>OZ014507.1:62745222-63345222 GCA_963966075.1 Aphodius sticticus
TATGGCTGTGCTGTAGTCTGTATGATAGTTGAATCTCAGGCGGACCTCGGGTGTGTCTGTATATTCTTGGAGAATTAAAATTAAAACAAATTATAAATTATAAAAAATCACGACTTCACGATCCATTTATCATGTGAAAATTCGGCGACGTAAAAGCTCGCGAAAAGAACAGGAATTTCCATTCGTTTACGTATCTGCTTTTAATGTGTGCATGAAATGTTTCTTTTTGCAGGTGTATTTAACAATAACACCAACGGTTAATATACGTCATCTTCTGGGTTTCCATCAACTTCAGAATGTATTCAGTATGTCTCCCAAGATTGCTATTCTAGCTTTATCCGATTTAAATTCGTTCCATAATAGGAACTGGAGGTTTAGTCTTAGCATTTTTGAAAGATTTTGCAAATAAGCCGCAATTTCTGTAATTTCGACAAAATAGTTAAATAATAAATTAAAGTAGAGGAAATTTTGTATAATTTATGTCTATGATATTTTTTGGTAAAATTAATAGTTTAGCTGCATGAGCAAATTCTATTTCATCGAGATCGCTCGTACTGCATTATAACTAGTTAGCCATGATTAGACAGATATGGTGATTCTATTGACAGTATTGTCTGCACATCAGCGTTTGACACTGCTGTATAGTATAATTAAGTCATGTGCATGGCCACATCAGATTGTTTATACTTTAATATAAGAAATATACTAAATAATCGGGTGAATCGGATCAGTTACCTTTTCTTAATCTAAAAAAAATATTTTGTCGTGACTATTAATTAATAAATTAACAATTGTATTGTGGGTTGAATTGGAATTGAAAAATATTTTTGTTTGTCTATTATATGTGGATAAATAAGTTTTAATAATTCTGTATGTTACATGGAATTAATTTTGTTGTTAGTTTCTTTTTTTGTATCAATTGCTATAAGCGATTTGCAGGATAATATTTATTCATTTTTATAGTTTCCTTTCGTTAAGGGTAATAAAATGAGATTTTTTCAATATATAATTAATTATTATTAGTCACAATCGTGTATAATAACAATTCTCAATTTTAAACACTAGCATTGACAAATTTTCTAATATAATTTCGAAAACTATTGTTGCACTATTTGTTCTTATCGAGTTGTATTCTCAGAGACATAACTACAAATGTAAGTAAGTCTTTTTAACGAGAGTTGGCATGTCCGTCATCAATTTTCGAACTAATCTCAGAATAATGTTCAGTTTTTTTGTGATAGCTAATTATTCTCAAATAGTCACAAAAACTGATTATGTTAATCATGTTCAAAAGCAATATGATGATTCTGGTTATGATCCGCTAGGTAGTAGGCGTGTCCGTCCTGTCGAAGTTCAATGATATTCACGCTCGTGTTTTCGTGAAAATACCATACATCCGAAACACAAACATTTTTCCAACTGGCCGACTCGTTATTAAATTGGTGGTATGACCAGTTCTACAATTCAAGTTATACGTACGTGTATATGTGGTAAAGTTGGTAGTGGCAGTGTGCAACTCGCGCTGCAGTTATTTTACACCACATTTTCGAATATAAACATAACTCGGGCAGTATAAACTGTAACAACGCAACAATGTTTATAATTAACAGGCGTAATCAATAGAATAACATTGTGAACTGGAGCGGGCATATGGCGCGAATATTTTGCGAACCTGCAATAACACTGCTACGCTGTTAGATAGATGACGCCGACGTTGTTCATAAATGATATATATTTGCTTGTGAAGTGATTATGGTTGATATATTTGTAGTCCGGTTATTTGGATTCTCTTGGAGTGTGTGGCAACTGAAAGCTAAAGCCGCGCTGTATGCTGGTGGACGCCAGCTGTGAAATTTTAATAATATCGTACTTTATGGGTCATTAAGATAATTTGTTGTACAAGCTCACTGCTGCATTTAATAACAACGCTCCGAGAGCGGCGCGACGGTGAGATTAAAGGCTTTCGCCGATGGACGCCGACACTTCTTCTGCATAAGTATCGGCATAATCAATTTGAGCGTGCTTAGTTTTGTCAGTGAGTGTTTGCCTTATATTTATCGTCGCTGTGAGGCGTTAATAGTGACGGCTCTGGGAATATTAATGTTATTACAGCGTCATTTAATCCATTAAGTTGGCTTGCTTTATTCGATGTCAAGGAATTCCAAACATGCGCTATGGAAAAATTGAATTATTTTAAGGCGTGACACTATTTCGATTATGTGGGTTTGTCAGTGCGTTTCTTTTTGTTTCAGAGATATTTTGAACAGGAAGGCTATAACTAATTGCTATGAACTATAACTAATGGCTAACAATCAAATCCTTTTCTCTCCTTTTCCAAACATTAATGTCGAAAAGAACTAGCATCATTTTTTTCATATTTTTGAAGTTGAGCCAAGAATTCAAGGATTTTAGGTTTAAATGATTTAGTAAAACTGAACAACTGAACTGGTTTAGTGGTTTAATCTGGCATTGTAGTTCAACATCAATATAGATAATCATGTTCCCAGGCAGTGTTTTGAAACATTTCTAAACACATTTAACTTTTGTGGATCCCATCAGTATCTACAATTCTGCTCATTTACAGCTCCATTCAAATAAAAAGTAGATCATCGTAAAACAGAATTTGTGTGAAAAAATGGGGTTGCCTTTTGATGGGTTTCACACCGTTTTGCATCCTACGGTCTGGGTCGTCCTCATTTGTTGTTGCCCCAAAGTTATCTTATGAGGATGTCATTTTACCTGTTTTTTTTTCATACATGTGAGCAGACGATATCTCATTTTCTACTGTACATTTGTGACAAGAACACATTACTTTAGTGTTTTTGACTACAGAAGTGCCTACAGGTTTGCTACGGTTTCTTATATTACTACCTAGTTTTTCAATTTTTTTCTAGTAATTTTAGATATAGCTTTACGTAAAATGGAGATTCTTACTTCATATTTATCGTCAAATACATGCTTCTTCACGGGTTCGTACCATTCAATAATCAATTGATAAAAATACAAACAATGGTATTTTATCACCATATATTTTCGTTACTCAAACAATTCTGGTAAATTAACCACCACTAATCAAATAGGTCAATTTCCACTTAAGGTTAATTCACAGGTTATTTTAGTCAACTGTCAACCAGAAAGATTATCTGTTATTTTTTATTTAAAATTGTGTGATACCTGAACCTCTACGTTATAAAATAACATGTTTTAGTTAGATTTTAGTTTTTTTGTTCCAATTACTGTAAAATAGTTCATTCTCCACTTAGGTGCATAGCATAGCATAGAAGAAGGTTCAAATGCCATGTCAAGATATACCTACTTAAACTAAAATAGCACACGGCAGTGATGTTTGTTGCAAAGTTTTGTTTGGTGAAAAGGGCAAAGTACGCAATCTTTTTTTTACATCACCATAAAAATTGTTATATGTGACCCCCGCACGAGAGAATCGCCATAACTGCCGTCGCTCGTTTCGATAGTATTGATTCCTGAGTTTGAAGGCCTATAACTCTATAACTACTCAACAGAAAAAAATGAAATAAAGTATGCCATACTCCGGAATTATTTCTACATAAGTTGTATGACTGTCAAAGTTGTTTGCCTCTCTCTCGGTGTAAACATGAGCGCGTGAGAAGTTAACAAAAATGTACCCGATTTTGGCAGTTTTAAATTAACGCTGGTCTTTCCGATTTTTTTCTCTTAAACCACTTTCCACAATAATTTCAGTTTTTATTCATGTTACATTTGAGTCTCTTCTATAGATTGCCGTTTTTGTTTTCTTCAGATTTTATGTAATAAAGGTTGCAAACAAGATTTTGATGGAAGCCGATATCTCACTAACGAATGTTAGCAGGACAACGCAAATAGCATGCAAATAATCCTTATTTACTGCGATACGCATCTCTATAATTTAATAGCATTCCGACTATTTGTTAATTTTTAACACCGAAATAAACCTGAACAATATTTTGGGCAGTTTGGCTTCCCTCGCTTGTGGGTTTTGGTTTTAGGAGATGCGAAGTTTTGACGCTTTCAGTGAATCCGTTTGAATCCGTTTATGTAAAATATATAAGTAATTGTACATCGCAATTCATTATCTATATTTAACTCGCACTACTATTCAAAATTCCGAAATTAAATTGTTCTGATGGTATCGTACAAATAGTAAATAATCTTCCACGTTCCCAGCTACGTTTCAATTTACCGTTACGATTGACGTACTGCGCGCTGTACGAAATTTATATAATTAATATTAAATAGCTTTAAGAATTAGTTAAAAATTATTATGCAATTCTTTTTCTACAGTAGCATTAATTAACATATGACGATTGTTTACGTGCATATCCCGTTATCGTGCTAATATTCTTTACTGAGATATCCGCTTCCATGAGAATTTTGTTTGCAACCTTTATTACACAAAAACTGAAGAAAACAAAACCGCCAATATATGAGCCGTTGAAAACCATAGTGGTATAAGTCACAGGGAAAGCATTTAGAGATAAATCGCTTTAAAGTTAATGCATTATTGAGAAATCCTGAAAATAAAAATAAATACTTTTTTGTGGAATGTGCCTTAGGATAAAGCTAACTTGAATTTTTAAATCAAAATTAACTGTTTTTTTGTAACTGTATCTTTTTTTGCAAAGAATTTGAGACTTAGACCACTTTGCCTTCCAGCAATGGTACCTATGTAAAATAGCTAATAAATTATTAGACTTTTAAATCAAAAACGTGGTGTCATTTTTTATTAAACAAAATACAAAACTAATTTAAATTTATAAAATAAACAAAGAAAAACTAGATATTATCTTCTTCATCTTCAACTACTTCAAGCGGACCAATATCTTCAACATTTGGATTTCCAATAATGTCTCTAAAGTATTGTTGATGGACGGGAGGAATAAATTGAAAAAGATCTTTAATATCTTTCTTCTTTTTGTCATTGACAGGAAGAACATTATCATAAAGTAATGGCAATTCAATATTTTTTATGAGTTTAGGAACACCTTTTCGATTAGGAGCTATGCTAATAGAATGAAAAGGATAGTCCTCATTCAGTGTTTCCTTATAGAAAATCGTATAAGGTTTGTTTTTCTCAAAATGTAACCACATTATCTTCAGCCACGATACTGGATCATTGTCTTCATTTTTCTTTCGCCGGGTGACTGATTCTTCCAATAATTTTGTGGAATAAAAGTCACTTCTTTTCATTTCAGTAACGAAAAATGGGTTTTTGGGTCGGGTCTTCCTTATTATTGCATACCAGTCTTCGGGCACGTATTTGATTCTGTCTTTAGCATACTTTTCTATCTGACCAAAATCACGGTCATTTGGTAAAAAGGAATGACCGGAAACCATAAACTTATGGTCAATTTCCTTTATATTATTATCTGTATCTTCCAAAAGTTTGAGCCAAAAAAGGCATTGCTTAAAATTTCGGTTCTGTCCACCGCAAGCATCGCTGTAAGCTATGATGTGATTTGCATGTTTTGCGTTGAACAAGATGTGTTTGCGAATACACGATCCGATTTCTTGGGCACCGCGAGATGCTGTAATCTCATCCCATACATACATAAAAGATCTCTCGCTTTCAGCCAGTTCGTGTATGCCCAAGTTGTAGACATACATGTTTCTTTTGTAATATGCTATGGAGCAAGTTAATGTTGGATAGGGCAGTGCCTTTTCTAGATCAAAGGTGAAACTATAAACTTTTCCTCTATTCAAAATTGTCGTTCCTTTGTCTCTTGCCATACTCTTTCTTGCATTTTCGGCCTTTCGTAAATGCAAGGTATGTTCTGCCTGCAAATTTTGTTTTTCATGCTCATTGGCAGCGCAGACAATCTTAGCCTTAAATACATCGCATCTCACACACGTGTCTTTTGAGGGAACGTGGAAGTGCAAGTTAAAATCGCGATGGAAAATCCTTCTATATATTGCTTCTGATACAGGGACGCTTTCTTCGTTTTCACATTTTTCCTTGTATAGGTTGTACATTATTCTTATGTTTAAGTCGGAATCAAGAAATTTTCGATTGGGGTTATGACTGAATGTATAGTGCGATTTGTATGCAGGAAAACTATTAATGTGCACATGAACACCCTGTACTTTTTCTTCTGCTGTCTTATTTTTTGGCTCATGTTTGCCACGTAAATCCTCACCCGGCGAGGAGGTTCGTGCTCTTTTAAGAGCCCTTTCCAGTCGACCATTCGAAATTTGAAGGGTTTGCAAGAAGTATTGCTTACATACGTTAACGGAAATGCTGTTATTATTTACCCAATAACAATTTGTGACAGTTTTCCCTGGATTGGATCCGTCCCGCGTCCGGACTCTTTTAATTGCATTTTGTTTGACTAATCCACAGATAAATGCATTTTGTACAGAAAATTCTCCCATCCTCCAAAATGCCTCAAACAATTTTTTTCTATCAAGCTCGGTTATTTTATCAAAGCATTTTTTCTTGCAATTGCAGTTCGAATTTACAAATGTTTTTCCCGGAACATTTTTCCCAGAAGTACTGGTGTATTCCTCTCCTGCATTCCTTCGTCGTTTTCGAACTGACTTTATATGTTTTTCTGGTTCTCTAAAACGTTTTCTTCCGACACGTTTCTGGCTTCCAATACCATCTGGTTGCTGAGCTATTTGATCTTCCTGAATTTCCTGCTGTATATCCTGATTTTCCTCATTTTCCCGAATTCTAGCAGGGGGGACCCCATTATATTCTCCTTCTTCATTTTCATCTGAAAACATAGTTGAGGTTATGTTTATTTTTAAAATGATTTAAAAATGACTTTGTTTTACCTGTAGAAGAGTTATCTGTTTCCTCTGGCTCATATTCGCTTTCACTAGCACTGAAAGGCTCACTTAAGGACCCATCCGAACTCATTTTATGGAAGTTATTGCAAACATAAATAAAAAACAAAACCTATAGCATTTAAAACCAGAGTGGTCTAAGTCACAGTTGTACCAGTGTGGCTTTCAACTCTATGCGCATAAAATTTCCAGGCAGAACAACTAGCGCCATCTCTCGACAAACTAATGAACATATAGGGTTCAGATTTGCCTAGAAGGTAGATTACTATAGTATAATGAATTTCCAGTGGTTAACTAAATAAACTCGTTTTTGTGACTTGGACCATTCTGGTTTTCAACGGCTCATATAGAAGAGGCTCTAAATGCAACCTGAACAAAAATTTAAATTTTTGTGGCAAAGGGTTTACGAGGAAAAAGACTGGAAAGACGAGCGTTAATATAAAAGTGCAAAAATTGGGTACCTTGTTTCATTTCCCTCGTTTTTTTCTTGTTCAGTAGTTTTAGAGTTATGCGCTTTCAAAGACAGGAGTCAAAATTACCGAAACGAGAGAAGGCTGTTAGGGCGATTCTCTCGTGCGGGGTCACATATTCTTTCCTATAGGAACAACAAACAGTAATGTTTAAAACTTCTTTTTTCCAGTTACATGCAGTATGTTTTACTTACTATCTTCAGATTGCAATTTCAAATCTATTATTTCGGTTTGAATAACCCTGCATTTTATGCACTGCAAAATGTTTTGTAAAGAAACAGCAGTACAGCATACCACGAACAAAACACATTTATAAATAGTACCTCATGTTTGAAATATTGAAGGGAAATCGCTTGCATGTTTTCTTAATTGCAAACATAAACGTTCGAATTGAATTTATGATTTTCAATTAAGCAACGCTAACGGATACGACATTCCTACCGACCACCAATTTGTAATTAAAAGCATTCTTTTTCCTAAGAACTTCTTTGAAATTGCCGAACACGAAAGCTCTGAAACTCGCCAATAAAACAAATATAGGTCTAGACGGCACGGGGACAGTCTGAAGGGTAAACACGACCGCAACTATTTTTCTTCATTATCTTCACAAGCAGCAGTACAAACAGACAAAGCTCTCGCGCGCTCCTCGGAAATTAATGAACACCATAATCAGTATTTAATGCTTTTTCAATTTCTCGACAACGCTAATGGATTTAGGTAAATTAAAGTTATAATTAATGAAGACTTGATGTATTGTGTAAACGTTTACTAGGCGCTTGTGATGCAGCCACTCGATTATTAACGTACAAAACCACAACAGTTCGTCGTCCGTCTTCAAGCGTTCTCCTGTTCGAGAAACAGGATTTGGGAACGGAAGCTAATTATCTTTTAGCTTTAGTGGATCCATCGATCCACCAAGTCGAATCCACTAATGCGTGCGTGTTTTACATGCCACGTAATAAATCACCTTTTTAGTGCTTAAGCTGGGCGTAATTAACGCCACAAAGCTATTGGTGTGGGTGCACAAGAAAAACAAATTGTTTGGTTATTAGTACAAACCTAGCTGTCCCATGTTTGGCGGTTTTTGTTGTGTGTAAAATGTTTTAATAGGAATATTCGAGATTCTCTTGATCACGTTCATCAACAATTGTTGCCAACCGCTTTGCTCATGCAGCGTTTTGGAATTGGTCTTGTGTTAAATTCGTACAATACGTCAATATTTATACCATATCATAGTCAAATTTTTGTGTTTGGACACTAAACCAATTGCTGAAGACACTACTTAGTCGAGACAATAAAGAGAAAAATGAAACTTCAGAACCAACTGCAACAGAACCTATCTAAAGAACATTTTGTTTCCGGACACATGAATTTCTTTGTTTTAACCGTATTTATACAGAACGTTATGAAACAAATGTAAAATATTTAATAGTTATTTATGTACCTACCATGGGCATTAGACGGATGTCCTACAATGGTTTTGTTCCTCCGTTTGAATAATATTAATAAATATTTTGACGTTATCAAGTTAAGGCGTATCTACGGAGTTGAATAACCATACAAATCGCCAATAATTGACATTGACGATCTAAAATTTACAATTTCCATTACAAATATTTCGTCGGGTTAAAGGTAAAAGTCACTAACTAACATCTAAAATATTTACGAAAATCTTACTTTAAGATGTATTACCAACAAATATAATGATATTTTCTGGATAATTAATGCATTTTCGAGCACTTAGAACACTTATTGATCGCCTCCTTGTACAAGATGCGCATTTAGAAGCATTTGACTACAATTAATTCGTGTTTCAAGAAAATGTAACAAAATGTTAGTTAGTGACTTTTACCTTTAAGCCCACGATTTGATATATTTGACATATAACCATGGCAATCCTTTATGCCCTAGGGCCAGTGATGTTAAATACCCGGGTATTTATTATCAAGGGTCAATACCCGGGTATTTTTACCCAAAGTGGGTATTTATAGGGGTATTTATAAACATAATACTGTTATTAAAAATAGCTGTAAGAAGAAATATTTAATTACTAAATAAAGGTTTTCCTTTTATCACAAAAGCAAAAATAAAGGTTATTCTTTTAAAACTAAAAACATTATTAAAACAAAGAATAAAAACATCAGTCTCATCTGACGATATACAAAGAGCAGATTCCTTGTCATCATCGTTCATTCAATCGTTTGAATCTTCCATATTTTCTGATTCTGTTATCGAAGAAGATTTATCAGAAACTTATGATTATATGTTACATATAGTTGACAGCGGCTTTTGTCGTTGATATAATCAATTTCTTATTTCGCTATGAATCCAACTAAATGCACTGAATGTTCTTATATAACTCAAATATTTTACATTATTTGTAATCAAGAGTAATCAAGAGTCTACAGAGTGTCCCATTTTCTTCCCGCATAACTTTTTTCCAGATAGTAAATGCCACACTGAGTAAAAAGTTTCATACGGACCTATTTTTTTCTTTATTCCTTAAAAAATTACAACCGTTTGAAATAATTGTAAAATAATTGCAAAACAATATATTAAATGACTTAACTTCTTTAGGAATTGATAAACCCAATAAGTCTGCAGAAAAGAAACTTTATACTAAGAATAAGAATTACTTGTAGAGAAACAAATGTCTAAAAAGTTTCATAAGTATTTTGTTTTCGTTCATTTGTTTATTTAAGTTATTTTTAACATTTTGAATTTTTTACTTAAATTTATTTACTTTTAATTTTTTTTATGGGTATTGATTGTGCTCTTTCTTAGTTTTAGCATTGTTTGATATGTAGATTATTGTTTTTTTTCTTTATTTAGTTAAGTTTTCAAGCGGCTGTAACTTGGCGTTGAGAAAACAATTACGTTCATATGAAAAGTTATACTCAGAATGACATTTACTATATAAAAATATTTCTTGCTCAAAAAAGTGTTACACCCTGTATAAATATCTATGAAATGTTGTTAAATGGTGTTTTAAGGATAAAAAGAATAAACACCCAATATTTAGGTATTTACCTTAAGTAGGGGTAAATACCCCGGTAAATACCCATTTTATAAGTTCCCACCCGCTGGGTATTTACCCGACCCACATCACTGCCCAGGGCGCAAAAAGTAGCTGTTTTAGTCCCGGTAACTAAGATGTAAAATGTCACTTTATGATCATGTAGGACATATAAAATATTTTGTTTTCTAAATTAATAATTTGTAAACCAGTCTCCATAATGTCAACAAATCTCGTTTTTGGCACTGTATTATTTAGGCTGAAATGAAAGCTTACACTATGGACTTCAAAGCAATGGTAATGATAGTGCGCAGTTAAAAAGCCATAAATTCACGGAATTGTAACATAGTTTCTACAAAGCATTAAACTTGAAGGTCCAAGCATTCATCAGAGCCGACAACACGTCCAATTATTTTATTATTATACGGAAAATTCAACAAAAAGTATGAATAAACAAGGATTATGAGATACCCAAAATGAATCAATAATTGTAAAATTTTCTTGGACTATTTTCCTTCTCTTTGATGTATTTTGTTTCAACGATTTTTGTTCAAAATTATCACACATTTATAACAGTAAATTTATTTTAATCAGAACAGCCCTGACGAAAGTATAGATCTAAGTCGTTAAAACATTGAGAATTGATAAAAGAAATGGATTGATATATCCCTAAAAAATATCACAATAAATACTTACCTTATTTAATGATTTTTTTGACACCATCTTGAGAAAATATGTTTGGGTATAATCATAAAAACACCATTTATAAAAAAAACTGTTAAATCAACTTAAGTAATTTTATACTTGTCTTAATAATATGGTTCACAAGATCAGTTTAATATTGACAATAGCTTCATTACTTCTAACATCACTTTCTCCCACATCTTGTGTAAATATACACACTTCCGCGAAACAATCAATCAAGAAGGAGAAGAACACACTGCCGCTCCAAAAGTATGTTTCCCACGAAGGGAAGTATAACTTTGCAAAGTTTATCCTCAAGTTTACTTTCCAACCAGAGTTTGGAATACGCGTGCTCACAATAGAGGCACGACAACTAAATATTCTCGGCTCTTTTATACACACAAATCTCTGCACCGGGTGAATAATAATAATAGCCGAGCGTTCGCGGTAAACATTTACATATGGGCCGTCCGGAAAATCAGTTAATATTAATAACCCGAAGCATTCTTTGCTTACCACCGGAGCAGCGGATTAATGAGGCATTGGCTTGGGAGCCATCGCGAAGTTTATTTACGAAAAGTAACTCTCGTATATTCGGTGCAATTAGCTAGATAGTTTATAGGAGGATTTTTATGTGTAAACGAACGATTCGGATGATTGATTTATAGCGACTTTATGAGCGGATGTATCAAAAAAGTTGTGAAACAAATAATGTAATCGTGGGTAGTAGGGAGGGAATGATGAACGAAATGATTGATGATGGACCGCTCTTATACGAGATTAATTAAAATGATATGAAGGGCATTTTTTTGGTAATAGAAAAATACTTCTTATATAACGAGAAATGCTTGTGAATTAAATTGATTGTACGTGGTGGAAAAATGTTGATCTTACTATAGTATGTGTCTTTAGAGAGGAATGCAATGATTAAACCATAATTAGGTATCGTTTTTTTGCTTTCGAGTGTTAAGTACAAGTTTGCATTATACACTTTTAGGTACCAAGTTGCCAGTGCCATTACTTTAAAGTAACCACATTGATACGGAGTTCGTTCAAATTTTAATATATGTTATTACCATTGTTATTACACATACAAAGTGTCCAAAAAATGGCTACAAACGGAAAACATTGTACTATTAATTTCGCAAAAACAAAAAGTTCTGGATCAATTTGAAAACAATCAAACATCAGATCGCTAAAATATCCAGTGGTAAACATGGCTCCACACATGGCAAATTAAAAAAAAATATTAAAAAATTCGTTTTTCTAGTTTATCAACATTTAAACAAATAGTTTTAGCACTGGTTTAGAATTAAACTAAACTATTTTTTTCATATTTGGTATCTTCTTTAAAGAAATAAAAAGAAAACATGCACAGTCAATGTTAATTTAAGAAAATAAATGCAATTTTTGTTGATGGGCAAAATTTTCGAAATTAAAATTCCTGATTTAGAAATCTTGCTGATCAGATGTGGATCAGATGTGCAGTAGTATTTCAGGCAGGGGTTCTCTATGGGCAATTGTAGTCGATTATAGTTTTAGATCATTTCGATGCTTGTTCTCTAAAATTGTGGAAAGAGTACTTTTTTTTGCTTTAAGTTAAAAAGTTGTTTCAATTATTGAAAATATTTATTTATGTACCCCCGGATCTCAGCGTTGCTGTGCTTTGGTGCATTAAAAAGAGGAGTCATAGTGGACCCATTTTTGATAACAAAATAAATTCTTGAAACGCACGCACCGTTTGGAAGTTGCAGATGGTTAAAGCGAATTGGATGATGTTACCAACTTTTGAAGCAACATATGGCTAGTAAGAGGTATCTGCCATCATAGAATCAGAATTATTTTTATTTCAGAAATACTTTGAAGATATTGGTTAAAAGCAAATTCGCTTAATTCTGTTCAATAACGTTGATTAAAAATGAGTTTCAGGTGAACCTTATACCGTGTCCTGCACTAACTTTGACAAGAATGGGAAATTTTTTTATTATCAATTTTTCAGAAAGTATTATTCTTGATAAACACTTCTGGATTTTCTTAAACCAAAAAATGCAAATATGAGAATGAAATTATCTACTTGCATATACCGGGTGTTATCAAAAATATGAAAAATTCTTAAAGTTAACCTTTGATTTAAAAGCTATGCAAAAATGTTATTTGGAAAAAGTGTTTAGAAATATCTGATGGCACTAAATACGAAATTATAGTCTTTCGTCGTTGCATGAACACCAGGTATATAGAATGTCGAAGTTGACTATAATTTCGTATTTGATACCTTACAATATTTTGAAATACTTTCTTCAAATAATATTTTTTATAGCTTTGAAGTTGTAGGTACTCCCATGTCTTTTTCATCTTTTGGGCAACACGCGGTATATGTAAAGCAGAAGGTGATTATAATTTCGTATTTGATGACCTCTAATATTTCTAAAACTTTTTTCCAATAACATTTTTGCATAGCTTTGAACATAAAGGTACTTAACTCTTAAGATCTTTTCATAGTTTTGGTAACACCCGGCATATGCAAGCAGATAATTCATTCTAATATTTGCATTATAGGTTTAAGACAATCCAGATAAAAAGTAAAATTTTCTGAAAAATTGATAATAAGCATTTTTTCCAAGTTATTGCGGGACACGTACAGACAATCGACAAAATATTGAAAAATTTAGCTTTTGTTTATGTCTCGAAATTAAAAGACGATAGCTAATTTAGATTTCCTAAAAGTTCCTTGCGAAAAATACTACGAGCCAATCATCTCCTGCAGTAACGTAACATAAGGGTTTTCCAAAATGTACTTTTTTATTCGTTTTAATATATAACACGGTTCTTGCTTGTGGACTTTTAGTTCTATTTAGTACCACTAACAGCAAGTTTAGAACTTTCGTGAGTAATAAATAGTATCAGTTGCATTCAATTAAACTACTTACCACTTCTTTAAAGTTTAGTGGTGATTTACCAGGCTTTCTCCCATGCGTGGCATTCTTAATTTAGTATTAGCACCGCATTTATCAAACCATAAACGCGGACCACAGGAGTACAACACGCAAATACCTGACATTAACAATGCCATAGCTAACCCGGTCATTAGCGATGCAAAAGCTTTTTATCACTTTTCTCCTTAACGCCCATTTAAATATATGTGGTCGTAAACGAGAACTTTTACGAGTGTGTGTATGGCCAACAATAGATAAAACCCTCGAGCGGGTTGAATACACCTCATGCACGACGCATTGGGACTAAGAAGAGTCAATTTGTTTAGACGTGGAACGAATGACAGTCATTGTGAATCAATTAGTTAATTAATTGAATTTGTTCTCGGAAGGCGACTACAGCAGTCAACTGAAGAAGACGGTTCGATGGCCAGATAATGAATGAAGAGCTGATATTTTCTGCATATAATTGCACACCGTGGAGCGTTACATTGTCCTCAATAGGTGGCGCATTGTTATTGCAGCCAATTATCTCCGTCGGCAGTGGATTATTACGGGCTTACTTGGACAGAAAGTCATTCAAACGGATGAATGAACCTTTCAAGAAGGCAATATTGTGACAAAACAGTTTGAAGAACTTATCTTTTATTCACTACAACTCAATTATATATTTAATATGAACGCTCCTAGGAGTGGGTTAAACATAAACATGAGATGAACCATCAAAATCTACGTGCCTTGTGAGGTTGGCCATCAATAAATAATTATTTGTTAGTTCGTGGAAATTTAGCAAATCCAGGTGAACTAAGTTTGAAGACGTTGCATATATATGTGATTATTCGTAGATACACTATACACTGTCTATTAATACATATTTGGTGTTCTTATTTGGTCCATAGATTCCTTTGCAAAGCGTTCGATAAAAGGCAGTAACAGTATTTTTATTACCAGTTATAATAAAAAATGAATATTAATACAAATAATAATTTTAAGTTTATATTGACTAATTTGTCAACATCAATACTCTAGGCTGAACGACTATAACGTTCGAGTTCTCATTGTACGTGAAGATTATTTGGTTGGTTAGAATTTTTTGTCTTTTTACTGCGATTTGATTTTAATTTAAACAATGTCAAATTAGCAAAAATCACTAAACAAAACTAGTTTACAATTTATTTTAATTTAACGTTACAATTGGTACAACTTAACAGGTTCTAGTACCTCACATTAATGATTAACACAAATAGAACATGTTTCTTTTCACAGTTTGCGCAATATCTTTTATCATATCTTCCAAAAAAACACATCGGCTTTCTTGTCATTTTAGTGTGTTTTGCTTTGATGGTGTTTATGAAATAGGTAGCGGTTGAGGTAAATAAATTTCTCAGTTTGGCTTCCATAATGTTTCTGCCAACTTTGTTGACATATTAGGTTGAAGAAAATCTGCGGTTGTAGAAATGTACCTATAAACAAAAAATATATTGATTTATTTTTATTGTTATCCTGTCATAGATTGTCAATCTTAAAATTGCATTTTTGATATCATTTTTCTTTTTTAAAATCTGTAATGGAATCTGACAACAGAATTTGCTTTGTTTTTTAGACCGTACCCCTCAATTTGGCATATTTAATAGTCAATCTCACACTGGGCGACATTTTGTATAATTCAAATAAATAAGTTTTTGAGATTTGACACAACAATATATTTATTTCTGTAAAAAAAATTACCAAATTTATTTGATACAACAAAAAACGTATATTTGAAGAAATTATGACAATGAAAAAATTTGAAATTTACAACGTGAACTATTTAAAAAATTTAATAAAACTTTATCATAACTGAATTAAACAATTTTCTTTTGTAAATCAAAACTCAAAATGTAGATGAGTTATCAAATTTAATTGTTTTCAAATCAAATGAGTTATCTAAAAGTTGTCTTTATGGGCCTAATATATGACAAACAATTTACCCAATTGAAAAATACTTTAGGTCTACCACAAGAGCATAAAGGTGATGATTTTCTTCAAAGAACACATTCCAAACATTTATCTAATTGAAAAAAATATGGCAAAACTAAGAATGTCTACAATTTTTTCTGTGAAACAATTATGTTTTGGTCATTACAAAAACTTAAAATTATATTTGTGTACCCAACTCAACTCAAAATTAAATTTATAATACAAATATATTTCCTTAGATATTTACAAAAGCCTAGAATGAGTAGATTTTAGGCTTTTACGATGACACAAGTATTTGGGTTTAATTACTACCCCCGGTTTTGACCCGCTTTGCCTCAAAAAAATTCTGGTCATCTTACCCATACAGAAAGTAAAATTTAGAAAACTTCCCCCTACCCTTCCGAAATGAGCTGGATACGCCCGTGCCTTCAACCCTTCTGCAGTAGTCGTCTTCAATATTGTCAAATAGTTTTCACACACACACATACATAGTTCGAACATATTTTGTCCGTCGAACTTTTGAGTTTATGTATAGCCGAACAGATTTCCAATTGCCAATTTGTTAAAAATGCAATAATCAAATTTAAATAACTACCCTGCCACTACACCACAGAAAATTATAAATTGCAACCGAGTCTCGTATGGTTTTTCCGTGAAATCTGAAGGCAGAAATTTTGGATTGGGTTTAGTTTTTGTGAAAAGAATATGCGCATTTTAATTGTTAGCATTTTTTTCACTGATTTTCACAAAAACTAGCCTCAATTCACAGCTCTTGTTTGGAGATCCAGATTCTGCGAAAAAAACACACCAGAATCAGTTGTCACTTGTTCGATTTATTTAGTCGCCGGCCATGGTAATCATTTAGTTTCCAGTATTTTTACAAATGAAGTAATTGAAAATCTGTGAAATGTGTTAATATCCACACTGATAAGTTTATTATAAGTTAAAAAACGTAAAAATTATCCTTTGGCAACTTATGACATAACACTTCTAATTGTTGCTCAACTGAAAACTCTTGAAGAAACCCCCTTTTAACAAGATTTGTCAAAATGTTTGACAAAAAGAGAAGCACCCGGGCATTTTGCAAGAGGAGGATCAAAACTTCGGTACTTTCTCCAGAATGAAATGAATCAGAGTAGTTAGACAATGAATAAGTTTTTTTGCCTTTCGTACCTTTTCTTATATCAGGTATGGTATGTAGAAGAATATTTCAACGTTTTGAACAATAGAATACAGGAATCAATATTTAATATAAAATGAAAATACTGAATGCAAATGCGTTGCACAATTCACTGGATTGACTCGTCATCTTTTCGGAATTTTATTGTTTACCGTCGCCCCGATAATAGAGACAGGGGTGCCTTTGAGAAGAACCCCACGGACCCATAGATTTTTCCAATAGGGGCGACCGACCCCAGAAAGTCAGAAATTAATTTTCACCTGACCCTCGGTGGGGTCGTTCGTAACTTGGCCAGTTCGAATTTGAACTTTTAATATTAATAAACGTGTTTTTATCCGGGGTGTTTATCGGCGTACGCTGCAGGAGAGTGGGGGCATGAGTTTTTAATTACTTTTCACGATTAATATTTCAATACCGTAACGGGAAAACCCCGGTACCCGGGGGTCGAATTAAAACGATGAACGTAAATTAAAACTTCAATTGAAGGAAGGCCCGTGCAGTAGAGGCGGTGCTAAAACTCTAGACCAAACTGCCGAAGTTCACCATTCACCGTCTAATAAATATTTTAAGGGCGAATTATGTTAAAAAGTTTTCGGGGGAATTTACAAGAATAATGGGTTGTATCCGTACCGGAGGACTATCGATTCAACAGTAAATAGTTGAGTTAGAGCCTTAATAATCTTCATAACTAAATCATAAAAATAGATAGATAGATATCATTTATTTCCAGATACAACTACAAATTCAATATAAAAAAATCAATATTCACTACAAACTAATCACCTCGAAATACCGCCGGCGATACAAACTCATCAATTCTATACAATAGATGGATTTATCTACTAAGCAAATTTTCAGTCGTCTTTTGAAAGTTAGGAATGGAACGGTTTGTCACTTAACATATTGTATAATTTTATTCCGCCATATATTGCAGACTGTTGAGAGACCTGTAATCGATGCAATGGTATTGACAAGTGATTCTTAGTTCTTGTGTGATGGCTGTGTCTATTGGATTGGACTTGGAAATTTTGTATATTATTCCTGATGTGAAGTGGTTTCCAAGTTTCCAAATGTGGAAGTCCTGAAACTAACTTTATTTGGTTGGAGGTGACTCGCTAATGAACCTCACACATGCTCCATAATTTTGAATTTGACGCTTTTTCTAAATAAGCGCATTCTCATTTCTCTTGTTTGCTTAGGTAGCGTGTTGCACCACGAAAGTTCGGCCGCTCTAAGAGTTGGGGCATATCTGTGTGTTTTGAATTTGTTGGGTCTTATGTGATGCTCCTCTCGTAGTGTAGGTATGTATGTCATCAATCTTCGTGAGTTTAAGATTGGTTTTTATTAATTGATGTTGCAGTTGGTGGATTAGTATGATTTTGTTGAGTTTTATTCTTTGTTGTATCGTTAGTTCTTTGGTCTTTTTATGCACTTTAACGGTTGGTGTTCTTCTGTTTATATTGTACAGTATTTTCAATATTTTATTTTGTTGGCGTTGTAATTTGTTTATGTGATATTGTGTTGTGTGTATTATATATGGACGGTTTTATGTATTCGGGTATAATACTTTTTATTTTGTGTACGGCAGCAATCGTTCTGTTGTTCTGTTGTTCTGTTGTTAGTTTTTTAATGTGTGCGCTCCACTGTAGGTTTCCTTGTATAGTTAGCCCAAGATATTTGGCTTCTTTTACCTGTTTGATGGTTGTTCCGTTAATCACAATGTTTAGTTGAATTTTGCTGTTTATTACTTGTCAAAGCTCTGAATTCCGTTTTCTCCTCATTTATCGTCAACAGGTTCTTTTTAAACCACACTTCAATCCGTTTTAGGTCGCTGTTGATCTTTTCTTGCAATTGTTCCTGGGTCTTAGCCGAGTAGAGGATACATGTATCATCGGCATACATGTAAGGAGTTCCTTGTAGATCAAGTTTTAGGAAGTCATTTGTGTATAATATGAATAGTGTAGGTGGTAATATTCCTCCTTGTGGTATTCCATAGTCGGCATACGAATCTCTGCTATATTTTCCTTTGATTCGAGTAATTTGCGGTCTATCAGTATTAGGTTGTTAAACGTCCCTCTTATCCCGATTACTTGAAGTTTGGTAAGTAGGTTTAGCTTTGAGATGGTATCAATCGCCTTTTTCAGATGGATAAATATGGATGCCACTGTTTCTCTGCAATCCATTTTTGTCTTGATGTCATTGATAAGATTTACCGCGGCCGACGTAGTACTGGAGTTCTTTTGAAACGCGTATTGTTGTTTACTAATCAACATATTTTGCTGAATGTGGTGGTTGAGTCTTCTATGTATTATTTTCTCCAATACCTTGCTGAGGCTTGATGTTAGTGCAATGGGTCTATAATTCACCGCTTTATTGTTTTCTGCTCCCTTGTGAATAGGTGTTACTGTTGTCTATTTCAGGTATTTTGGGAATATTCCCGTATTCATAACATTGTTTGTTAATTTTACTAGTATAGGTATTAACTTATTTTTATTTTCTTTAAGTGTGTTTGTTGTACTGTTGTCGAATCCGGGAGCTTTATTTTCTTTGAGTTCGTCCATTACCTCGTTCATTTCAATTTTATCCGTTTCCAGTAGAATTGCATCTAAGTATACATCAATATCTGTTGTTAGTTTTCTTTGTTTGCAGTATATAGAGGTTTGAATTTGATTTTCTGCCAATTCTTTTCCGATGTTAGTAAAGTAATTGTTAATTGTATCTGCTATGTCTTTTGTATCTCCAAGTACATTTCTGTCGCTTGTTATGATTTCGTCGAAGGTTGTGGTTGTCCTGGTTTTTGTGTTAAGTTAAGAATTTATTATATCCCAAATTTTGCTCTGATTATATTTGTGTGTATTGAACACCTTGTGGTAATACTTTAATTTTGTGGCTTTGATTTTTTTTTGTTGTGGTTTTTTTTCAGACAGTAATCTTATTTTATAATTTAATTATTTTCTTCTTTATTAAAAATCTATTTGAATGTGAGATGAACTAATACGTATATAATTATATTCAGGACCTCCCACATGCTGTGTGGTGTATGTAGACATGCTGTGTGGTGTATGTGAAAAACGTTGCTCATTATTGTGCTCCGTGTAGTGTGAGCCAACTCTGTCTATTGCAGTGATGTAAAATACACAAAATAAAAAAAATACCACACGTAATCATATAATCATTATGAAGTCAAAACTGGCACCTATAAACTATCATTGTTTCATTACAAATACATATTTTGTATCCTAGCGGAGTACAAGCATTTTTTTATAGTTTATGGTTCAATTCAAGGGCACTACTTTGCTTGTTTTGTTCGTTGTAACATTGTTCTTATATGTGCTCATAAATAAATGTATTTACTGTCAATAGTGAATGACGATGCTCCAGAAGCTGTGATTAGATCACCACAATTTTTCATAAAACCTGTAACATAAATGTTACATCTAACGATATTACAATTAAATTGCTTAAATAACTATAATATTTATAAAACTAGAAAAATTGAACAAAATGAAAATGAAAATTCGTGCTCCATACAAAACCAAATACTTAAGTAAAAAAAATCTGATGTGGCCAGGCACATGACTTTATCATACTATATATAAAATTAATAGTTTAGCTGCATGAGATTCTATTTGATCGAGATCGGCTATGTCTGCATTAAAATAAAACTAGTAGAACTAGACAGATATCTCGATTAAAGCTGCGTTCGGATATTGTACTCCGTTGACACCGGGTACACCGTCCAAATGACACTTACGTGTTAGTGGGTGTAAAAACTGTAACGGTGTTCAATATCCGAACGCAGCCTATATTGACAGTAGTATTTTCAAAACATTAGCGTTTGACACTAGCTACTGTCATTAGAATCAAAAAATCTGACATATCCTGGCTACTAGTTTTAAAGCAGTACGACCGATCTCGATGAAATAGAATTTGCTCATGCAGCTAAACTATAAATTCTACCAAAAAATGTCATATACATAAATTATAGAAAATTTCCTCTCCTTTAATTTATTATTTAATTATTTTGACGACATTACACAAATAGCGGCTCATTTACAAAATCTTCGAAAAATGCTAAGGGTAAAGCACCAGTTCCTTTGGACCCTTTTCAACAGAAAGCTTTTCAGCTCTAAGTTTGGTTATGAAACTTCTAAATATGAAGTTTTGTCCCGATACCTTTAGTAGTTTCTCCGGAATCGTCTCCACAAAAACGGGTA
The DNA here is from genome assembly GCA_963966075.1 of Aphodius sticticus. Taxonomy (NCBI): domain Eukaryota; kingdom Metazoa; phylum Arthropoda; class Insecta; order Coleoptera; family Scarabaeidae; genus Aphodius; species Aphodius sticticus. The sequence continues at coordinate 62,766,483 of OZ014507.1, forward strand.
CACACACACACACACATACACACACACACACATACACACACACACACACACACACACACACACACACACACACACACACATACACACACACACACATACACACACACACACACACACACACACACACACACACACACACACAGACATTTTTTTGTACCTTGGTCAAAAATGTTCAGGGGGCCCAAAAAGACATATTTCCGCTAAAATCTCAAAAAATTTTTTTGGCACGATTACAATACTTTACATACTGCGTATGATAAAGTAAAAATACAATTCGGAAATATAATTAAATAACGTATATCCTGTGGACGAGTAATGTACGTACTGTGGAAAAAATAAGTAGCTAAATTGGCAAAAATATACAACTGCTAGGCAACATGATTTGATTGGTCTCAGTTCATTTAATAATCTAAGTTCATCGGTCTTTTATTGGTTGCCTTTTGGTTCTTCAAATAATCTATGAATTGGGTTTTTCTATCACTTTCAACCTTCCTATGGGTATTGCCCTCATAATTATATTTTTTTATATATGATATCGTGAGTTTGCTAATATTTTACAGGAAAACCGTTGAAAAATGTTTACCACTGCGCTTTACTTATTTTATTAGCACCAATTTGATACCTGGTACAAATCTAATGAACGTATAAATATAGTACTGCTTTATATGAGAATCCTGCAGGCAATTCAACGAAAGTTGTCTGTTTGATCAAACCTATTACGAAATACAACAGACAATAAAGTTATTATGCTATAAGTTATTATTAAGATTAAGTTTCTGTGTCTATGTATGTACAATTTTAATAACATAACTCAGTTTTACATATTAGTTCTAGTATCTAAAACCGGATCCTGAAATGCAATTTGTCAAATGTCAATAAAAGTCTGTTTTTAAAAAGCTGACAAATCGTACTGATGCCCAACGTTGGCCACATACATCACAGCGTGTGGGAGCGACCCAATATGAATTTGCAAACCTATCGAAGTTGTTTAGGTATTTGTATCCATTCACTTCCCAGCGCAAAGCAATTCACTTGAGCTTAACTTTGCTCCCCCATAGACACACAATACAATGCTTTTCGCCCCCAATCGGTTTTGCATACGAAATCGTACAGGCAATTTCACATAACAATAAACGCATTAGTAAACATACCCCGTTCGGGGCATATGCATAATGTTGACGTTATATCGAATCGGCATAAAGTAAAGATTACGCTTGGCATTTTCCATTTTTGCGAAATTCATTTTGATGGCGTACGTTATGCGCATTCACGAAAAAACAATTGCGGAGTTATGTAAATGTAAGCGAGGGTGGCACCCCCGATATACGGTTAAGATCCATGGGTATGTCACAATAACGAATTGAACAACGGTCGATGACAATTGGGAATATGAATCACAGCGATATCGTTTTGAATTCGTATGAATATTCAAATTTTTACGGTTGTGTTGCTCGAATTGTTTTAGGATAATTTCGAACGTTCCAGGTAAAAATATGTTCGTTTAGAATTTTTCTTTGTTTCGCGCGTTGTAATGGCAGAAGAATATGGATAATTGAGAGTTGGAATCTGATAACAATTATGATAAAAACAATGATAAAAAATATGATAAAAACGATACACTAAAATTGTTTTCTTTTTCAACAGTAAACATTAACAAATCAGATTAAATTATTTTTTTAAATACCGTATTATAAATTTGTAATGCTGAAATACAGAAATCCAAAAAAAAGAGAACCAAGTTTTAGTTTTAAGATTGTTTCGAAAATCCAAAATTCAGTTTTAGCTTTATTATATTTCGTTCCGTACATTATTGAAAATCACTATAAAGTTTGAATTCGAATCACTATAAAGAAAAATTCGTACAAAATATTAGCGGATGAATTAGTATTTGAATTTGTTCTTATCTGGTGTATATTGCCGTGTTCGCTCATTGAAAACCTATAAGCGTGGGTGCGGTCCACCCAGTTTTTCAGGAACTGAATATAATTTTGAAGATATAGGCTATAGGAAATGTTTCTGCTTTCCTGATATTGGACGGGGGAAATGTATGACTTCGCTACTTAAAAAGTGCTTCTGCAGTTAAAGATCAAAATTAACTATGCACATTTTCTAAAAACTTGACAATTGTCAAAGAAAATAGTTCATGACAACGTAAAGCACTGCAATATCAAAATTTCCGAAATTCAATAATTGATTCAAACTGCCAGACTCTTATCTGACTAATAAAGTAAATTATAAAGTATAAATTCTTAAGTAAAATTATAAATAATATTAAATTTATAGTTAATAAGAGAATTAAAAAAATCTATTACGGTTATTTTTTCATCAACTAAATATTTCAATGTTAATTCCAAATCAATTATGTTGATTTATAACCATGTTCATCTTTATTTATTTGTTTTCATATGTGATTTATTCAATGAAATTATAGTTTCCCGTTGCTCCAACATACAATAAATCACAAACAGAACACGGAATAGAATTATTTTTTTAAACGTTTAATTTTTTTAACGATAGTAGTTATACAAGAGAAGAAACAACCTTATCACGCCTTGAACGAGAACCAAATAATAACCGATTGCATTGTAAAATTTGAAAACCATAATTCAAAAACATAGGAAACAACATTTGTAGGTTCTTTACTATAAATTTGTAATTGCTAATTCTTTCAATTCTATTTTTATTGCCAAAACTATATTTATTGTAATAAAACACTTTTTTTTCCTCTTAACCTTTGTATATTTATTCATTTATTTAAATAGGAGACATGTTTCGATTTCTTCAACAAGGGTTAAGCGGAAAAAACAGTGTTTTATTACAATAATACATAACCTTGTACCATGGATAACAAAAAAACTATATTTGTTATTTTTTATTTAATGGACCAGAAGAGGAAACATTGATATATCTGATAGAATTTATTACTTTTCTAAACCAATCTAAAACCAAAGTCAGTCCTAATAACTTCCATTTCGCAAAACGATACACTAAAATCGTTTTCTTTTTCAACAGTAAATATTAACAAATCACATTAAATTATTTTTTTAAATACCGTATTATAAATTTATAATGCTCAAAATATAGAAATCCAAAAAAAGGAACCTTAGGAAACTTAGTTTTAAGAATGTTTCGACAATCCAAAATTTAGTTTTAGCTTTATTGTATTTCGTTCCGTACATTAATGAAAATCACTATAAAGCTTTATGTAAAAAATTTCACACCTATAATGTAAATACAAGTCTTTTTGTGAGCAAATATCAGAAGTATGGCAGATTCGTCAAAAGTAGCAACACTTTCAAATAATAACATTCCTAGAATTTTGCTCGGTATATTTGAGCCATCTTAAGCCTTGCCTTCTGGTTGTATTTGGGTCGTTGATGTTTTATGGTTTTTATAATAGTTTGGAACAAATGAGAATATTTTAGTACCAACAATGTAGACGAAAATGTTAAAAAATACTAAATTTAGCGAGATCGGTGATGCGTTAAAACTCTATTACGCGAACTGTAGCCCGGTCGAAACGAAACGCGAAAAACAATTGAATAAAATTCGGTATCAGTCCGCATCGGAGCACATTATTAGCGTGGGCGATTCCATTTTAACGGGCTATTAATTTCCGAAAATTTATTTTTAATTGCTCCCCAGACAGCGTCATTAAATTGTTCGGCTCCGGGTCCCGGAACATGCATCAAACTATTTACGATGCAGCAATTTATGGCTGATTTTAATTAAATAAGTTATAAACAAGCGGCTTTCAATTTCGGCGGGCCCCAATTGCGCTCCACGGTCCGTTAATAAATTAATAATTAACAATAGGTCGGCGATGCGAGAATAATAGATTTGCGGACGTGTCGCGTTTATTTTTGCCGTCGGTGCGCCGCGCGGTTTCGCCCCTCCAATTCGGGACAAAAAATATGAGTCGATTGTTTTTGACCGGGTCCCATCGTTTATTTGAATTATTTGCATTTATATTGGGACACCGGTTCATATTTCCAATGTTATCGAATTTTCGGGAGGCAGTTAATAAAATTTCTGTTTTGAAATGTTGATGCATTATTCCGCCTATGTGCACCTACAGCGCTTTCGATCAAATACGTTTTAAATGATTAATTTTGTATTTTCAAATACATATCAAACTCTGTTGATATAACCGAATTATTAACAGTTGATTCTTGATCTATTTTATCCGTCACGAGGTAATACAATAAATTACCAATTCTATTTCCAATTTTCATATGCATGTACGCTGTTAGATAAATTTTTAATATGAAATTAACAGGTCCAATATGGCCGACTCAATAAATATAAGAACTGGATACGTAAGGACCAAAGTAGTAGTTTTCTGATAATTTTTAAAGCGATTTTTGAAAAAATATGATTTATAAATACTATTTACTGTGGATTTTGTCTCAGATTTCAAATGGAACTTGTTTTCGGTAAAGTCTTCTTCTATTTTAGATTCGTCATTTAATTTTTTAAATATCACTAAATTTCAGGTAAATAGATCATCAAGATCATACCTATGATTAATTAATAATAATTGTTTCTGTACAAAGTTTGTAACATTCATAGAAACACATTTCAATTACTAAATCATCAATTCGAAAAATCTAGTTTAACACACTAGTTATACAAGATAATATTGTTTTGATTCCGGCATATTGTAAAAGTTGTATTTAATCTAGAGAAAAAAATCTGATGGGCCAGGCACATGACAGATATGTCGATTAAAACTGCGTTCGGATATTGTACTCCGTTGACCCCCGGGTACAGCGGCCAAATGACACTTACGTGTTATTGGGTGTAAAAAGTGTAACGGTGTACAATATCCGAACGCAGCTTATATTGACAGTAGGTATTGTCAAAACATTAGCGTTTGACACTACCTACTGTCATTAGAATCGAAATATCTGACATCCTGGCTACTAGTTTTACTGCAGTACGACCGATCGCGATGACATAGAATTTGCTCATGCAGCTAAACTATTGACTATACCAAAAAATTTCATTGTCATAAATTTTTCAGAATTTCCTCTACTTTAATTTATTATTTAACTATTTTGACGAAATTCCAGAAATGGCGGAAAATCTTTCAAAAATGCGAAGACTAAACCTCCAGTTCCTTTGGACCCTTTTCAACAGAAAGCTTTTCAGCTCTAAGTTTGGTCATGAAACTACTAAATATGAAGTTTCGTCCCGATACCGTTAGTAGCTTCTCCGGAATCGTCGCCACAAAAAAAAACGGGTGCACACACACATCCATACAGACATACACACACACACAGAAATTTTTTTGTACCTTGGTCAAAAATGTTCAGGGGACCCAAGAAGACATATTTCCGCTAAAATCTCAAAATTTTTTTTTGGCGCGATTACAATACTTTACATACTAGAAAATAATAATTAATAATAATGACATCAGAGCAAGTAAACAATGCGAGACGAGAATTAGGAGCAAAACGAGACGTACCACAGTTGCCTAGAGCACAGAAGAAGTAAGTTGGTAGTCTTGTTATTATTACCGTCGTTATTATTACCAGCTTTCCTTTTACATACTAGGTATGATAAAGTTAAAAATTCAACCACATCAGAATGTAGGTACCTAACTAACAGACCTCTAACCAAGTCTACTTACGACGAAAGTTTTCAGTGCGAAAATGAAAGAAAAGTGAAAATTCAATCTTCCTTGACTAAAAAGTGTCGGGTTATCCTTCTATATCCATCAGTTGCCATGATATTTGGCGTCAAATTCTTCATTTTCTTTGATCTACATTATTTCGTCCAAGTTTCTGTCCAAGTTTCAAAACTAGACGCGCTTGTGAACTGAAGTTAGATATGTAATTCAGAAAAAAAAACATCGACGTTTTCATACTAGAACCTAGTGTACAAACTAGGACCGGAAGTAGTTTTCCCACAAATGTCATACTAGACTTGCGCATTGAGGCGTTACCAACTGCTTCCCAACAAAATATCATGACTGTGATCATGACGAACATAACCTACCCACTATACGTGTTGTTAACGCATACTGTTAGCAGAGAGATTGTCGGTTATTTGGATTACGATGTTTAACAATGTGCTTGAAAAAGAATTGCGGCTAAAACAACCGGCACAAATTTTGAAATAGTACAAGCAGTAATTTGCGTACTGTATGACCAACTTTGAAATGATTCCTCTGTGACAATAAATCTAAGTGTGACACACCATCAACCGAACACTGACATAATTGTGTTTTTGCTTTGTTATTTTATCTTTTATAAGAGCAATTTTTCTAATAATTTGTTGTCCATCACGATGTAATAACCAATTTTGGCTCCTTATTCTTCGCTTTTTGTTGATATTTCATTGAGTACTTCATAAATTTTGACCATTTTTAATATTTATCATTTTGTCCAATCCGCACCACATTGTATTCAGTATTGAGGTATTGTATAAGGTTTAACATATTGACATCCTAATTCTATTACATAATTAAAACTAAATCCCATACACTCTGGCCAGTAGGCCCCAACGACAATGCGAATTACTAGTAATAAAACAAATAAATGGTGAACAAAATCCACCGTACTACGCTTATTTTTGGTATTGGTACGGTATTGTTGATATTCCATTATACACCATTCCAGGGGTCGGTGATGATTAATTAAAACTCACACGTTTAATTATCTGGGAGCACGGCCACAAACAGGCATGAGGACCTCGTATAGTTTATTTATACAGCGCGAAAATTAATTATTTTTGTGATGACAGTGAATATTTGTTTACTCTACGGTACAAGTTTTGAATTCCAAATAAATTTTTATGAACAAAAAAAAATATTTTGTATACAAGCATAACAATGTGCTTACTCAACGAAAGGGGATACAGTTGATACAGTTTCACCAAACATGTCCAAACAACGACATGTCCTTCATATACAATGTGGTACAATTGGAAATCATAAAGTACATATTTCTCTTCAATATTACGCCATTAACACTTTCAATCGCATAATTAATTCAAGATAATGACTTCTCATTTCTTTGCTTGTTCCGGTACAATTAATGCTTTTGTAATTGGTGTGGGCTCCCATCCATTATTCGTGTCTATTCTGCTGTGTCGCTAAGGTAGTTGTCGTGAGTGCAAATTGCAATCAGTTATTACCTTCCTCTTCTGCTGTGTTCAGTTCCCGCTCAAGGGGCTACCGCAACCACTACTGCCCCAGAACGTGCGCGACGATTATGTAAATAGAAGCTCCGAGGGTCTCGTCCGCCGAATTTGTATTCATACCTTGGCGAGGTCATCGAATTGTGCATACAATAGGGGCGATATCGGTCCTTCGATGGTAATGATATTGTAAATTGTGATCCGCTCGGATGTACACCACTCGAGGTTTCTGCAACCGAGTATAAAGCTACGCAGCTTTGTTTTGTATGGTCTTACACGATGGAGATTTAGAATTATTTAAATCTAAAACCACGTAACAGATAAGTGCATAGTGTAGTAACATCTGACATGTGTCATCCTCCATGAGAGCAAACTAGTGTACAGGTAATTGTGTTGACTTGTACACATTTAATTTATTGTAATAATGTTTGTAAGTCGTCTAGTTCTGTTTAATTAGTTATTTGAGTCTATACGTTTTTGTATCATAGTAATTAGATTTACTTGAGATTCTAAATCTGATCACATAACTTACTTCAAATGTTTCATCATGCACTTTTATATAGAAAATTTGAAATGTTAATAATTGAGAAGTCTGTGCAATCTTCAAGGGCATTTATTAAGGGGTTTACTAAGGTCTATATGTTTTAGGGTCTATGGTCAGTTTCAACTCTTTACCTCACCCCTTTACCATACAAGTACTGTTAAAAAATATCTTCTAGTGGTTTATGGTCAGTTTTAACTATGAACTCTTTACCATACTAGTACGATTTATATCTTTGACATCCAAAAGCGATGGCTAAGCATTCCCTTTCAATTTACGAATACTATTGTTGAGCTGGTGTTTGTCTATTCGATGCATATGCTATTGGCCCTTTTTGCCTTATACTGCGTCACTTCCTGACCTGGAACTATCTACTGACATGGTAATTATTTGGTTCTCATGATAATACTGCAAAGCTGGTGCGGTACTAATTTTAGCAGGTTTAGCAGGGGGGTTTAGCGGAAGTGGTTGACAGATTTCCAGGCATGATGCAACTAAAAACCATCGTCTCTATTGATATTGGAGGGGTGTTTCAGGATTTCTATAGATTCACTGATTCGTCTAGGGCAGTAATGGGATTCATGGGCGAGGATTTTGGTTCGTGTAAACAGGATTTCATGTCCCGTGTTCCACCTGTGTTCAGCCAGAGCCGAACGAGCGATTCGTTGCAATCTAGTGCAGCGCTCGTGTTCTGATACTCCAACTGGTCGCTTCGTCTCGCCAATATAGACACTCCCACACGCACATGGGATCCGGTACACACCAGGGGAAAGAAGAGGAGGAATTTTGTCCTTAGTAGAAGGAAGTAAGTCGTTTGGAAAGGGGTTTGAATATCGGTTTTATGTTGTACTTACGGAGGATGCGTCCGATACGATCTGTCGTACCCTGGACGTAAGGAAGGAAGGCGGTTGCAGTTGGGAGGTGAGGATGCTGATTAGGTGTGGTATCCTTTGGGTTTAGGTGTCGGGAAATGGTTTTAATTATCGAGGACTTGGCATAGTTGTTTTGGGATAGGACTTTGGTTAAGTGGTGTTAAGTTCTAAAGTTAAGTTCTTTTTGGAGGTTTGTGGGGTGGGTTATAGAACTCGCTCTTTTCACAAGGGTGTTGATCACGGCTTATTTCTGAGCAGGATGATGGTGGGAATTGGCATTGAGGTATCTATCGGTGTGGGTGGGTTTCCTATACGCGGTATGGTCAAGGGTACCGGATGGTGTGCGCGTAGCTAGGACATCGAGGAAAGGAGGAGATCCATCTGTTTCAACTTCCATGGTAAAGCGTATGTCTGGGTGTTGCTAGTTGAGGAATTCGAGGAAATTGTGTAAGGATTGCCGTCCATGTGGCCAGATTACGAAGGTTTTGTCCACGTATCGGAACCAGCATTTGGGCTTGAGGTTGTGTGACAAGGATTTGTTGTTCAAATGCCTCCATGAACACCCTTGTGATCAACACCCTTGCGAAAAGGGCGATTTCTATATCCCATCCCACAAACCTCCAAAAGAATTCCCTGCTAAACCCTGCTAAACCTGCCCCTACCACTTCGACCCCCCCCCCTCCAAACACCATCTGGTGCCATCACTCCACTCATCTATAAAGTCCCTTCCCAACAGACGACAGTATCTTCTTTGCACTTGGTTTCATACTTAGTCCTGAAGATGCCTCTTGCAACAGAGTGCGAAACGTCGACTACTTTTATGCCAGTAACGCGGTTTCCACCCGGAAATCAATTTATCATTGACTCAGACCGCGGAAGTCTACAATCCAGATGATTTCCTTTATTTCTCTTTAGAAAGATTTATTTTTGTAGTTGTGTTTGCGTAATAAAACGTGTTTACTTTAGATGTATTATATTATATTGACATAATTTTATTTTATTGTAATAAACAACTAAAATACAGTTGTCAACTAGTTACTTTTCATAATCAAATCGTATTTAGGAGATCCATCCTCATCATAGATGGTGCGGTGCTCGCTTAGTTTGCAGTAAGGAACAAAACTGTGCCGCCAGCATTGTAATTTATCTTTGAAGAGCGCGATTCAGCATGTACACACCATTAATATGATGCTGCTGCCCCTATTGCGTCGGCATGTTACTACGTGAGACTCCTAGAGTCTAGGGTAAGCTCATTTGCGACCGAATAAATAAGTTCATGAAACGAACGGATTACGCAACGTGATATATAACGCCGGACATCTGGGCGTGGGTCCTGTGCTCACAAATCACCGGTAAGACCTTCCAGAAATCGCCGTGTTTGCCGTTAAGATCCGCCGGGACCAATTCTGCAACCCCGCTAGGGTACAGCTCGCGGAATCGGTTACATAATTCCACCGTAAATAGAATGGGATGGGGTTAGAAGAAGGGAACAGAATGCAATTCCGGCGGCGCCGGATTTATCTCACAATAATATTCTTAACAGCGGCGAAACGGGTTACTTTATTGTCTATAACTCTGATATACTGCCGCCTGTTACCGTACGTAATGGTGCCGCGAGGACACGAGCCGCTTCCAAATGGCCGTATCAGCAAACAAGGTGATCAATGGGTCGTGGTGGTGCAGAGCTTCTAGTACTGTGGAGGAGCACCAGTTTGAGTTCGTGGGTAAACATTTGCGGTGGACTCGAAACGGTCGGACCATGTGATCGGCCGTTGTCTGTTTGAGCTTTTGCCCCTCCGGTGTGTCCGTCAACAGTGGAAGTGGGGGGATCAAGCGGTCGGCATCATTAAACACTGGCGGCAACTGACAAGATCACGCGACGCTGCTTCTGCTTGCCACTGGGGGAACACTCCTCCCCCCAAACCTCCTTCACCACCCCATTGTGTGTGTCCACTGCAAGTCCCAGTTTGAAAATCCAAGTGGACCAGACGGACCGCGGGCGGAGGAGATGACGCCCCCCATGTGAATGACAAGCTGCGCGCTCCGGCCAACCGGAAAGTGCTTTACGGACCGGAATATGAGCTATATTATATGGATTACGTCGTCCTCTCGTAGATCCGGATTATTCTCCGGCATACTGCCCCCAGGGCACAGAAGTGCAGTTTTTATTATTTCTACGCTCTTCTTTACTCTTTGTGTGCGACAGAACTGCAGATTTTATACCAGATTTATTACATTTATCAAATTCTTATTTCATCAGAAGTATTTCTGGTATGGAAGTTAATCATTACAATTTTGGGGGCCGTTACGCTATATTCACGACGTTTTATGTGCACAAAAACTACTCCATCATGGTGATGTTGCGAACATTATGGATTTTTCTTATTTTATATACAGCCTGTAGGTATATATTTCGTAGCGTTCCAGTATTATAATACCATGTATTTTCTCTTCATCCATAATTTACAACTTTTTTTTCTAATAAACGTCGTAAAATAGACTCGAGGTAATATCTTGATATTTACGACACAACGTATAACAGTGTTTTAGAACTTTGGAAACCTTCTCTTCAATTATATTCAACAACGCCCTTATGAATTCTTAAAATAGTTCTACGTGCGTTATCACCAACTTCAACCGAAGAAGGTTGATAGAACATCCCATCAAATTACGCAATTTCACGTCACGTAGCCGACGCAATACAGTTTGAAATGTATCTGTCATAAATTTAGGGGGCGGGCGAGAGACTCGCCAAGAGTTTCAGAGACAAATAGTTCCAGTATGGGTTGGGTTGCAACCGCAGAGATTCGTGGTATTATATAGAAACTCCGAACTCTGGGGCATGGAACATTTATGTACCGCTTAGATTATTACTGCTGTAAGTTCGGCAATTCTATCCGTGGTGAATTCTAACATAATATTGTAGGCGAGTTCCTCTGCCATCGACCAGTTCGAACAAGCACGGAATAAGCAAGCGGCCCGAGGCCTCGTCTAGTTTGGAAACAAGACGCTCGGATAACAAACGAGAAGGTATCGACCTCGCTCGCTTAATCTACCCCCACCCCTCATCGATATGTATGCACTTATGGGTATTGAATTATTGGTAATATCGGGTAAACGTTTGCGTTTACCCGATTTCCATTACAAATTCATCGTCTAGGGGTGACAGTTTTCTACGAAAACCCGTCGTTTTTTTCTCCTTCAGTCATTTCGGGCATGTCGTCTACATTAATCGTGAAGACTGAAGCGTCACTGAAACGTCAGATTTGTTGATTTTTGATTTTGATGGAAATCCCGGTTTACAGTCGTGTGACACAATTAGTGGATTTCCTTTTGTAACTTTCCTGCCCGGAAGTTGAGGCCCAAAAAAATAAACTGAAGTTTTATGTGATACACCAGATCAGATCAGACACTATACAGTGTGTCCTCCGATGGAGCAATCTAAACTAAAAAGTCGGTAGCCATAGTTAAAATTTTGAATTAACCTACAGGATGATTGACAAATGAGAAAATGTTATATTGACCCAAGAGTAAAATATCAGATGTTCGAAATAATTTTATGCCCATATATCAAATTTCAATTTTAAGGGTGGGTTTTTCCATTGGGGTTTAGCTCCATATGCGCGCTATGTGGAGCCTAGCGACCTTGCTTAAACTCCGCTTTATTTTATTTATTTTTAACAAAGTAATTTAACACATCATTATTCCACATGTTGCCTTCCTACATGTCACATTTCTCCAATCTTCTTCTACACTCCTGATATACCAAATTAATTGCTTCTCATTTATTTCGTCTATTGCTACCCTATTTTTTTTTAAATTTTTTAGTGTCTATATTATCATGAAAATTATTAGCATACACATTCTGTGTTAAACAACCCCACAGAAAAAAAATCAAGCAGCGTTAAATCAGGTAAACGCACTGGCCATCCTACAGGGCCGAATCGTCCAATCCACATATTGTGGAAATGTCTCTTCAAACAATTCCGTAAGTTGATTTCGTCTAAAGAAGGTAACAAAAATTTTCGTAGAAAACAAAATAATCCAATTATTTCTTTTCCCCACACCAAACATTAACTTTTTTTATATTTGGGGAATTGGTTGTAATACGGAAATTTTGATTTTCTTGAGACCAATATTTGGCAATTCTGTGAACTAACAGCTCCATTTGTGATAAATGTTGGTTGCTTCGTGTGTATTAGCACAGGTTTATAAGGACGAAATGTGTGATTTGAAAAGATCCTTTACAGCTGGCTTTTACTAATGTTCAGCCCTCGAGATTTTGCCTCAACGACCTTTTTGGGCAAGTGTTCTTTACCATTTCGCTTTTTTTCGCTGTCTCATTTTTTAGCCAATTCACGAACACAATTTACAGATACGTATACCTCAGGGTATTTCCTGTTAGAAAGTTCAATAGCACAACGGTACGGTACATCACCTATGTCGCAACAAAGAACTAAATAAATTCTTTGCTCTAATGTCAACATACTTTATAACAGTTTCAATGAAGAAATTGCTTGTATATGCCGTTACTTTACAGACACCGGCTAATAGTAGTTCTACATACCAAAACAATGTGCAAAACATGAGCATGGGAAATAGCAGTGCTAAAAATTGGAAAGAGATGAAACTGTGGTGCTATGTTTTGACAATTTTCTGTAAATTATGATTAAATCTAACATGGTAGTGCAAATTCCCCATAGAGTGAAATAATATTTTTTGATTGATTCGTTTGTTGTTTCGTTAAACATTTTCCATATTCCATCCTTAGGAAGTTAAAAAGCTAAATTCATACTGTTTTTTTTTCTACCATGAATAAAAGCCATAAATGATTTATGTATTTGTCCGTGTATGCGGCTGCTAATGCAGACATGTCACACCCAACAGAAAAAAAGCAAATATGAGATGCGTAGGTGGAATCGCGGAATTCGAGTTCCCCCTTCGTGCGACAAGGAAAATATTTAAACAACCGTATGGAAAATTTCGAATAAAGCACTTTTCGATGGGGTCCGCTGACGCCACGGCCGGCGGCTCGACTCCCCGAATTCGACAGCGCGCCAACATCTGTGGCTCGTTCGGGAATGCCGTTTGTTTGGGTTCGTTGCCGGTGCGGGGAAAATAAACGACCCTATCCCCCCGATTCTAACGCATTTGCGTTAACATGCCATTGAAACGATTGACCTAGCTACACAGCTAGGTTCTATTATGTGCCAATGTGCCAATCTACATCAAATATAAAATAATAGATATTTAAGAAAAAGGGAAACTAAATGTGAAGGTCACACACTACATATATATATATATATATATATTTAGAAAGTAGTTATGCCACACACATAACGCATGCAGATGGGTGATTGTGTTAGCCGGCATTGCAGTTTCCATCGTCTGGTTTGTTTACATTGTGGATAATTGAATAGATCTGACAGCCTGACTAACTTGACCAATGATTGCGTTGTTTTCTTGCGTTTGTGCTTTGTTGCTGGACTTCCTGTGTTTTTAGTTTCATGTTTTTCTCAGTGGTGAGTTGGACTAGAATGTAAAAGAAGACCCTGAGGTAACCTGTGTAGTTTTTTTATGTAATTTAATTTTTTGACCGCTTATTTTAGTGTGTTTGTAGGTAGTTTTATATTCTATTGTCAAAGAGAAGTAGCCGTCCTTGTAATATTTTTTGTGAAATGTCATACCGTCCTACTCGCGTCTAGTTGTAAGTAAATGGTTCGTTGGTACTGTATTTAATTTGATGGTTTGTTATTATAGCGTACCCTCTGAAGAAGGCAAAAATCATTGCCGAAAGCTTAGGGATTGAACAAATATACGTGTTGTTTTAATTACCCATCCGTGTTGGCTGCTATCCCCAGAAGCAAATTTTTAATCGTACATATCAGAAGAATGCGATGTCTTAAATATGTGTAACTTCGCAACAAAATCTATTTGTTTATAACTAAGATAAATAGTTATTAATTTAATACTTAATATAGATATTTTTTAAATTATTAACATTGATAAAGTTATAAACAATACTTAAAACTTTCCACAAGCAAAATACCTGTTCCGTGACTACAGAAAGCACGACGAAATCAAAATATAAAATTTACAACTAAAGTATAACATGCTTTAATAATATAATTTTTCATACTTGTTTCTTAGAACATGTTTTTCTTTTGTCAAATTGGTACCAGCCTTTAGTGGAGAATCTCACTGGACCCTATCCTGTTTCTAAAGTACCATTTCAGGTTCATAGTTTGATGTCAATAAGTTCCAAAATGAACGTAAGACAAAAGGGAAATATATTAGAAAAATACCACACAATTAAGCAAAAGTAAATTCTTTCTGTGTTTTAGATGTTTGTGAAAATAAAAAAAAAAGTCGAATTCAAATTATCAGCCAAAATAAAGCGATCAGTGGCGCGTTATCCCATGGATAAAATGGGCATTTGCCCAGGGCCCCCACCAACAGGGGGCCCCGAAACAAGTATTTTGGAAACTCGTTTCTGTAATAGACAACCACACCATGCCAATCCTCAATACCGTTGCAAGCACATCTCAGCGATGCCCCAACTAATTTTTAACAAATTCACAACCGTGGCAAGAATATTGAATGTTATTTTTGCGCTCCTGCCATGCCGGTTGGGGACCAAAACAACTCTTTTCTAAACTATAAATTAATTAATTAATTAATTAACGTAGTAAGAATATCGAATTTGAACTTAGCATAGTCCTAGAGGCAGTTTTAGCAGTTAAACTCATTTTTTGCCATAAAAGAAACATCTAATTTTGAGAAACCCTTGAAGAAGAGAAAATACTGTATGAATACATTGATGATTTTCAGTCGACAATTTTTCTTTTGTTATGGAAATCTATTCTGTAAATGAATTCTCTTCCTTCTTGACAAGGAAAAGATTCCAATCAAAGTTTTAGGAAATTGCTTAAGCTACAAATTTAAAATGCTTAGAAATGAATCATACTATATATTCAAAAGTATTTTGTATTTATAGCTTAAATCATTTTCAAAAACAATTATTTTTTTTTCTTGTAAGCCTCTCAGATGTCGACTTATTGACATGGTAGAAATCGTTTTAGCATTTCGTAATTGCTTTCTTTTAACATTTAATCACTTTGTATCATTTAAACGACTCAGGAATAATTATACAGGGTGCTATATTTAAAAAAAAATTAATTTAGTCTGCTTCTTACAAATGCATAACCCTGTATATTCAAATGTCATTCAAGGTGGAGCTTAAGTCATTTCCTAAAATTTTTATTTGGTTTCTTTCTTCTAAACTTTCAGGACTAGATATTGATACGTTACGTTAACTAAGAATAAAGATTAAGAAACCGACAATGTTAGGAAAAGAAAGATGAAAATATAGTTTATTAAAAGAAACATCTCCAAAAGACTATGAAAACTGCATTGCAAATTTTATAAGTACATATCCAGAGGACATACATAGTGACGATTGCGTATTTAAGGATGAACTATCGCCGTGTTTGCAATATGCAAAATATTAAAAAAAAAAGCTGTTCAAGCAGGAATATATCTAGATTCCCTAATGTGCAAAATTGTTTGTATTTGTTAAGAATACCCATTTATTAATTAAGATAATATATTTTATTTGTTACAAATTTTGATTTTTAAATTATTAAGCTATTTATTTGTTATTTTGCATTTCATACCAATATTCGTTTGTTGCTTTAAATAACGATGTAGGTACTTAGTATTAGTACATATTAGTTTTGTATAAAAAGTAATTCTTAATTCAACACGGTATATGGGGGCCCCCAAATTCAAAATTGCCCAAGGCCCCATAATGGCATAAAGCGCCTCTGAAAGCGATCAATCCTGACAAAATATTTTCTACTGTTCTTATAATTGTTCAAATTTGGGGAACATTTTTGGAGAACTTTACAAGGGCCTTTATATGTAGGTGCCCAGGAAGATTTCGTGCCTTCTTCCCTAAGAAAAACCAAAATCAGAATCTAATAAATGTGTATGAACGAAGGATTTAAGAGAAGAATGATGATGTGTTAAACTTGACTTCAAATTCAGAAAGGTTTCACGTAAAATAGTCAGCAAAAGAAAAGTATCTAAATTGTCGGAAGACGTGAAAAATTCATTTGGAATACGCAAAGGTTGTCCGTAAATCGTTCTGTAGGAGGGTATCCCTAGTTCTCTTTTAATGAGGATCTTAAAGCAAGAAGAACTATTTGTAGATTATGTTTTCAATAATTTAAATTTCTTCTAGCAATGCCCATATAAATTAAATTGAAATGGGTTCTATTCTTGGTATAATAATAATATTTATTTTCATGAAATACAAATAGAGATCGTTACCCGGTGACCAAAACTACTGAAAATTATAATTTCCATCTGTAGTTAGGCGGATGAGCTTGACAACAAAAATGTTTCCAAGCATTGTCAATGGTACTGTCAAAAATGTGTGTCCAGTAGTTTATAAATTACCAGTATTTCCTTCGAATACATATCGGGGTTACGGATGGGATAAACGATGGAGGCAATAAAGGGGGATATAGCTAAGAATGTCGCTACGACGACCGACGGAAGAAACAGGCGGCGGCCGATACGAGAGGTTATGAATGGGAAAAAAATTGAAGGTCTATTATCGGAAACCCTTTGTCCGGGATCCCCTTTTTCCTGCTGTCCCCCTAAACCCGCCGATAGATTTACAATATGAAACACTTGTTTCGTTCAAATCGCACTCTAAACCTCGTCCCCCCATTTTATCGCGACATTTTCAATCTGTAGCACGGATGTTTCCTTCTTTTACGGGGCTAGCAGTAGGAAATCTCAAGTGTTTGCAGGAAACGTTTAGGATCTAGGAAAGTATCGTATTTTTTTGTGGTGATTTATTGTTGATTTTGCTGTTTTTGTATTAAATAGTTAATTAGTTAAGTTTTGGTATCTGAGCCAACAGATCTGAATTGATTGTGATATGCTGGTGACTATTCACCCATCAATCAATATTTCATAACATCTATAGAGAGGTTAGGGTTGATTTTATGTTGTGATTGGACATGGCTAACCCATTAGTATCATCAGTCAACTAATCGTATCAACTATTCGACATGTCCCTATGCCCCATTTGAGACTACTGATTAATTAATTGTACTTGTGAATAGATCATTGCTGGCCATTCGACTAATCACTCTACATTCCTTAGGAACTAAACATTTTGTTACTTCGAGAAACTCTAAAATTCAAAGTTGTAGTCAGACTTATGTTATGACTTATGAGTCATAACACTAGTCTGGCTACAACTTTGAGTTATGTTATGACTTACGAGACGTGACACATTTCAAATTCACGCCTGTTAATTACTATCCTCACATGCAAACTGTACGGAAATCCTTTCCTTGGAAAACTCGACTTTCATAATGATTCTTACAGCTCCACTATCAAGGCAGTTCATAGCCTTCGAAAAAATCTCCACCAAGGCATATTTATGCTTTTGGAGTGAGCAAGTCCTTCAATGTAGACAACTCCATAGTTTCTTACTTTACAATTCGACAAGAAACTGTACAATAAACGCGTGTATTACACATATACAGGTTAGTCAAAATTACCGGAGCACCTAACCATTTTCACCAGAAAATTATTTAAAAAAGATTTTCAAACAAAAGTTTTTTGGTTCTAAACAAGCTATTATATAAATATATTTTTTCCGTCGATCGTTTATTTATAAGTATGTTTACTAAATAGAAAATTGTTTATTAAAAAGCTCTATAAATGCACGATTTCTATTAATGCATGATTTGTTATAGCCAATCGAACACACGTAAAATAAAACCATCCCATCAAAACATTCCGTTATCCAGGCACACAGCCTAGAACTGTCAGAATCAAATTACATAAATGGTCATATAAACTCAAACGACATCGACGAATAAAATCTACGTAGACGCCGCCAGAAGAATACGATCGACGAAAAAATTTTGTAACTCGAATATTAAGCGGCTATTAATGATCTCGACAATTAACGCACTCGCTAATCGCTCGTGCGTTAGTCTCGATCATTAATCGCTCTTTTTAATATACTTGTTGGTTAAATAACTATTAATGTACAGGTTGATCATTTTATTTTAAAAATTTAGTAGCCTTTCCCTTTTCGAATAGAACACCCTGTATATTTTTACATTTTTAATTTAAAGGTTAATTCCAAGAATTTTTTGTAGGAATCATTTTTTATAAAATGAATCATTTCTGATTTATAAGCAATTAATCAAAATTAGTCAAAATTAACGGTGCACTAAAATAATTTTGAAACAGTAAAAAATTGTATTTAAAAATTTTTTAAATAAGTTGCCATCTAAATATATTTTTTATATACAGGTTCATTTTATTATGAAAACTTGATAACCTTTTTTTTCTAATGGAACACCTGTATATTTTTACATTTTTTAATTCAAACATTAATTCTATGATTTTCTGTAGGAAGTTTCTGTACTTTTGACTAATTTTGATTTATTGCTAATTACTCAAAAATGATCCATTTTGTAAAAAAATTATTCCTACAAAAATCTTGGAATTAATCTAAGAATTAAAAATTCAAAAGACACAGGCTCTTTTATTTAAATAAGGAAAGTTTAGCAAATTTCCGGAATTAAATGAACATCTTTATAATAATAGTTATTTAACCAACAAGTATATTAAAAAAAGCGATTAATGATCGAGACTGTTTAACGCTCGAGCGTTAATTGTCGAGATCATTAATCGCCGTTTAATATTCGAGTTGATTACAAAATTTTTTCGTTGATCGTATTCTTCTAGTTTCGTCTACATAGATTTTTCTTCGCAGATGTCTTTTTAGGTTATATGACAATTTACGTAATTTGACACTGACAGTTCTAGAGGGCGGTATGTTTTGCCTGGAAGGTTTCGTTTCATATATGTTCGATGGGCCAATCAAACGACGTCTTTACGTCGTGTGATTGGTTATAAAAAAAATGTATTAATAGAAATCGTGCATTAATAGAGTTGTTTCATAAACGATTTCCTATTCACTAAACTAACTCATAAATAAACGATCGACGGAAAAAATATATTAACACGATGGCTTGTCTAAAACCAAAAAACTTTTTGAAATTGTTTACGGTTGGGAAATTATTTAGGTGTTCCGGTAATTTTGACTAACCCTGTATGATGGTGATATATTTCATGATTTATAGTTATAAGTTAAACTTAACACATAACTATTGTGAAAGGCTATAACCTACGAAAAAGAAATACGCTGATTAAAAACGATGATCTTCCATTCGATTCCTCGGGTTATCAATTTCGTGTTAGTTAATCGCAATTTAACACTCAGCCAATCCATTTCGGATCAAGTGTGTTGCCGAGGGAGCCATCCAAATCACCATTATCTCGTGTGGATGTAAACGGCGCGAAATCTGACAGATCGCGATTGTATGGTGGAGGTGGTGGGGGCAGTTAACTGCTCATCACTCATCCATCTAATACGCGTATAAATACTTTCATCGCAGTACGCCTTGCCTTGGTTGTCATGGACCTCTCGCTCACACACTCCCTCTGGTGGCCAGACAATGAATCTTCGATGCGTGCGAAATACACGTGTAAATGATTTATCGGGCGGGATCTATCCGGACCGCCTGCATACATCAAACATCGCATCTTATTACCATAAATCTCGGGGTGGCGTTGCACCGCCACCGCCTCGGGTTTATGAGGGGCAGCAGGCGGCTCAGATGTGCGATCCCAGCGCCCTCCATCCCTTAGGGTTTTTATACCAGCGATCAATCTGAATCGGTACCTGAAATACCTCCCTACTCTACTTCCTTATTCCATTTATGGAAGATCAATTTTAAATTTACTTTGATGGAGTATCGTGACACGGTATCGACAGTAGCATTGAGATTTTGATAATATCGGTACATGTTTGGGTTACACTGGCTAACACATAAGGACCAAGTATAGTGACCGCACCTTAATAACGTAGCGTAAAAAGATCAATGTACAAAATTTCCACTACGCGATTATAGTGAGTCTCCGTAAACCGAAAAGTTCGTTCTCGACCGCAACGAATTTCATCTCCTGCGTGTTATGTCTTACGTTTTCCGACGTATGGGCACGTATGGCGCCATCTGTACGTGCACCGGCGACTGAATAGCAGTTTCCAGTAAGTTGTAGGTTAACTGATAGCATTTTGATAGTTTTTTGGCAACGATAACACAGAACTACTTCAGAATGAATTGTTCCTGCAACAAGCCCTGCGTCCATAATTTATTATATCTACCACGATCTACCACTTCTTAATACAATCAACAATAACACTGACATGTGAGGTTATGTGCCGTTGTGTATTATTTCTCCGCTAGATGGCGCTCAATTTGTTTGAGATCATGGCGGCACTATGAATACTCATTTTGTCGTCCGGAACGGCATGCGGTACGGTACGTTACGGATTGCGTTTTTGTGGTACTACTTGGCCCGTTATTTTGGTTACGGAAGGTTTTGACTTACTTTTGATTATATTTGGTACGTTGATATCGTTTATTCACATTACACATAGTATTACTGTCTTTTAAGTGATTTTCGTGAATGAGTTTTGTTTGGGCAGAGTTCCAAACTAGCAGGTTAGTGACAGTCATAGATTCAAAACAAAATGAGTCTTTCGAAACCTTTATTTGGGGTCCATCTAAAATTCCAATATCCAGTTTTTTCAGCGTTCAGCTTAAGAAATTTCGGCGAAGTGTACTGAAAACAGCAACTGTTTTTTTCCCAAAGATGTACCAAATTGCTTCATAAGCAACGTTTTTTATCAACCAACGGCGTACTTATCACGATTCTGTCTAAACAGCAAATTTGAAAGGCTGATCTTTTTGTATCCACTGGTTCTACCATCCAATAATCAAACAAAACATTGATACTTACACCCGCCACTGACCATATTGTGCCGCAGTACGTTTGTATTTTATGCAACTAAACGGGAACGAATTATATTATATGAAACTTTTAAACTGCGGCAGTACGATTCCGTCCAAATCAAGGTAAAACTTGGCAAGCGATTTCTCTCGGTTAGCGGGAAAATGCGCACTCGTACTGACACTGAGACCCACAGTTATTGTTTTGTATTTTAAATTTTTGGTTTTTTTCTCAGATTTGTACAATTTGTTTTAACAGATATTTGAATTTGATTTAATTTGGAATAATAATTTATTAAATGAATTTACAGATCACCCCTCAAAAACGTCACTACATAAAAGTAAAAGTTTTAACAATTTTTGTAAACTGTGTTTTAACAAACTTCATCCACATTCGACTTCAAACGTGAATTGCTCGCAATTGCATATCTAGGTTAAAATGTTGCCATATTAAATTGTCAGTTTTATCCTAACCTTACTAATTTACAATAAAGGCTTTGCAGTGGATAATGGATAATCCTTCGCCGCAGATATATCACACTAACAGTGCAACAAAAGGCCGTACGGGTGACGTATTGGAAAACCGCCCCAGCCGACAGCCAAACAAATTCAGAGCATCCCCGTCGTGCGAAATCTCATCGCCGTCAATCAATTGATATTAATTGAAAGAGTCAAAGTCGCCAGTCATTTGCGTGATTACTCGATCACTCAAACCTCCACAGAGCAGGTATTAAATTGCTCTGCCACTGGTGTGCTCTGCTGCTTTCACCAGATCCTCTCCCCTTACACTGCGACACACAATGCAAAGGGGTTGCTTTGTTGTGAGGATACGCGTGCCTTGATACGACTGCGAATATCGGAGCCAATATGAATACCATCATTCTCGCGTCATGGCAGCACATTCCGGATAGTCCTCAAGTTTGTTTACTTGTCTGTTAGTGGATATGATATTAGTTGCTTGTACAATTTGGATAGATGTTGTTTGTAGAGCGAATTAACACCTATGCAGTTCAAAAATATACCTTGATGAGGCTATATAAACTGTATTCAGCTATTAATCATAATCCTGGACCAGCTTGTAATTTAATTGATCTTGATGAAGGTCGTCGTCACAGTGTTACAAACCACTAGCATGCCATTATTATGTTGCCATGTTTTCCGGTTTACCAATTGAAAGAAATGTATTTTAGTGGCTCTCTTTAAAATAATATAATTACAGTGCTACATTACCTAAATCTTAAACGAGAGTAAAAAGCAAGAAGTTTGACGGGATGTACGCACGTATATTGTAATGTGAGCTATATATGTATGTAGATTGGAAGAGAAGATTAGTAGACGCCTGGACTGGACTGTAAACGTAATCCATTTAATTTTTTCATTACATCTGCACCGCGCGCTTCCTGTTAGTTTCAGATCGATAAAACCGGTATGGAATGTAATTAAGTACGCGTCAGGAAGATTTACGTGGTCATTTTATCAAAGTGGCGGTTGTTTGTTCTAAGTATAAGCTAATGAATTTTCTTTATGCCCTCACGAATATAAATCACGTAAAGCAACACGCCCAAATTTTAATTTCAATTTTCAATCAAAAATCCATTGCACTTTTTGACAAGTTTTAATTAAAACACTTATGGACGTCATATCATACAGGGTGTCCGGTAAAGGTGTTCCGAAAATTAGGGAACCGATAGAGGCCGTCACTGCCATCCAAAAAGTGTATATGCACTTTTGGCTTTCGATGCTTCATTAAAAAGTCATAGCTTTTTTTATTTTTCAGTTCTATATTCCCTTAAAAATATAACTGATTACAAAGTCGGCGTTATTTAATTAACAGAAACAAAAAACATTTACAAATAACAAAAATAAATAATATTAGTTTTCCAAATACTCCTCAAAATGTTGCCCTTCCATCTGAATGCACATTTCAGCTTCTGAAATCCTGCCAGATTCTTTGAAAAATTTCAGGTGTTTCTCGAATTCAAATGGACCAAGCAATTCGTTACCAATTATCCCACACCAGATGTTCACAGAAAATTATACCTGCTGTCGTCGTGGTACAATTGCATGTGGGTTTTCATCGGACCATATGCAAGAATGGTGAATATTGAAAACGCCATCTGTGGTGAAGGTACCTTCATCCGTAAATATTACCTTTTCTGTAAATCTATTATCCGCTAACACTTTTCTCAAGTACCACCAAGAAAACTGAACCCTGGCGTCATGATCTATGGGCTGTAATCCTTGTACTCGTTGGTAATGAAAAGGACAAAGTAGCTGCTGATGAAAAGTGTTTGATACAAAAGATGTTGTAACGTTCTGGAAAGCTTGCGAATACTATTTCGAAAACGGTTTTCTATGCTGTATAAAATTTCCTTTTCCCTTTGAAAGTTTCTTCGAACCAGATCACCTCAATTTAGGGTATCTGGTCTTACAGCACCACATTCTGCGATCTACAGCAAGAAATGTTTTTGCGCATGGCACACGACGCGTCGGTTCTGGTATTTTCGTTGATAAATTCTTCTAGCTTGTAGCATTTCCATCAGCCTTTCCCAATGCTAAATGCATGACTGCATATTCTTGGGTCGAATGATCCATTATTGTGGATGAATTGCGAATTTGCGTAAAAACGTAACAATTTGCGGAAAACAACAGACAAACAACTTATAAACAACGCCGACTTTTAACTATAACTTTTTAATGAAGCGTCGAATGCCAAAAGTGCATATATACTTTTTGAATGGCAGTGACGTCCTCTATCAGCTCCCTAATTTTCGGAACACCTTTACAGGACTTCCTGTATATTGATTATTTTATTATGTTATTTGGTGAAGGCAAAAATTCGATTGAACAAGAAATTGAACACAATTGATATTGCACCACAATGAATTGCAAGCATTTTAACAACATAAAAATCATTTCTTAATAAATTTGAAGCTGTCTCGAAAACGTATTTTACGCGTAAATTTTTGGTTAATTTGTCAATTATTTAATACATTTTTTCAAGTTTATTTTGGTTGATGTTCTAATGTTCGTTTATGATGATCGCTTATTTTAGTTATCCATGGCTTAGGTGCAAAATGTGGTAACCCACAAACAGTCAAAATCCTTTATGTAAATGTAACAGAAGTGTGAGAAGTGTAACAGAAGTCGAACCAAATTTGGTTGTAGGTTACGTTTTGCACTAAAACCATCGATATTTTAGTTTTAGTTTTGTAGGACTGTTATTTGACAAACGTAAAAACGTCAAATTATGACACTAGCACAAATGAAAGACGTAAACTTTTTTTAGCAGTTTGAGCAATTTTTAACAATAGTATACAAACATAACACATGAGAATTGTAGTCAAAACCGACACAAAAACAGGTTTTTATTCAAAAGAATATATGATTCTTAAAAATAAAAACCGTTCCTTTATGTGCAACTTCATGGCCAGATTGTTTGGTGTCCGCCATGAGAATTGATTGTTGTCTCATCAATTTCCCGTGGAAATAGGTGATAAAGAGTACATTAAAGCGACACATGTAAAACATGAACGTAAACGTTATTTCTCGGTCATGTATCGCCACGATCCGAGCATCAAACTTTGAACAATTTTACGAACTGCGCCGTTAAATTTATCTGGCGCCGTAAATCTCGCATGTTTACGGCAGATTTCGTCCCGAAAAGTTACTTTTAGAGCGCGCGCGCCGCGTCATCTTTCGCCCGACCAACGCAAAGTGCAGCGGATGGCCCCGTTTGAAATCCCATTTGTCAAAATCAGCAATGCAAAACTCGTCTGCAGATAATGTCATGTACGACGGGTGCAGTAACTTTTTCTAGTGGGAAAAGAAGGCGCCCTCTGGTGGCGGCGGCAGCGGCTTGGTGGCCGACTTTCCCGATGAGGCGGTCATTCCCTGGAGCCGATAAAACTCAGGAGTCGATCGTAAAGCGGAGACATATCTCCGTGATTTCGGGTTTCCAATTTAAACTGTAACAAACACCGCATTTAGCAGGAAACGGGCGGTGGCGGGAAAGTTGGCGCTAAAGCGAGAAGGGATTGTCTGGATGTCCCGAATCGCCTTCGGCGAAAACTTACCGCCACCGCAAGACCAGTTTAACGATCAGGCCAACTCAGTAGAACTGTAGAGCTACCACACCGGAAATTTTTAGTACCGTTAGATTGTCAACTGAACACTGTCAACGTAGAATCTTTCGTGGAGTTAGAGATAGTATAGAGAGACGGTCACAGCTTGATTTCATAAAAAATAGCAACATTATAGATATGAGCGAACCTGTACTAATCTTTCATGAAAATATTATAAACTACGGAAAGATCGTATTATACAGGGTGTGTATAAATTGGCGGAAAAGCTATACGTGGCGATGTTCTTCGTAAAATTCTGAGTTAACAATCTTTATACTAAAATGTTGTAGCGTCATTATTGTGCCCTCAGGAGCCATTTGAAAGAAACATAGATTTGGCAACGCTGAATCCAACAGGTGTTCGTGTTACTATGCACTGTAAACAATTCCATTACAATAACCGTATACCATATACATATCGGCATACTCATTAAACGTATATTCCATGTTGAACGAACGAAAAGATAACGTAAAATACAATAACTAATAAACTAATAAACTAGTTAACTAATGAACTGGAATAATCACGGTAGAACGGTAGAACTGACGAAATTAGCACAAACAAGTCAAATACTTAATTTGATTATACAACTGTCAAAAGTGACAAATGCCAAAATTAAGTTACCCATGTTCTACAGTGTTGCCGAATGTATTTTTATGACAAAATTAACGAAATACCGAAATTAAAAACAAACCTTTTAGGCAGAAAGATAACATTTAGGAAAAGAAAAATTTTCAATATTGTTCTTTATTCTAAACTGCAGCTACTCCATCAATAGATTTCAAATAATAACACCATTCAAGAGATCGGATATCATGAGTTTGGAGACCTCGTGAAGACTCAAGAAGCACGGTACAACATTTTAGATTATAGATTGTCTACTCAGAATTTTGCGAAGAACACCGCCACGTGTATCTTTTCCGCCAATTTATACACACCCTGTATTATACTAAAAGGTACACATGAAGAAATGAGTTAAGCTCAGCCGAGAACTCCTGCGAACTCTGGTCGAGCACATGATCTCATATGTATGTACAAAATCCAAGATGACTGGAACCTTTAACAGCACTCCTCATTTGAAGACGTTGAATTTCTCATTCTTGATCAGCTACCCTTCGTTGTATATTTTCCAGAATTATTTTCATTCCATCTAAAACTTCTCTCCTACAGCCAGCAAATTCCAAACGTGCGTGAAAAGATTTTATTAACTCGTTCCTGGAGTTTTCCTTCTTGTCTTGGTTACTTTAGGTTACTTTGCCTAATCTGTGAATTAACAGATGAAATGAATTCTCTCTTTGTTTAATAATAGTCATGTCATTTGTGTGCAGATGTCCATTCCTCAATATGTAAATGCGAAGGACCCCTTTAACTACATGCCGCCCAGCGTTGGCATATATTAGTAATAATAATGATTGGGTGGGTTTAGCTCTGGAGAATAAGGTGGCTACAATAAAAGAAAAATATTTCCATCTTAAAACCATACGTTAACATGCAGAGGAGCTATATGAGGACGTGTACCCACAATACGTAGCGTTGAAAGCACAACAGTGTATCACGTTTTTGTGTTTATAAATTATCCAAATAAGTCGAAAGAAAAATAAATTAAAATCTGGATAAATAATATATTTTATCTACGACTTCCATATAATAAGTCCATTGCATACGTATCCATGACTATATCATCCCCATCATGATACACGCCAATGATTATAATTACACTAGCGTTGTATAATAATGACAGTTCGTTCAAATAATGACTTCATTATTTGAACGAGCTGTCATCATTATACAACGCTCGTGTCAAAGTCTGTCAAAACCTACGTGGATGACAGTTATATGACAGTTCGCCTCGCCATCATTTGACAAGTAGATTTAAAATATTTGATGTAAAATAGGAATTTGTGAGTCGTAGATAAAACGCCGTATTCGACTCGCACACAACGGATATAAATCACTCGCATGTTTACACGTTTGCCTACCGCTCGCGTATAAACTTCATGTCGCGATTTATATCCTTAGTTATATGCTCGTCAAATTATATTATTTTGGGTAAAGATGTGTGATAGATCATTGGAATCATAAAAGAAAACTACATTTGAGCATATAAGTATAATAATAATTTAATACAACGTAAAGTTATCTTCATTATATTAAATCTTCTTTGGGTTACAAACATCTAGTAACAGTTTGCGTGGATATCTGTAAAAGGTACATAGACAGGTAAAATTTATTTATGTCCTACATGGTCATAAAGTGACATTTTACATCTTAGTTACCGGGGCGAAAACAGCTACTTGCCCGCGAGGGCATTAAGGATTCTTAACGCCCACGCGGGTATTAAGCGTTGCCATGGTTTATATGTCAGATACATCAAATATTTGACATTCAAATTGTAAATTTTAAATCGTCAATGTCAATTATTGGCGATTAAGGTTAATCTGTTTGACAATTAATTATCTGCATTGTCACTAAACTCCGAATTGTTTGTATTGTTATTTAACTCCGTAGATACGCATGGCACTTGATTACGTCAAAATATTTATTAATATTATTCAAACGGAGGAACAAAACCATTGTAGGACATAAAATTTTGTATGTACGACGGGCATTACTTAATGTTTATACCCTCGGGCGACTTAACAAAGTCGAGGGCCGATAGGCCCGAGACAGTCACCCTCGGAGCATAAACATCCGTTTCATGCTATTGGTACATAAATAACTATTTTAGATCAGTATAATGGTCAATTTCGCCAACTAAAGGGGGTGCAATATCTCACTAAAAAACTGATAATTGACAGTCAACGTGTTTCAGCATTAGTGATTTTATATTTTATTTAAGAAATGGAATCAGCGAACCCCATGCCGCTATCGCGTTACCTTTACCTCAAACTCTCAACAAAGCTGTCAAGAGAGAACTTCGAAAAGCTTCACATAAATAGAACAGCCGACATAAAAAGTAGCATGAACAGCTCGAGAAGAACGGTCACGCTTAAACTCGACTTCTCACCACAACAACACTTCCAAATAATCCGACCAACGTGCCTCGGAATAAACATCAATGACGGAGCGTCGAAACATGCCAATATCGGGCCATCGCTCGTTAACTTTTGGGCCGTAGCGGCGCGGCGGCAGCGAGAACTAAGGGTTCGAATAAACAATGCGAACGGTAAAAGGCAGAAACGGCGGCGGCGGCCCTTGCGCATAAATATTACAAATACAAAGTTAATCTCCAGAACAAAGGTTTCGCTGCTACTCAACGAAATGGCATTAAGGCGGGAGCAGTCATGAATAAGGATTAAGGATTAGAAGATATCTCATAGGATTTGCGAGAGAGCGGTTCGCTGCATAAAGAAATTCGCTATCGCCCGCTCACTTCAACGTGAAATATTCAGTCGAGAAAACGGAAGGAATCGGAAGTCGAACGGCGAAATGCCCCCCAAAACGATTTCGCGCAATTTCGCCTTATTTTGAGAATAGTGAGCAAGTGTTTCACGTTGTTATATTGGCATCCATATACACGTAAGGTTGCAAATTTATGTAGATGGTTACCAGTGTTCAATAAAATGTAGACTCAAGTAAGCCATGATATTAACAGCTGAAACTTTGCACAGTGGTAGCTATTCACATGTACTTTAAGTGTGCAAAACCTGGATTCGGTCGGATTAATAGTTTTCGCACAATCCTCACTTTTCTTCTTTTTGGCAATATTCTTGCGGAGAGCTGGATGCGTTTGAGGTCGCCCGATTGCAATTTAAAAAACGGATTTGGCAACTTGACGTGAACAGCAACAAAACGTCTAATCTGATTTTTCGATAAGACCCGTTTAAGTGGGTAATAAACTACTGAGAACATGAGCGAAAACGCCCGCGCCCGCTAGAGTGGTCGAGTGATGGGGGAAGTGTGCGATTAGAGGGGAAACGTATATCTAGTAATACGCGCGCGCAGCGCGCTTGTATTACTATAGATACGCGCTTCCCCGCGTCGACCGCCTACCCCCACTACTCGACCGGTTTGGAGCACGCGGCAGTTTTCGGTCATGTTTGCAAGCATTTTTCACCTCTTTCGCAACATTTTAACGCAAAATCAGAATAGACGTTTTGTAGCACAATACTTTCTGAACTACTACTTCGAAATAAGTAAAAAAAAATTAATATCAAACCACCTCCGACGCATCCAGGCTCGCCGAATCATATTGCATACAAATATTCAAATCGAAATTGTGCAAAAACTAATCATCGGAGAACGCCTGGGTTGCCCACACTCAAAGTACCCATCAATCGCTACTTTCACGCGAAAAGCCTCCGCTACAACTTTGAAAATGGCGGAATTATGAAGTTTTGAAAAAATGCAGATTTTTCCGGTTTTTTCGAATTTCCTCCGTTAATATTAATTCAATCGAGTCCGTGCAGGGTTCATTTGTTTTCGTCTTTTTATTCTATACAATTCATATAGATTTGTTGAGGTTTTTTGTTTATAACTAATTAAGAAATGATATTTCCGAGTAGGAAACACATCACAATACATCTACGGACTGTTCCACGTGACCTGGGACCCTATTCTCGTCATCTTTTTGGAGCGAATGCGAGTCTTTTCGAATGGTTAGGTGGAAGGAGTGGGGATATCAGCGGTTTTCCTCTGGAACGTATCTATGAGTAAATTTGCTTGTCGCTAACAACAACTCACGCGCCACGTCCATACGAACGTATCTATGGCAAGTTTGCTTGTTGCTAAGAACAATAACGCACGCGCCACGCCCATACGTTTCAAACACATGGCAACCGCCGATATCCCCACTCTCACCTAACCATTCGAAAAGACTCACATTCGCTTCAAAAAGATGACGAGAATAGGGTCCCAGGGATCGTCGGCTTCCGGCTAGTGTTTTTGTCACGCAAAAATCTCTATTGCCTGGTCTATATTAACGTAATATTGGTCGGATTTCTATTTCCATTTTCTCATTGTAAAGCAATTCCTCAACAAGTTCGCTTAGCTTTGTAATTTCGAATGTCAGTGCGTAATGCTAGGCATGTTACCATGCTTCGTCAAGTTCTTAACCACTTTATTACAGAGGCATATGTCACTCATATTATCAGAAGAGTTTATCTTACATGGGATGCAAACTATATAACTTGCTACCACGACAAACCAGATCGATAGCCGACATTAAACTCTTTAAATGTACTGTCCGGTCGTATTTATTAGGCGTGACTTGTTATAATGTTAATGAATTTTGTAATTCCTTTTGATTCCTCTTTATATGTTGTGTATGCTGTGTTCTATATTGACATTTCATGTTCTGTCTGTGGATTGGTTACGTGAATAAAGTATTATTATTATTATTATTATTATTATTAGTGACCGATATTTTGCTTGGCCATCAAAAATATTAAGTATGGATAAGCCTGGTTATTTGATTGTGGAAAATGTCAAACACCAAAATTGCGAATATTCAACTTTTTCCTATGATAAACCGCAATCATGTGTTAGGTAACGGTTAAAGACTTTTACCGGTAGTTATTTAAAGTTGCTACCGATTTAACCTACATAGTCCTCTTTTTCACTATCCTAACTATTACATGTCACAATCTTGTTGTGTTGTGTTGGTTTGTTCGTTCTGGTTGGTCACAGTTCTGAACAAAAACATTAACAATCCGCCAAACTATAATTAACTAACGTATAATCCTATAAACTAAAATTATAATTATAATATTTCGGTAATGAAATTTCAAGTTACCACCTACCAAAAACATAACAGAATCTATAGAGTATGTCAAAAGGAGACCGCACCTATGATAAAATCACCCGTAAATTATTCAAGATCCACAGTGTTGATTTGTTCGTTCTGGTTGGTAACAGACTGAACGAAAAAAGTAACAATCCGCCAAACTATACTTATCTAACAATATAACTGAATAAGCGAAAATAATAATTTTCTGTAATCAAATTTCTAGTTACCACCTATTAAGAACATAACCGAATCCACACAGTTAGTCAAAATAGACCGTTCCTTTGATAAAAATCATCCGTAAATTATTCGAGATCCACAGAATCGTTACAATTCTAATTCCTGCATAAACACTTTTCCCTTCGGCGCCGGCGGCGCGTACCTCATTTCCGGCAGTTAATTAATTAGTTCTTTTCCAGTTAAGCCTCGAGTTGAATTTCGAAATTACTTATTAGGTTTCGATGCCAAATTTCGAAGCGGCACGGGTTCAAGTTTTGTTGATTTTACCGGTGTTTAAGGACCGCCATCGTCGCAAGGTTAAAAAGTTTTGAGGTATCCTCGCGGCACGCGCTTTGATACACCTGACTCGCCGGGTACTAAACGAAAGGTCAAAGAGGGACCCGACTGCGCCAATATTGACGCTGGGAAGGTTGCGGTGGCCGTCACTCATTTGCAGAATAAGCTCTGACCTCGCTCTCGGGTGAGCTTTGCTATTTGTGTTAACGTAAAATATTTGCGATCATGCCGACCTTTAGGCGTTTACAGAAAACGTTTACGTTTGTATATTTAATATAAGCGAAATACGAGCTTAATAATTGAAGCATTTCCATGTGGGTACTGTGGGGTAGGAATGTTAAGGGGCAATACCTAGTCTGAACTTTTTTATTGGTTTAAATGGTGTAAACACATGTCAAGAATCATATCTGACGTGATCCATTGTTGAAAAAATTGTTGTTCGTAAAAGACGATTTTTCGAAGCAAGTGAGTTTCGACCCTTTTACTCATTACCGGCGGTGCACAGGTACACTACATAGCTTCTAAATGAGGTACTGATGGCGTTTGTTGGTAGTTTTAAGCAAATATTGAACATATGTTGCCTCTAAAAACGGCTAGCAGTAGAACTCGAGTAATTTTTATCCGATTGACTTGCGTATTACGATTTTTATAGACAAATAAAGTTCGATTTGTTAGTCGAAAACTCAACTATTTTATCAAAGCGCTCCCAAATTATCAAAAATTAAGCTTTCTGGATATCCATGTCTAGTCTGTAGTTATACTCGCCTATATTATGAAACAAAATCCATTGTTCCAGATGCGTTTGTTATGCTGCTAGCCGCGGGACGCCTCAGCAAAATCGACCTTCTTTCCGTGCACTGATGAGCCGCTATTTTGTCATAAAAATGTTTCTTTGTACCTCAAAGACAAGCTTAATGATGCCTCATATTGATGGATTCATTAGTAAAGTCACAAAAATCCCTAAAATTGGGAATACATTACATTTATTAATTTAACACAATTAATTTGTTTTATGCAGGTTATGGTTTTATACACAATATGGTATAACGCATTACGATTTATTAAGATTGATTAAGATGCTTACTAACGTATAATACAGTTCCAAACCTCCAAGATCTAGAGGTTATTATAGTCCATTTGCATCAGCCTGAATCCAATTTGCAGCCGTGGTCTCCTAACTAGCTTGCGTCCCTATACCTTTCACTCCTCCGCCAATTAGTATCAAGAAAATATAAAAAAAAGCATTTCTTTCCCATCTGAACAAGCATACCTTAGAGCAGCGGTCGCCAACCGGTGGACCTCAAGCAAAGGGTTCTGCAAGAAAATTTTGGGGGTCCGTGGAGAAATTTGGGACCTTATATGCGGAATTATTACATTCGTTATATGCCGATTGTCAATAACGTATCCAAAATGCTTACCTAATAATGAACAAATAATATCAAAATAAGTTATTTTTTCTTCTTATTGGCCGGGTGTGCGATGCAAGCGGCCTCTAGAGGGGTCGGCAGTAGTATGTCCACGAGGCGTAAATGGTGCACATTGCTAATAAATATTACAGTTATCTGTATATTGCATTTGTTAATATTTCTTCCTGTATTATTACAGCTGATAACGCAACACTTATTGTGTCCCATTATGATTAACACAACATAATGCGCCGTGAACTACTGCACATAGTGTAGGCAGATATTTCTCCGCTACGGGCGCTTAGATAGTTTCTCAAGTCCCCTCCACGGTGTATGCACAGGGCGAATACATGAAGTAAAAGTATATTGTCCTTTTATCTTTTTGTCTAAGACAGGTTTATTTTCTATTTCTCTTTCATCTTATACCTACAATACAAGCTTTTAAATAACATGTGAATCTTTCCAATCTGAGTCTCCACACCCACCAACACGCACTATCTGAAAGAACACGGGAACTATAGGCGGATAGAAAGAAAGGGCAAAGTTTCAAAATCAAGAAAATACGACCATAACTATTTGAAATTTGGGTTCATGTAAGAATATGAAAGCGAGAAGAATACACGGCCGCTTTGCGTAGTATTATCAAATCAAACAAATCTCGACAGACACCTGCAGTCGGAACACCCAGATTGTGCTAAGAAACCAAATGAATACTTCATTAGGAAACGTTTTACGGATAAGTCTCTAGTAAAAGTTTATTTTTTAATTGCGCTTCAAATCGTAAAAAGTAAGACGTGTGCAGAGATTTTGGGTCAACGTGCTGAAAGTACCTGCGATGTCCGCTAACACAGTGAAGCGTCGAATTGACGACATGGCAGACGATATTGAAAATCGAGTCATTGAAATAATAACAAAATCAACGGTTTATTCAATTCAACTCGACTAATCAACAGATATAACAAACAAGGTTTTGTTTTGTGAGGTTTGGATGCCAAGGAGAGTTAAAGGAAGAACTTCTCTGTTCGCTCAACTTATCTTACAACAACTCGCTCAGAGATTTTTGATGCACTTAAGTGCATCAGAAAAACGGTGTTGAGTGGAAGAAATGTGTTGGCATATGTACAGATAGTGCAGCATGCAGACCCAGTGTCTTTCAGGAGTTGTTAGAAGAGCGAAAGATGTTTACGTATTGTATTATTCGTCGTGAGCAACTAGCAGCAAAAAGAATGTGTCCAGATCGTCACACTCTGATGTAGAATGTAAGTGTAAAATTCTAAATAATATTCGGCACAAGGCAATCAAGTGCAGAAGGCATCAAAACTTTGAGTCCATTTTCAACAACATAGTAGTGAGAAAGAACATTTTTTCTGTTACGGTAATTAAAAATAAGTACCGGTGTCGGCCAGAAAGGCAAATACTCTCCGTGTTGCAGTGACATTAAACCCTAAGAATCCATGATCATATTTCTTATAAGCAGCAACAATCATCTCTTTAATATTTCCTTTTATAATTAAAAAAGTGTAGGTAGTTCATATTGACTATTATATTCATTCACTATTTTAAAGTTCCTCATAAAAAGACAAAGTATCGGGGTCCGCGGACGCTTAAATTTATAGTTTAGGGGTCCGTGGGGCCTAAAAGGTTGGCCACCGCTGCCTTAGAGAACCTGTGGTTAACCTACAAGGTCATGAATCCCACAATTTAATAAGTGGAGAATTGAGACCGATGTTTCACGGTTTCAACTTACCTACAGAAAAATCGCCGTTTCTGGAATATATATATACAGGAATACCCTAGAAACCGGCCATACGATAAATCGAGATGGACCTCATCGAACAGTTGGAAATTGATAAACATAAAGGACAGCACAAAAAAATCTTCTTGCGATCATGTAGTTATCTCAATTTCAACATGCCATACATTGCTGCAATCTGAAAAAAATAGGATATCCTTTCTTCTTGTAATTGAGCAAAACCCATGTAGACCAGTATTATTAGATTCAATTTTTTTTCTGTCCATGAATTGTAACCTAAATCTATCACGTTATCGAAACCGTGGCTATATTTTTGCGGTGTTTATCAACAAAAACAAATACGCCGACGATCGCACTGAAAATTTATAAGCTTCCAGTGCGCAATCGACGATACATAGCGCGATAACAGAAAAACAAAGGCGGGACCAGCATTCCCACGGGCATTCATCCGATGATTTTCCAATACTTTCGGCTGGGGTAGGAGAGGACTCGATAAAAGATAACGTCTGTCAAAAACGTGGAATCGCCGCCCTTCTATACCACTCACTACATCGCTCAATTTGCTATTCAGCGCGCGTTCTGCAACAACAGCGCAATTTTAATCGAAGCGATTTTGATGGAGAGAGCTGCTCCTCTCGCCCTCGATGGGCCAGAGATAAGCCCCTGAAAAACTAATGAATGCAGGAATCCTTACGGTTGGAGGCAGTTAGAAATTAAAATTTAAATTTTACGATCCAAGCCCCAGCCACTCAAAAAATACGAGCCGAGCCTCCAGCATCCCTTATCTCGTCGTCCGTCTACCCCTGCGCGAATATAATCTGCAAATATTTAAACGTTCCTTCTTGTTTCTTTCGGCTCGCGCTGTGAAGGGTTTAATGGCCGAGACCGTTATTAAAAAATTCAACGTTTTAATTGCCCTGTTTTTCCGGGTGTATCAGGTCGTGTTTTATTGTCGCCGCTATGACGACGAGGAAATGCCCCCGTCCTCTGTTTTGTGATGAAGGAGATACCCTCGCGTTTAATTATTCCACTTTTAAATATTTGAACCTTAAATTACTCCTCTCTTTTTGGTTGCTTCATGCTTAATATAAAATTTGTATATAAATTTGCAATGTGAGTTATGAAGTTGAGGAGAATACTTTATTTCGCTTAAGCAGCTTTAATTTCTATTATTCTGTTTTATTTGTATGTTTTCCTTTTGAAATTCGGTCCTATAGGTCATAAGGCTTCATAAGGCCTTATAAATTTATAAGGATTTAGTCCTGGAAGAAGTCTAAAAGGATTTCATTCACTCAAAAGTATATTTGCTCTTTTTGTGTTAGGAACTTTTGCTTGCGTTTAATTTATTTTATTAATATTATCTGTGTACTGTACTATTCTTCTTCTCTTTGTTTTAGGTAAGTTGCAGCGCAAAGATGTGAAGATGGAATGAGTGTATGAGCACAAAAGGATAGAGGTACGTAGTACACCAAGGCATTTTAATAAAAATGTACTCGCGACAAGCACAATATAGTATATTATAATACAAGTTTTATAAGACAAAAATTGGCGCACGAGTTGTTTTGGGCACGACGAGCGTACCGAGGAGTGTCGAAATGGAACGAGTACCCCAATACGTCTTATAAAACGAGTGTATACTATTTTTTCTACTTTGCGACATTAATTTTACATAAATTACAAAAATTGAGGTTGTCATCTTACAATCTAGAGTACATAGTTACATATTCAACAGTTGGTAGTTGTGGTAAAATTCACAAATACGATTGACGCGAGCCAATAGCGATTGAGATGTCAGCCTTGTTTGACACGACGTCAATATCATAAATCTTGGAAAACTAAATGTTACTAAAAGTTTGTGATCTAGTGTTTTTAAAACGACACCGAAAGCGGTTTCGTTATGGGTTTATAACGAACGCAAAGTAGAAAAATGTTTGTTCGATATTATAAACTAACTGGGTTAACAACCTTTGCCAATCTAGAGGAGGAAAGTAAAAAGGTACAGGAGGGGTAGCTGTCTAAATCACGCCAGCTACTGTCATTGTTTAAATGGCGTGTTAGTTCGGTCAGCTACTGGGAGAGCCAGGCTTCAAGGTACTCGACAATAGTAAGCGGAACTATGCTATGCTACGGCTTAAGGTGCTCTTACACGACGCCACTTTTCGTATTGCGCAAGTTAAAAAATGGCGCAATTCTTGTATTGCAATGTGTGAACAACGCTGCAACTATAAATATTGCGACACTTTCAGTACAGGGCGCAATTTTTTAAAGTTGCGTACAGCTAAAATGTTGCTGCGTGTAAACAGGTACAAACACGGTACTAGCGCCACACAGAAATGGACCGACGTGTTGGTCCACTTCCACTTTAGTGGCGCAACATTTAGTAGAGGAGACATTAGTAGACGGTAGTGTTGGTTAAACATCGATAGTTGGCGTGTCCAATAGTTATCGTTAAAACTATCGATAACTATCGAACTTCAACAAACTAAAAACTTATTAAATTGTTATTTTGTAAATAAAGGATGCTAACCGATAAATACTAATTCTCTAAACAGAAAAGAACATAAATAAATATTTATTATTTCAGCATACAATGTTAACAACAGAAACAAGTTAAAATAAATCCTTCTTCTCTAAAAAGATTTTCGAATAAATATGTCATTCTAAAAAAAAACAGATAGATAAATATTACAATAAATATTCCAACTAATATCCTCGTAAATAAACAACTGATTTTATATTTTCCGCATAATGCTCATTTAGCAAAATTTTCTTTCTGGTTGTCAAAATAATTCCCAACCCAACCCAAGACGAGACTTTTTGTTCGAATAATTTTTTTACGATCGTAAAAAATGACATTGATGGGAATGTTAGGTTAAACTTAAAATGAAATTTCTCTACATTTAGATCCTCCTATCATTCTTGGGGACTTTCTCCTGTAGGTTCGACAAAATATGCAATAATACGCGGCAAAGTTAAAATTTCAATAAGAGCCTTTTCCTACAAAAGCGGCCTTGAATAGCTCATTAACATTAGCTCATAACACGCAGTTGCTCTAGTCCTTTCATCGGCATCAGAATCTGAATTCATTTTTTATGGAATAAACAACAAGACAGTATCACTATCGCCGCTTAAAACTTAATGAGGCAGAATATAAACACAACCACTAGAAGTACGAGGGTGCGCAGTCGTTCCTTGACCAATTCTTGACATTCGACGTGCCACTTTTACAAGTTGCAGCAATGAAAAGTGGCGTGTACTGTGTGAATAGCATAGCAACTTTGAAATGTGTGGCTGCCACTTGGCGCTGGCGCTAGTCGAAAGTGGCGCAACTTTTGACTGATTTTATCTCACGTGTGAACACAACATGCCATTTCATAGTGTCGCAACAGAATCTCGCGCAACAAAAGTGGCTACGTGTAAGAGCACCTTTAGAAAACAACGGCTTGCAATAAACTTCGTGAGAGGGAGCGAGAGATGTTAGGTCAGTTTTAAATCGGTGAGCTCACCTCAGCTTGGCTCTCATTCGCTCTCACGAGATTTTAATACAACTGTCTATTTTCAACGCGTTGCTTCGCTTAGCTCTGATGGCTAGGGATGTTCGATGCGATACGATATTTTTTTAAAGTACTGGTACTTTACATTCCGATACCCGATATTTTGAACCGGTACTATAGCATCCAATACGGTACGATACGATACGTTTTTGGACGATATTGTATCGCGGTATTTGTTGTTGCCAACAACTAGCGTACTCTAGCGGCAAGCCAATATAAGTTTATTTTACAAGTGACACTGATTACAACAATGGATTTGTATTTGTGTTCTTTTACAGCGTCAGTAAACGATCAGGGAAATTCCGACTAAAATTTAACCTAACTTTGGTGTGCAAATCTTTGAGTGCGAAAGTCATTAAATCCATTAGCCATAGTGCTTTTTACAAGCAAAATACATACAAACATGCCACGTTCGTCGAGTAGCGTATGGAAAGTGTTTATTAAGACAAGTTGGGTGGAAAATGCGAACTTTGTAACACTGAGGTTAAAATTGCGGAATTTACGACAAACTTGAAAAAAAAAACACCTTCAGCGGTGGCATCCAATATACAGATTAGAAACAACGAAAGCACTGATGGTTCTGTGGGTGGTGAACCAAGTAGTTCCGTATGTGATAATATGGCAGCGTTTAATATTTTCTTCGGAAAAATACCTTCATAATGCATTTATATATTTTGTACAAAATCATAATTAAAAAGTCCACTAATGGTGAATCAAGTAGTTCCTAGTAATGGTGAATCAAGTAGTTCCTATACCATGGGTGGCACGATACTTTACATATTCAAAATGACATCTATCATGTCCTTTGGCATGTATTATGAACATTCTATTGAATGTAAATGCACATGCCAACTCTGGCTGAAAATACAGTATAATGAATGAGATGATTTTTGGGCATTATGAAACATTTGTAACCTTTTCTACAATAACAAAAAAATATTAGAATTAGATGATAGACCTCGGATAATCGGTGCTGCACTTGCATTGCGACCATATAAACTATTTTGTTACGTTTTTTGTAGGAGGCAAGAAAGCAGCCAATGGGACCAATGCAATAGTATATAACACATATGATAGCAAAAGATAAACTACCGCACTACAGAGAAAGAAAGCTGTAAATATTTAATAAAAACCGCACACATATAGAAATTTTTGTTTAACTCATATGAATATTTGTTTGCGAGAGGCAAAAATATATTCATTTGCTACAAAGAATTTTTATTTGAGTCAAAACAATATTACTTTACTCCAAACAAATGATATTTGACTCTAATAAACATTCTTTGTAGCTAATAAATATATTTTTGCCTCTATTCAAACACATTTATTTGAATTAAACTAAAATTTCTATCTTTGTGCCTACTATATTCAGTTGGGATCTTATGTATACCTACATATGATATATGTTTAGAAAATAAACTGCTTCCGGGTTATGCCGTGTGTCAAGATTTGTTAATGCTGACGTTTCGCGAGCCATGTTGCTCGCTTCTTCAAAGCTAATTGAATACTGAAGACCTACCAAGAAAGTCTCCCTTATATACCTGAATTTACACCTCACTGCGCACATCTGGCGCTACCGCTCCATGTGTTTTTCCACCTGACCGCGTTAGGATCGATTTCCAGACCCTACTAATGTCAGTACCGTCCTCGCGATTGATGTTGTCAGGATGTTTGTAAATTTCGATGGCTTCTCTAATAAGCCTTCGATGATAATTACCCACCCTTGCCAACATCTTCGCGTCATCGAAATCCATTGTGTGTCCCGACTCGTGGCAGTGTTGGGCAACAGCGGACTGGTGGATCTTGCCTAGCCGGGTGTCCCTACTGTGCTCCTTGATTCGACATTCGATGCTTCGTCCTGTCTGTCCTACATAGCATGTTCCGCACTCACATGTTATCTTGTATACCCCTTCGTTCTTTAGGAGTGGTGTGATATCCTTTGGGTTAGGCAAAAGATCCTTTACCTTAGCTGGTGCTCTGTACCTTACCGTGATACCCGATTTCTTCAGTACTCTACCGATTCTCTCTGATACCCCACTTACGTATGGTAAGCAAGCGAACCCCTTTCACTCTTGCGGTTCCTCTGAGACTTGCGGTTTTCTTTGTGTGACACCCCGTATGTCAGACTTGGTGTATCCATTCTGGCGTAGGGCCCACTCCAAGTGTTTCCGTTCGTCGTGCAAGGTGCTAGAGTCGCATACCTCTTCGGCTCTGTTGAACAAAGTGTTAATAACACTTCTCTTCTGTTGGGGGTGGTGGTGTGATTTGGCGTTCAAGTACCGATCGGTATGTGTCTTCTTACGGTAGACTGTATGTCCAAGTCTACCCGTTGTCGTTCTGTATACCAGCACATCTAAGAAAGGCAGCTGATTGTCCTCTTCTATTTCCATCGTGAATTTGATGGAAGGACTAACATTGTTCAGGTGGTTAAGGAACTCAGTAAGTCTATCTCTACCGTGTGGCCAAACCACAAAGGTATCGTCGACATATCTGACCCAGTGCTTGGGTTTGAAGGGACTTGTAATGGCTTTTTCTTCAAACAATTCCATGAAGAAATTGGCGATTACCGGTGACAAAGGTGATCCCATGGCTGCACCCTCTACCTGCTCATACATCGCTCCCGCCCACTTGAAGTATGTGGTGGAGAGACAATACTCTACAAGATCCGTACAAGATCCGAAAACACATGGAGCGGTAGCGCCAGATGTGCGCAGTGAGGTGTAAATTCAGGTATATAAGGGAGACTTTCTTGGTAGGTCTTCAGTATTCAATTAGCTTTGAAGAAGCGAGCAACATGGCTCGCGAAACGTCAGCATTAACAAATCTTGACACACGGCATAAGCCGGAAGCAGTTTATTTTCTAAATGATTCTGGCCGTGAAAGCCTACGTACTTACATGATATATGTTATTTTAAAATAAAAATACATATTTATTCTACGGTACATTATTTTATTTCAATGTTTGTAGGTATCTGCCGCTACGCAAAATATTTTTTGTTATTCCGATTTATGTTCTGAATTTACCGGTACCGATGTACCGGTACTTCGTGCTCCGGTATGGTACAGTACCGGTACATTTGACATGATACAATACTCTACGCGATACCGGTACAGCAAGGTGTATCGGAACATCCCTACTGATGGCTATTGCCGACCGCCTTATTTATATTGGGTTTCCTCCACGATATCTGCAAATAGAATATTAATATTATTAATGTTTCTAACTGGGTTAGGATCTTTTAATTTAAAATTAGATATTAAATTTCTACCTTGATGTAGTCCACAATTTGCTTCATAGGTTCACGTCCTTAAACAACTTGAAAATGTGGTCGGGAAATTCAGTCCTTTCCACAAAGTTAGGGTTATTGTCGTGAAATTTCACGACAATAAGTGAAATCTGAATCGGATGACTGAAACAGTAAATTAGCTCTATTTTTTTTTTAAATTGCAAACATTCCGCTAGTCTTATGACTATTTTTGCAGAACATGAAGAACATCAACGTGATGTACATAATAGAAACTGCTATAAGTATAAGACAGAATTGCAAAAAGGAACTGCTTGATTTATATTTATAGTAGAGTATTATTTGAGAAGCTGTTGATGTACCATAACTACTCCACAGGTGTGGAGTAATTACTCTCAAAATTCAACTGAAAGAAAACTACCAAACAGTATTGCCAACCCGAATCTAATCAGAATACTTACCATTTGAATTTTGCTTTTGTAATACAACGAAAATTTTACGTACAAATAGGAATATTAATTTTATTATTTTAGAAATATAGAACTCATACAAAACTGCCACCAAAACATGCATGTTGGCGCATGATGTTGTATGAACAAGCTGTCACGATTTATTTCTTTAAAATTGCAAAATTATGTGATAATTTTGATAAATTTGTGCCGATAATCAAAATCGGTAAAAGATTACAAACGTTATGGAACATCAAAGTTTTACAAAATTTGTGGTGGCCCGGTTTTGCCGGTGAGAATACAGTGGGAACCCTCTAAACCGACCAAATCGGTTTAGTAATCGGAGTGGGGGATCGTGCATTGGATGGCGGATTTGGCGGATTTGCGATGTGTGTTGCATATGTACGAGAACGTTGAAATAGGTTGAGAGAGCTTTAACTGTAGTTGTATACCATAAATTCAAGTGGCAGATGCAGTCACCGCCAAAGGCTCGCGATGCATATTTAGCAAAAAGTGCACTAAGTAAAACTGTGTTTGTTTTGGAAAGTTTCTCTCGAAACCGCGCTCCGCGGAGCTTATTTTAATTTTTATTCGTCGGGAAAGCTCGCGCCAAATTAGCGGACAACCTAATATATCTATATATACGCTGGAAAGAAGACTGTTCGAAACTCCGAACTAAAACTGAAGTCCCTCCTCACGTCTCCACCTCCAAGGGGGACGTGCTGCTCTTCTTGCCTGGTTGTGCCCCGGTTTACTACTTGGTGTTCGTTTTGGCGAGATGTCTCCCAGGCCGACTTCGTTTTCTTCT
This sequence comes from Aphodius sticticus, assembly GCA_963966075.1. Classification (NCBI taxonomy): domain Eukaryota; kingdom Metazoa; phylum Arthropoda; class Insecta; order Coleoptera; family Scarabaeidae; genus Aphodius; species Aphodius sticticus. The sequence goes on from OZ014507.1 coordinate 62,809,521, forward strand.
CCACTACTCGCCAGTTTTAGTTGCATCGTTTTTCGAGTTCCTCGGTTGTCCTTTGCGGAAACAAACGCAATCAGGAAGTTTGTCCGGCACTGAGAAGTTTCGGCACCCGCGCGCGCTGTTGTTCTAACGATCGACCGACATGTTTCTTCTGGTCCGATCTCCATCTCTCTTTCACACACACATACACACACACACCCATACACGGTGTCCGTTCCAACGTTACAATTTCAACTTTTCGAAAGATAAAACCGCACCGGATTTTTACGGGGTCGCGTTCTGTAAACAACAGATAAATCCCGGAGCAATTTGAGGTTATGGAGACGTGCCTCCGTCGCGTACCGCGCGCTTATTTACAACTCCTTCCCATACAGCCAGTGGCGTGCGGTGCTTTATGCTCGAAGTGTGCGCAAGTTTAGTATTGCTTTTTTATTCATCGTATAGTTTTATTGTCTTGTCGTAGGTCATGGGTGATTTCATTGCCTTGAGTTGTTGTTTTAGAGACGACGAGGATATCGCACGGATTGTCCGATTTTATACAGTTTTTAAAATAATAATATTTGTCTTTTGGACAAAATGCAAATTGAACACTAGGAAATTATTGATAAATCAGGAAGAATATGGGTGTTGTGAATGCGCTTCTTAAAAGTTTCCATGACATAAGGTTGCTTTTGTATTCTGCAGATATAGTATAAATATGACAACCAATGTAATTATTCAATTCACCTTTAAATTGTACAAATAGCAGTAAGGCAAATGATAATTCAGTAATAAATTTTATTACGGGTAAAGTAAAGTAAATAAATATCCATATCACCGTACTACAATCCATGGTATATTTCGTTGCCAAATTAAAGAAATGTATGAACCGTTGTTGAAAAGAAAAATGAGTGTCCTAGGAATATCAAATGGGTTTCAAAACATACCTAAAACTTTGTTCATGACAACACTTAACAAGTGTTCTTAAAGGACTGACAGAGTTTCAGAGTGGTGTGCGTGCACCTCAAAAAAGTAACAAATACGCAAAAACCCAACAGAATTTTAGACAATTTTAGGCATATTAAGAGACCAGATTCGTAGTCAGCGCTAGTTTTCTTGATTTTTAATTGGCTTTTATTTGAAAATGTTTATATAAAGTAATATGGCATCCCCCATTAAAACGGAAACTCATTAAAAAGGATAGAGATCTGATATTTTGGAACCAGGAATTAGAATAAAAGTACTAAAATGCTATCTCATAAAAAATACATTTTATATTCACATACATGTCGCCACAAGCGGCACCAGCCAAAAATTTATAAATAAGTTCTTCAAAATATGTACCCTAAAGTAGTTTTTCTCGAATTAAAATAACCTTGTTTTGTTTACTTAATCAGAATCTCCAAAATTTAACGTAGGCCATTTGTACTGAAAAATAAAGTTAAAACCAGTAGATTGTTTTTTTATTTATTTATTAGAGAAATGTGAGTACTTCTGGGTGGGTGCTTTTTGGGACACACCTTGAACAAACACAATTTGTACGCCACTGCTTCCAACCCCTTAAGGTGTGTATGTAGCGAAAATTTCTTACAGACGTTTGGGTTTCGCTTATTCGACGAGAATCGTTATTTATTTATTTTTCTCTCCACCAAACCCCTTGGTTACGTTTTTGAGGGTGGAATGTGAATGAGAGCCTTCCGGCCATTTTACGGCATTGTAAAACTTACGCAATAACCGTAAAGAATCGTACAGCGCGACGTAAAACTTTATTAGCGATATACGCAGTCTCTTCGCGTATGTGGTCGCAATTGTATTTTATGGGATTTCGCTTTTCGTATATTGTACACCAAGTTCAGTGCAACGATTGTGTGAATATAGTAGCGTGATAAGGAAACGAATCTTCATACTAGAAGAAATATTGAATATGTTGAATAACTATTTCAATTGTGTAGCAAATAATTAAAATAGTAGCTGCGTTTCTAATCTGTGTTTTATGTGCATAACGAAAGCAAGGGTTACTAATGTGTCTAAAACATATAGATTGATTGGTTAGTGGGGGCTCGGCCTCTTTTGGACTGTTAAATTGTTCATCAGATGGTGAAATATGCGTAGTAGTGCGTGGACAAACAATTCACACCAATTTAAAATGTTTATCAAAAAAGCAGTAATGATTAGCTTACAAGAGTTTCGAAGTTGCCAGGGTACCACGCGCACAGGCAGTCAAGAATCTACAAATATTTGAAAACTCTCAACAGTAGTAAAAAAACAACCACAATTACTTATAATTACTAATTACAACAATGGGTTTGGTACTCACAATCCTTAAGTTTGGGATTCCGGTATATTCAGCCTGCATCTCAAAATACAGGTTTTCAGTGTTTATGACGTCATCTCCACTTTTTTAAACCCCATTTTCTTTTTACTGATTTTGGTAGATCATACGAAGATTTTGTGAAAAAGTCAAATATTGATAACTTTAGGGAAAATAGTTTTTGTGAATTGAATATGAAATTGCGTGTTGGGTAGAATTAATTGCCTTGAAAAAGGCTCCAAAATTTCCTATCGCACAAGGTTTTCGAAAAAAGTAGGATTAGAGTGTCAAAAAGCGCTATTTTTGTAATTTTTACAAATTTATACAGATGAACCCATTGTCCTAGAAACCTCAAAATGTTATTGCATAATAAACCTTAATCTTTGCACTTTTACCTGAAATCCCAAAAGTTTGTTACCAAATGTTTTTGTAGCATTTACAACGATTATTTAAGTGGGGTGCTGACGGCACCATAAAAGTAACTTGTAAAAAAAATAACCTGATGTGATATGCAACTTTTGAGCTGATATTAACATTCAGCGCAAATAAGTCAGTCGAAAACGCCTATTTGCTTTCCAACAAACAAACAAAATTTCTCAATATTATCTACCCTAATTTTCAACTGTCTTATTCTACAAAATTTTCTTATGTAAGGCGATAAATTTTGTGAATTACCTTTAAGACAATTAACAGGGCTATCAATATCACTACAAAAAATATGGGGTTGCCATTTAAAAAAGTGTCGTAAATATATATATTTTGATAATTAAAAATCTACGTAAGTACATAGGCTTTCACGGCCAGAATCATTTAGAAAATAAACTGCTTCCGGGTTATGCCGTGTGTCAAGATTTGTAAATGCTGACGTTTCGCGAACTATGTGCTCGCTTCTTCAAAGTTAATTGAATACTGAAGACCTACCAAGAAAATCTCCCGGATATACCTAAGTTTACACCTCATTGCGCACATCTGGAGCTACCGCTCCAATGTGCTTTTGCTCCTGACCGCGTTAGGAACGATTTTCAGACCCTACTAATGTCAATACCGTCCTCGCGATTGATGTTGTCAGGATGTTTGTAAATTTCGATGGCTTCTCTAATAAGTCTTCGATGATAATTACCCACCCTTCCCAACATCTTCACGTCATCGAAATTCATTGTGTGTCCCGACTCGTGGCAGTGTTGAGCAACAGCGTACTGTTGAATCTTGCGTAGCCGGGTGTCTCTACTGTGCTCCTTCAAGGAGCCCTGTTCTGAAAGATTAGCCGAAGACTGCAAAAGCATGATTTTATACATTTATTGATGTGAGAGTGGAAATTACACTTTGCATTAATTATAACTCCTAAGTCCCAAGCTTTTTACCTTCTGTAGCTGTGAGAGTCGTGTTCCATTTACCGAGATATTCATTCGTTCAGAAACACTTTTATAAAAACAACTGTTGCACATTAGAATAAACTGCGATTTAGCTAAGTTGATCTAGATTCTAGAGTAAATGCTTCTGCGCTACCAGAGCCATTTATTTCCCAGTAGAACCAGTTGTAATATTTTTTGCTGTTTTAATAGTGTATGATAAACGTGATGAATTTCTTTACAATCTCCGGATAAAATAATGAAAATCGGCCGAAGATTATTAATTATTTCTTGAAGATGTATCATGTAGCCCATGTGAGCCCATGTAAAGGCGCTGCCACACGATGCGGTGAACGTCTCGGCGAACGTTGGACTGAACGATTGAGTCAAATGAGTTCGACAGTTGATGCCATAATTGAAAAAAGGCCGCTACACGATGCCATGAACGCCTTCCAACGTTGAACGTTTGATAGTTCGCCACATCGCGTGGCCTACGTTCAAGCCTCCAGCTACCAATTCCAAGCGCCCAACATTCGGGTTTGGTGATGTTCCGGCCGGTGTCGGTATTTTGCCAATGTCAAAAGATTTCTCGCCGCCGGCATTCGAAGCAAGGTTGTTTTGACGCGTATCTTCGCAAATTGTCCGAATTTGACAATCATTTTATAGTTTGAAGAAATTATATATTTTTGCGCTTTCGATGTTATTCATGGTTTGAACAACATTTCTTATAAATAAACAAATTAAAAAAAAGGAAAGAAACTTTTTCTCCAAATAAATATTTAGCGATTAAAAAAATTTGGGCAGTACAAAATATTAAAATTATCAACCAATAATTATCGATAGTTTTGAGAATGCTGCCAGAAGGAAACCCAAAAATGTCCACGATAAACTTCATAAATCGTCAATATAAATAAGCACAACATACCGGTATAATTCATCCGCCATAATTTATAATTTTCTTGAAACAAAAAATATTGTCAAAAGCTTTGATAAAAATATTCATACAGCACGTGAATAAATAATACTTGGTTCTTATGATAATAATGATGGCTTTATTATATGTATTACACTCTATTAGTAATGTATTATCATTTAGATTTACTTACCGTAAAATTAAATAATATTATCAACAGTATTTATTAGATTATATTATAAAGTAGACACAAAAATATAACAACGTTGCTAACACTGCCCTACTTGCGGTGGGAACGCTACGTTCATGAGCAACGGTATCTTGCTACAATAACTTTTTCTATCTATTTGTAACAATTTCAACAAATAAGTGCACACATGAGGTGCTCAACATCTTGTGGCGTCAAGATTATTCAGTATGTATATTGTATATCATGCACACTTCCTTTTCGTAACCGTCGTAAAAGTTCTGCGACAACACCAAATGGATTGCAGTATATACTACACGGCCCAATATTATCATGATAGCATCATTGATATTCAACTTTATTCTGATATCGTCAAAACAGCTCCGTCTAAAGATTTTGGAGGCATTCAGTAAGTGTATGTTAGCCTAGAATACAATAAACTCATTATTCCGATACAATTATAAATTGAAATTACTCTACCTTCGGCTTATTATATGCTAAACTTCCTACCAAAGTTTATTATTTAAGTTTATGAGTTGTGGTCCTTTGTTTAGCACTTAAAGCAGTACATTGAGCTACATCTAGCTATATTTGTTATTTCAGGTTATGTTTGTACTGTTGTGACGAGGACATTCCCATTTCCGTGAAGTTAGCATAATATAATTTAAAAAGCTACCGTTTTATAATCATCTGTTTAATTCTTTATGACTGATTCACATTACTGTGAAATAACCGAATATAATTTAAAAAGCTGCCGTTTTATGCACATCTTGAATTAATATAAACTATATATGTGTAAACAACTAAATTCGAACAAATCCCGCGGCCTAAAACAAGTGATGCTTCGAATGTTGTTTGACTCTGGTCAAAATTCCGACAATGGCTCGAGCGAGACCAAACCCGAACGTTGGCCACTTGGCATTGCTAGTTCGAGGCTTGAACGTCGGCCACACGATGCGACGAACTATCAAACGTTCGACGTTGGAAGATGTTCACCGCATCGTGTGGTAGCGCCTTAATAGGACTCCCATCATAGGTCCAGTCCAACGTTTGTGGTAATTAATTTAACCAATTTCATATGGTTTTAACTTTCATTGGACTATATGCTCTGTTTGGTTTTTCTTTTTGCATCTGGATTTCTTAAAAGTTCAATATTTTGTTGTTTTCTCTTTTTGTTAATCTTGTAGGCTCCGACCTTTAGGATACTGTTGATGAGCTCATCTATAATGTAGATAATGGTAAACACTACACTTTAGCGGAGGTAGTAACGTGCAAACGTGAACCTCATTATTACACCGGTGATTATTATAGACCCCCCATAAAACTAACCTTCAAAAATTTACAGCGCGTCCAATAAAGTGTGCGAACGTCTAGTTTCGACTACATAAACCGCGCCCGCCTTTACGGGCTTGATATAAAATCGCTTTCAAGCCCATAAAATATTCCATTATACCGTGTTAGCGCTTTTAACCCCTCAGGCCCCCCTTGCGTCGCCCGGGTGTGATCGAAAATGGCGCAACTCGAGCCGGTCCGGCCCCGTATATCAACTTGGCGTGCTACTCAACCTGCGACCAGACATTGCAGGGATCCCCGCTACCGTCAGTAGCTGGCTGCTGCATATAAGACTGCATTAGGAAATTGTATTAGATAAATCAATGGGAGAGACGACCCGGTTGTGTATATTTATTAACACGGACATCGCTGACGCGAAATTGAAAACATCAATAACGCAGGCTTTCGGGGTTGATTAAGTATACCGCAGCAGGAGCGACGCAGCAGGAATCATATGTGTAATGCGGTACTTGATGTTATGTGGGATTCCGTATTCGATTTATGGTGCTGTCTGTATTAATCTACTCTGAAGAATATCCGCTCGAGAGAAACTTATATCTGGATACAAATTTGTTGATTCATTGCTGGATACTGTTGACGTGGGGTTCCGTTGAGAATTCTCCGAAATTAAATAAATAAGACTGATCAATACAATTGAATCACCAATTTCAGAAAACAAATCAATTAGAAAATTAATTAATAGTTACAATAGTACACTAATTATAGGAAACTATGTTTAAAACATAAATGACAATTATGTCAAATATCACATGGAAAGATTTATGGTTATGAAAACTGAAATTGTCTGCATCGTTTTCAATAGCCACAAAAAGTTTAGGTTTTTCATGCCCAAATAAATCAATGAAAATCAACAAAATATAGTGCTCCATTTTGTTTATTGAAATTGCGTCTGAAACTTTAGAGGCGAACAACTTTTCCATTGTGTATTATTATAGTAGTCTCTGCTGAAAATTACTGGTCCTACTCCTGGTACAATTAGAAAGTACCAGAATTGTCAAGTATATAAACAAAACAGAAATAATACCTCTGCCAGTAGCCATATGCGATAGGTATAATTTTTCTGGGTTTCGACATTCGTCCATATTGTTTTGTCTGTTATCATTCATGACAAAAGTCTGACGAAAAATAAATGTTGTTAGGACTCCGTACACGATGAGGAGTCATATGTAATACGTGGTTGCGGCGCGGTCCACTGGGTTCGATACGGCTGATTTAAATATAATGTTAAAATTAACTCTAAAATATTAACATCATACACATTGCTCATTCCTGCCCGATGTGTTACTGTTATGTCACAATTTTTTAGATAATACATTCCCAAAAACATACGACGATCGTAAGTAACCCCTTTCAGCTGCTAATCGTCAAAATAAAAGAAATGATTGTTCCAAAAGCGTATGCTAAAGCTCAACCATCACGGATTGTGCTTATATCACTCCGATGCACGTGTGTTCTACACAATGGCAATTACTATGATGACATTCTGGCTAGAAAAAAGTGCATTAGCGTGTAGACAAATTCATTATGGTTTCCCAAATCTGCAACAGTTGTTGGTGTCTAAAAGAACTTTGAGTGGATGGTATTTTTCTTACTTCAAGACACGTACAGATCGCTGACTTTACAAGCTTTTGAAATTAGTCGAAATATATTGTGAGGGATTCTAATCCGAACGTAATAATATATCAATATTAATATTGTTCTGTTACTGTGGATGAGATTAATCTATCGATCTGCATGTTTTGTTACATTTGATAATTTGCTTATCTCCAGGGTTGTTAACATTTGGTTTAAAAGATTTTGTTTTAAATCATTTTGTTTTAAACACGTTTAAGAGAGTTTGTTTTAAATGTATACTGTTTTAAAATATTGTTTTAAACATGTTTTAAAACAATTTGTTTTAAACATGTTTAAACAGTTTATTTTAAATGTTTAAAACACTTTGTTTTAAAACATTGTTTTAAATCAAATATTTCGTTTTAAACTATTGTGTTTTAAATATGTTTAAAACAAGTTTGATTCCTTATTCAAAACATGTTTTTGGGGTATTTAAAACATGTTTTTTTCTGGTGAAGTGTTTCGTTAAAAACATTGTTTCGTTAAAAAAACATCATTTTATAAGAAAAACACGTTTGTTTTGATTTTAAATAAAAAAAACGTTTTTATAACACCTTCACAAAATTCTTTTTTTACAAGTGTAGATATATTCCGTAAAGAAGAAGACTATTCGTAGCTTGTAGTAAATATTTATTCGTGGTTACAAAAATGTTTCGGCTTAGGAAGCCATTTTCATGTAACTGGAAAAATCCAAGAATAGAAAAAGAACACAAAGAACATCATTACACTTACACTGTGTAAAAAAATAATTCCAGATAAAAGAAATGACGAACAGAAAAGATTGGGCGTGGGCGAGCACGAATCGTCCACTGACCGAAATACAAATCTTGTCTATATTAAGTAAACGCGATTGAACGATTTTAAATCACTATTTCACCTGCCAAAAAGTCCATTCTTAATTGCTTATGGAAAAAATGGAGACGGCATTGCAGTCGCGCGGAGCGCGACTGTCCCCCCACATGGACCATTCTACGTTGCGTGAGTTTTCGAAATCGACGAAAAACGACCTCTCGGGCGTTTTTGCTTCAAAATTTTCCGAAACGCGAGCGATTTTGGTGAAAGGACCTCAACATTTCAGTAGCTGTTTATTTCGCGTCGTCATGGCTGCGAGCTAGAAACGTCAAAAACACAACCATAACCTATTCACATTGGTATGTACAAAGCTAAGCGATTTCATTATCTGCGGGGACCTAAAGCACAAACTCCGTAGTCCGTACCCACAAATAATGTTTGAGAAACCTATAACCATGTTGTACGTATAATAATAATTATTAATTCGTGATTATTTGCCTTTGCGTTAATATTTGTTCGAAGAATGTGTATCGATCCAATGAATGTTATTTGTGAAAAGTTCGCGTCTCAAACCCAACGTGAAAGCACCGCTCAGAACCTATTTTAACCTAATACGAATACAACTCTTGAGAGGTTACATATTAGATGACACCACAAGATATTTCTGCTACTAGCGCCCCTAGCGGGCGTGAAATATCGTCACATAACCTATAATTATATATAAGTTTGAATGAACACTATACAAAATTTAGCTGCAAGACCAAGAAGTAGTAGAAGATCAATGGGGTGTGGAATTGATAGAGGCGCCTGAAAAAAGCCTCCAATGGCTCGGAATATGGTCCCCAGCAAAATTTTGTTGCAAATGCTGATCACCCACTTCAAACTACTTTGAATTGCCCGTGGTTCTTTCGAATGGTTTCTCCAGATTAAACTAAAATACAGTAAGAGAATTATATGGAATTCATCAATTTGTTGGCAACATTGAGGTTAGTTTTGAGTTTAGAATGCGTAGCTTTTGTTAATTTAATATTTTTGCAGGTAACGTGGTATGATGAAAAGAGTATACACGCAGTGCAAATGGTTCCAGGTCTTTCCCAAAATAACAGCACCTTGCTTTGCGTAGACAAGCTACCATAACAAAGTGGCAAACAATTATTTATTTAAGAAAAAACTTGACCCAAAAGATATTGGGCGTACCAAGGGAGTACCGGAGAGACCAAGGGGCCGCAGTCGATAATAATCATTGTTGACAGTAAACGGATATATTTTTATTTTGCGGTTTAAAGTGCCTACCTGTACTTTAGATTTGGCTATGACGCAAGGTTACTAAAAATAGATAGGTCTGTCTGGTAACTTATAGCATACGTCACTCAGTTTACCACATGAAGTTAACTGGTATGGAATTTAATGTTTACGTGAGCGTATAAAAAAATACTAATAATTTTAGTAGTTCATTGTTTTCTGAATGATTTATTGGAGATGGGTGATAAAGCCCTCTAAGCTGCAAGCCTTCTAATACCTATGAATTCAAATAAATTTGAATGGGCATATCAAGTGGTATGCAAATTTTGATATCTTTCGGTATGACGTTAAATTTTTGTAAATAATAATTTAGTTCATGTGGTCACGGCAACCAAATGCATTTTTTGTCAATGAGTTGCAGACAATAAATCTTAAACAATTAAATGGGTTAAAGCATCTCAAGATTAGATAATATTAATTTTAGGTATTAGTTAAAATTCAAATATGAATATTGTGTTGTAAATAATACTATTTAGTTATAAAATAATTAATTAGGATTCTTCAATGATTACTTTAAATGTTGATACTTATTCTTGAGTTTTTTGTTTATAGTAGACATTAATAAATTTTAAATTAAATATTTTCATATTATTTTATTATGTGCTCTTGCTTGACGAGGGTACTCTAACATATTTCCCGTTTGTTTTACGAAGGAGGAAAGGGTGGAAAGGGTGTGGAACTGGTGTACAAAATTATAAATTTATTTTATATTTTACGTTTTATTTTTATTTAAAAAGTGAGCATCTGGCTGTATAGTTTTTGTCCAATATTAAAACAAAAGCCAGAACTATAAAGTATCAAAAATATTATGCTAATGCAATGTTTAGCTTATTTTTGTAGTTCATTTAAGTCGGTATTGGGAAAAATAAATCTAACATTTCTTTTTAAGTGACAAACATCTTTCATATTAACTGAAAGAAAAAAAATGTCAAATCAATTTTAATTTTTTCAATAATGTTATCTATATACGGTATACTGTAGTTGGTTAGCCAACCACATGCTATTATATAAAAAAGCAGTGCACTATTACCAGATTGGGGGATTTTCTCTCACATTTGGGCTGTTTCCCTCCAAAAGTAGTATCTTTACCTTAGGGATAAAAGAAAGTTTTGAGGGTAAACTAAAGATTGTAGTTGTTAGGCCGATACATGGGACATAGGACTATCACAATTTATTTTGACAGCAGACTCGCCAAATATTGAGTAACAGAGAAATTTGTACCTCATGGCTGGTTATGTACCCAATTTTCAACATTTATTAAGCCTAATGTTATTGGCGGTGGCAACTGTGTTTTTTTGACTTTACCGAATTCACTGATCTACCTAAATAGGCGGTATACAGGTCCACTAGTTAGGGTATAAGTATAAAGGTTCGGCAACGTTAATAATGTATGGGACACACAAAGCTAAAACAAAACGAAAAACAGGTTAAAATCCAAGTAGTACGTTAAAGCAGTAGATCAGAAAATCAAAAACATGTCAAATAAATGGGGTTACCTGTGTCACAATAAATCGAGGCGGTAACTCGGCCGCTGTACGTTACAATATCCAAAACAAAAATCTAAACCACAGGAAGTTGTTGCTTTCAGTGAATGAACGTGTAACCACGAATAAATATTTACTACAAGCTACGCATAGTCTTTTTCTTTACGGAACAATACATATTGTTTTAATTATTAGCAAGAGCGCTGATTGGCTTCTAAGTGCTATATCACAGGCACCCGAATAACATGTAATTAAAATCGAATAAGACCGCTTGATAAAAACCAGTTTAAAATTGATAATTAAAGCGGTGCTCGCGTGCAGCGGAAGACATGCCGTGCCTCAAGGGAAAACAACTCACTTTCGTAATGATGGGGACTGCGACGGGTTGCTGCAAAAACTGGCCCCGTATAAAAATATTTACTGGACGGAATATTAAAGAGCAATGGCTTGAATCGCAAAGTACTCCGCAGTTCAAAGGAGAAGAGAGAAACGTAGAGATGAGAGAACGTTATTAGATGAGACATATTTTACCTCTTGCCATTTGCTTCTTGTTGACATTGAAAAATGAGGAATCAGAAAAGAGAATAAAAAACACTACAGATGGAACATTTACTAAAATTCTGCAATTCAAACGCCAGCCCGACGGACTATATTATATTAGTTATCTACACTGTGGGCCAAAAAAAGCGGTACAAATTTTCAATTACTCATATTTCCCAAGTTCTAAACCAAATTCAAACATTTCTTTAAAAACTAATTTCTTATATTGTGGAGATTGAAAACACACCATACTCGCAATAATTGAACGTTTCAATTGAATGTTATGTTGCTTTATGTATGGCTATGCCACATTTTTGATAATATCGGGTCAATTAAATGAGAAATAAAAGGTGTGTTAAAGTTAGTAGGTAATGACATTTGTTTACTTTTGGTCAAAAGGAACAGTACAGATTTTATACAAGGTGATTTTCTTGGGTTGTAGATTTTTTCAGTTTTATGTTTTTGTTTCTACAGTGTTTTGAAACTAAAATTAACATCGTTTTTTATGGAATTAAAATTATAACAGTTTGCTTTCACTGGTCTGACGGTCAGGTCTTTGCTTTTCCTTTTTCACGTAAAAATTACATCTTTAAATGAAAAATGTCAAAAAAAGAGGAGCACTTATTGTAGGAGGAGCAATACATTGTGTTGTATTCAGAGTTCAGGCTGATGTTGAAAGTGCTCTTTATGTAAACATGATATAAAGAAATAAAAATAGAAGACTTGGCTTGAAGTAATCTGACACAGTTGATTCCAGTTCCGATTCAATCTTTGCAAGAACAAACACAAGAAAAGGAAGAAGTATCATTCGTCTAAAATTTACAACTAAACAACAAGTGTGAAAACATGCCGGCCACAACAAAACCAGTGGTTTCTCCATAATCTTTAAAAATAACTAAAATACACAATTATATTGCTCGTGCCGTTGCAATGTTTTTGTTACAAACGTCCAATTCCGTTGGCTTTTTAGCAAAGCAATAAAAAAAATTGTTTAAAAATTTCACCTGTATAAGAAAAAAATCACCCTGTATATGATGCTACAAAATCTCTACTGTCCATTTTGACTAAAACAAGACAAATGTCATTACCTATTGATTTTTAATACACCTTTCATATCACCGTAAACTGACCCGATATTATCAGAAAGCCAAATAGCCATACATAAAGCAACATAACTTTGGATTAAACAGTTCTGTTATTACGAATATGGTATGGTTTCAATCTTCATACTACAAACAATTCGAAACAACATTTATTTGAATTGACTAAATATTATCGGAAATACGAGTTATTAAAAATTTGTACCGTTTTCTTTGGCCCACAGTGTATATTAAGCTATCCAGGGTCACAATTGTAAGAATGATACAGAGAAATGTCGGCCTGTCAGTATGTAACACTGTAGAATATAGATTGATCTAGATATATGGTCACGTCAATAATATTTGCACTGTGCTAAATCTTATTGCACAAGAACATTGCTTAATACAACGTCCTTAATACTAATAATAAACTATTGCCCGTTGATATAAGATACTGTCGAATGAAAAGAACGAGTTGTAAGTAAAAATGCTCACAAAAAATTATATCTACATCTGTATGACAGGCCATCATGTCAACGATCTCATTAGCCTTTAGTTGGCAGTTAATACGTATATCGGATCGTTTTGTTGCTTCGTACTGCAGTCGGACATCAAGTTATCTATCTGATTGTGAAGTAATTCAAGTCGGAGATGTCAATTCATGTCACGTTGGTCATCTTTTTGCTCAAATATTGCGGTACGGTGAAGAACAGTGGGAAGCAGTTGAGTGGGATGCAACATGAGTTTTGATGTAATATGATGTTACACAACCTCATGCATTTTGCAACCGACGGGCTTATTGAAAGAATTAAATCCGATCTTGCCTTTTGATCCATATGAATCGCCATAAATTTTTGCTTTTTTTGATACTGCAATTTTAGTAGATTATAGTGTCATTTTATTGGCTATAGTGTCCTTGCTTCTGTAATGCAACAGCGCATTAACTGTGTGGGATTATGCTGCTGTCTATTTGCCGAATTGTTTATTATTATTGTTACATAATTGTTTTTATTGCATGGTACTCTCTAAACCATCCACTTTGTCATATAATTACTCAATTCATGTGGACTGTATATCAATATTATTATCGATTTAACCAAACTGGTTTACTAATATTTTACTTTGTTCTGTCTGAATTATCTTCTAAACAATGTTTGATGGATGAAACGTTTATAGGTCTATAGTTATTTCTGTCTTGCTTCCCTCCATTTTTGGTAGTAGTATTATTTCATTATTGTCTCCTCGGTCAAATTCGTGTTAAATATGACATACCTATTATTAGTTTCATCTTCGCTTCACTTGGTTTGTTCGTTTGTAATTTGATCGTTTCCTGGCATCATGTTATTTAGAAATTTGGCCATTTGGTGTTATTTTATAAATATTTGCCTTGCAATAAAATGGTTTAGAATAAATTGTGTTGTTATCAGTTTTCACTCTTGCAATAAAAATGTTTACAATAAATAAAATTACATTCCAATTTAAAAAAAAAAAAAACACAAAATGCGGTAACTGTATTTATTAAAGTATAAATGCTGCTGTCCCTGTCCATTAGGCATTAATAATTGAACTCCATTTTTTAATATAATTGCCATTTCTTTTAATCAACCCAATACATTCCGCTGCGCTGCTACGAGAAAACTTTCGGGTTTACTAAACATCTATATTCTAAGTAATAATTGGATATCTAATGGTACATTAGATTCTTGTTCATGTTTCAATATTAGTTCCAATGATCAGTACTAAATCCTACTAAATCCTAGCCTTATCGCTAAAAAGAAGAAATTTCTTATATTCTTACAGGAACATAACAGTTCCAGTATTTTCTGTTTTGTTTTTCTAAGCAAAGAATAAAATAATGTTTATTTCACTAAAATTTTCTGAGAGAAATTATTATGTTTAACAAACAATAAAACAACATCTTTCTACAATAAGATGCGAAGTATATAAGACGAGGTAGTCAAAAAGTAGGCGTAACCCTCGTTCCTAGTTATTTCAGCAAAATCCGTTCCAAAGTTCAGCAATAAAAACAAACAAATAACTATAAAAACAGCATGCACTCCATAGCGTATAAATGGCGCCAGGGTTATTTTAATGGTAGAAAAACCGTCATTTCCTTCTTAATCGACCCTCGACATATTTTTTCAAGTTTGCCAACATATCCGCAATCGAATCCTTACGACCAACATTAACGAAATCTGCGGAAATCGCACAGTTCGTTCATCCGTGTTCGTTGCAAACATCCTCTCCGGCTAACCAGCATGTTTATGAATCGTTATTGTAACACGACAACATTGGGGAAAGTGGGAAAATTACGAGGTGTCGCAGCATAAATTTTCACAAAGCACCGGGCGCGTTCTGTTCACAGCAGCTCGAACAGTGTGGCTTGGGTGGGGATCTCGCCGACGCAGGAATTTTTTTCCTCGGTCCAGGAAGATATGACCTCCGGACCCGGGCACCAGCAGGAATGTTTCCACCGATTTACAGGGCCTTGGGCCGACCGACCAGGCGAACGAGGCCCGCACACATGAGCCCCTAAATTCTACGTGCTAACGATATTGCTGGCACCAGGAGTCCGAGCGCCGCCCGACCGCTGCCCCTGACACTTGAAATATTTATCGCGAACCTAAGGCCGGCACGGACTTTATTGCGAATCCGAACTACGTGTCTGTTTACTTTTATTTGTAGCCCCGCCGTGCCCTATATTGAAAGTTGTTGATCACGGTACTTTTTAGAGGTCTGAAGTGTTATTGAAAACGATAGAGTAAATTGAAGGGGTTGTCAGCTGCTAATTTCTGAATTTGTTTATATTATTGTGTCACCAAGTAATGTAACCTGTCTTTATTTTCTCCGAAAACAAAATACAGAATACAAGCAATATAGGAAAACAAATAAAAAAAAATCTTCCGGAGAAAACAGGCGGAGTTCAGGTTGCCACGTTGACGTCACGCCTGCTCTTCCACTCATACCTATTAAACAAACAAACAAAAAATAACAATAAACGGTTGATAAAAAATAACATCAAATGGCTAAAGCGAGCACAAAGAACAATCAGTGGTATATAGTTTCCAAATTGGTGGCATTCTACTCACCATCGTCGGAACACATGTACAGATGTACTAGCCCTTATGTACTGCGGCAAGTTATGAATGACATTCGTGATTTGATACGAATAGCTATTCTTGAACAATTGACGTCGATGCACCGGTGGCGTGAGCGTGCCCTTGACCCGAATGTTCACGGTATGAACATCGCTTCTAAACTTGATCTTTTTGAACAAATACGGTGGTTTTTCAGTGGTAACAACATTAAAGAACAAAGTGGCCGAATGGAGATTCGGCCACTTGGTGGATTCGGTGGATTCCGCGATTTTTCATATTAACCCAATTAATGCAGGGTAATTTATGAGATATGTGCTCCCTGCGTCGTATACCAAAGATGAGACGCAAGCATGAGTTCTGAACCTTTTGGATCTTACAAGCACTTCTAGACGATAAAAAAAACATAAAAAAACAAAAAAAAACATAAAAAACATAAAAAAAAAACAAAATAAAAAATAAACGTATAAACATGGATTAAACAGAACGTCACAAAAATTCGTATGTGATAACACAAGAGTTTTACAAAGCAACACTTTTGTTCTTTTGTTTATAAATCGCGATTGGCATATATCACCTTCAAAGCAGCGTATGAGCATTGAGTGCACTTGTTTATATGATCACAAAAATTCAAATCTTCATCCAAAGCCACCCCCAAGTTCCTGACCGAAGGTTTCAGCTGCAGACTTTCACTATCAAACTTAACCCGGATCCGTTTCCGAAATGAGCAATCAGTTCTAACCTTCCTAGGCCCAAATAAAATCAACTCTGTTTTAGACGGATTCAAAGAGAGACAATATTTTTCTAGAAATTAAGTTTAGACTTTGAATGTCTGATTTGAATCAGACATTCAACACAGCATGGTGGACACAGCATGTAGCAGGCTTAAGCCTGCTACATGCTGTGTCCACCTCACTCGGTAAAAAGATAGATAGATCTATCGAAGGAATTGTGTTTGTACTAGAACTAGTCGCAAAATTAATTTCAGTTGATGTACTTGATGTTGCGCTGGTGAGACTTGCCGAACACTACGCAGCATGTTGCGTTACAGAGCGGAGAATTTATGTCGCGGTGTCGATTTTATTTTTTATGGAATCGTGTATGGAATGTATGCCTCGGCCACCGATGTAGACCGCCGGCCACCATGTCGTTTTAGAGAAGAAATACATTTCTGGGCCCTTATTGCACGCTTCTGATAATTTAAAAAGACTGACTGTCATTCGGACGCAGGTTAATGTAATTTTTGCATATTTTCCAAAACTCTTCAGTAATGGTAAATATGTGAACTATTTTCATTTTGGTGTTCAGTATCTTTACTAAAAATGTCGCTCCAAGATCTTGTACATTGCTTTTATTATCTTGTACTTTCATGGCATATAATTCTTAGGATCTGCAAGCTCCCATTATTCCTAGCAATAGTGTAACCTTTAAAAAATGTATGATGTTACTTAAGAGATTATACATATTAATTTTAAAATATCCTGCCTTTGCTTGCCTGCCTAAAATTGTTAATTTCATCTGGGGTCATGTTTTTGCCTTTTTTCGGTTGATGTCCTTCCGATTACCGTTTCAGCATTGCTTTGAGTTTGGATACGTTTCGATGTTTACGTCGTTGTTTATGAGTGTGCTTTTAATCATCGAACACTTCGACCAACTTGGCAAGCCACCAAAATAGGCTATCAAACCATTTTCGGAAAAGGAACTTAATTTTTTTCTGGTTTACCAATCCATAAATGTTTTGTAGGTTTGTCCATATTTTCTTCTCGATATTTCTGCCAATAAATTTAATGTGCGTCTAAAAACTAGGGGGAATCTAACCCCGGCGCTGTGATTGGTTCTATGGTCGTAGGAAATATTTCACTTCTTACAACTCGTGGGGTATGAAAAATCAGCCATAAAATGTTCGTCATATGTGTACGGAGTGGTTAGTATTATTATTAGCTTCTATTACAAGCTTTATTTACAATAAAGTAGGTACTATTATCCTTACTTGAATTAACTAAAAAATTAAAAGCTATATGGGCTCTAGCATAAACTACACGTACGTTCGTGGATTATAACCTACATTAAATATATTCGTACTATAGTTACCAAGGGTCACTATTAAGAAAGGGAATCGTTTGGATTTAAATGTATCAAGCTTATCATAATCAATGGTGTACGTGTGGTGTATTGTCTTAGATACGTACATAATGAATGTAATAATTTACGAGTTATGGATAATAGTCTGTCATTTGACGAGGTTGTATGAAAGCTATATTTATAACCATTAAATGCGAATTCTATCTACGGCTTATAAATTAGATATTTTATACATTTTTTTCATAAATTTACATAGCTGATAGTTCGGTATTTTATGGCCATATACCACCGAACTAGCATCATCATCTTTATTATGCTAGGGATTATGTCTCAGGAGATAAATTACGTGACGAGTTAACATTTCACGTGTGAATATGACCTGATATGTTAACATGAGTTAACACGTCACGTGTGAATAATGTGTATATTATTTATTATAGCTTTAGTGTGCTTTTGACAATTTTATTGTCGTCATCTCCACGTGTGTAAGTGCAATAGCGGTCAGGATCTCTTGTGTACTTTCTTGTCCCACATAATCTTCTAAGGTGGCGTTTAAATCGGAAACGCAGTAATAATTTTCTATCAGCTATCACACATGCATGTTTAAGTTTGAGCATTAAAAATGTAAGTTAGAGTGAACTTTGTACCTTTGCAAATAATAAAGAATACCTGGCACAATTCTGTCAAGTGAAGGGTGACGAATTCTGTGAATATCGGTGTTTTTTAGTTGATTGCAAGAAATGTACGACATAGCCACCAATAATCTTAAAATACTTCACCTAGACTCCACAGAATTGAGCCGGATATTTCTTGTATTATCGGCAAAGGCCAAGTTCACTTTAACTTTTAATTTGACTGGAAAAAGCTAATCATTTCGGTGTGAATCTGGTTACAAAATTCTTAAGTGTATTTGGTTGCCTACTCAATTCGAGGCCTTAAATGACACTGTCTACAGTCGCGCTTACGTATCCTGGTACAAAGGGTAACATTATGTTAGTTAACATTCTGTTATTCGGGTTCTAGAGAATAAGGTCAACACAACATAAAAATAACGGAGAAAACTTATTAGAGATCCTAAATTTTGATTTCACCGCGCTTCGGACCATAAACGGTGTTCAGCACTAAAACCGTAATTTCATCAGCGGACTAATCTGTATTCCACAGTTTCTCTACAATTACGCCACGATAACATGCGCAAAGTTTAATAGGGCATAAAACGGCAGAACGCCACGGCGACGTTTCAACGAATCCTGCGGGGTTTTGGCAGGGTCCTGCAAACTTTCCACACTGCAAGGTACGGAGCATAGAGACACACAATGAGCAATTGTGTTCAGCGAATCCACGAACTCCGCACTGGCGAACAAAATGCCTAATTAAATTATTAGGGAGATAGAATATCTGTGTGGTCCTTGCTGGCTGGCCATAGAGACGAGGGTTCGTAAACGAATTTAACGCCCCTGAGGGTTGACCAGCGTCGTGCTATGTGAATTCTGCCAAATATATGCATTGTCAAACTTAAAAGATAAAACAGCATACATCTGATAAATTGTTAAAACGAAACAAAAACGACTACTATTATTTAATCACCTGAAAATCTCGCTAACGTCATTTACACTAAATATAAAATAAGCCATTAAAAAGCTTTTCGTTTCACATCAAACAAATTATTAACAACCACGTTAATTATAGCTTTTCTTGGATACAGCCTAAAGTTACGTAAAATTGGCATTAAAAAAATTAGCTTTTTATGGTAATATTTTACTCGATATGTAAATTTATATTATCAGTTGTAAAATTACGAAAGGTATGTAAACATTATTTCTGATATTTATGTAACTTTTTGATAATAAAATGTATTATTAATATTTCAATTGAAATCTGGTATTCCTTAAAAACTTACGTAATATTTTATTGAATATTTGCGGTTATTGTACATTTGAATGTATCATTCCTATTGTGTATGTTTTTGAATATTTATTTTTTAAAGTAAATATCTTTTAACAAAAAATAAAATCCATCCCCCAAGTGCACGAAAACAAGTTTGTTTAATACCTCCATGGAACCACACCGATATTTAATATTACGAATACAATATTAACTAAAACTCAATACAACTAAAATTCCATGAACAATATCATGTTATGACCTTTTTATTGATGTTCTCATTTGCTATGATATAAAAAGAAAACACACTGGTATCTTCCACCTGCAAGTATTATTGCATAAATAAGAGAACATTATTAGTTGACTGTTGATTGACTTGTCAATTGTTCTGTCCAATAGCAACCTAAAACCAATAAGAGTCATTTAAATAATATTATATTTTGAACAAAACTAAACGCTTTTGAAAAATAAAAATTGAGATTTAAACTACGTGAGTTGTCCGTTCAATCAGCCATCAACACGTTAAACACAGCTATTTTGTATGGAAAATGTGTGTTAAGTTACACTCACTTTGTATAACTGTATATGGATAGTAAATAGAGTTACTATGTAATCATGTTATATATAACACGATATATAACATATTGATAGTGTAGCACGATAAAGACAACCTACTAGGGGCTTAACAACGCATTTTTTACTACAAGCGGTTGTGAATACAATATTGATAAGACTCACTGTCAATTACGCTATGTACCATTGTCAATTTTTTTAAAATTTAATTCCACCGTAGCACAGTGGCCTGAAATCGCGACAATTTTGCCAAAATTCTGAAACTTGGTATCTAAGCGGTTTTGAGGTGGCTGGTCATGAATCTGAAATCGAAATTTTCGAAAACAAACTGGCGGATCCAATATGGCTGACGATTGCATAAAAAAATGTCTTGAATTACTTGAATCCTGGCCTTTTTGGGGTTTTTAGGTCGCTGATTACGACTCTAAACTCTAAATTGATGAAATCGAAACGGCGAATTCAATATGGTGGACGACTGCGTTAAAATGTGTTTTGATCTAATTGAAACGTGGCGTTTTGGGGATTTTGAGGTCGCCTATTTTTAGTGAATTAACCTGTTGGTACTACTTACTTCTAGACCATTTTACAAGTGTAGAAAGCGAATATTTGTTAATAATTCGTTACTTTTCGGCCAAAGTGGTGTAGAGGGAATATTATAAAGTATTTATCTTTAGTTTGATTATTACTCATACGCATTACTTGTAACTTTGTATAAATAAATAACAGCCAAAAACTTAGTTGAAAGTTTTGTGTTTAGACGAAATGATTTCTCTGATTTCTCGCAAAACTAGCTACCGAAGAAATATAAATTACGAATAATTAGCAGCTATTAGTAGCTAAATATGAGTGCGATTTATTGAAACATTTCTTGAAGGTCCAACCAAACTTTAGGTTAATTTGTTCTACTGTATCTTCTATAATAATTGTGGTGATTTAAAATTATTGTTCATTCATATTTACGAAATATGAAATACATACCTTCAGTAGGATGCTCCAACATATCGCTTTTCGTTATTTATCGCTTAAATAAATAAATAATATGCTCAGTATTCGATGTTTGGTAAGCGCGTTTAAAATAATCAATAGTGGTAGCAGCGCACTATGAGCCACTTTGGTTTATTGCTGTGACTGACTGCGCTGTAAATGCGCATCAATTTCACTCTTGTTAAATAAACCAATCTGTGTACTTTCATATGCGCTACAGAATTTAATTGAATTCACAACTTGAAAATTCACAACTTGAAAATTTGACTTTTGGCCAACAATCCAGTACTTCTAGACTAGACCATAGTGCATAGCCACTTTTAACGCTCTATTGCTTGATGACCTAATGGCATAATGGTAATAATAAATATAAAATATAAATTTCTGAAACGGATTAAAGATTTAAAAAATCCTCGCGTACGTTTTTAATTACCAAAATACACATTTTTGTGTAAAGTTAAATTTTTAACCGCCAATCGCTACTTACTTATGACGTCATCAACTTTTCTTCAAATGGCAACTGCATGTTTTTCATACTTCCCAGATTCGCAAAGAAAACCGAAAATGTTCACCTATTTGCTTTCCATTCGCAAATAAAAGTTTTTCCATAATTTTCAACTCTTTTCTCGAATATTATCTCATGTTTTTGATACAAATACGTGTGTTTTGATAATTAAAGATCGACATGTCCGAAGACTGTTTGAAATAACACCGTTTCAGAGATTTTGCAATGTTTTCATACTTTGCCGTTCACTAAAAATTATATCTGAACAGGGTGTCTTAGAAAGGTTGGCGTAACATATATTATGGAATTAAATTTTGGTCTACTTTGTACGAATGTCTAGTGTTTTTCCGAATTTTTCTCCCTTCAGACATTAACTTGGATATTCTGGTGTTTTTTCACCATCCTTGCTTTTTATCGCTTTAATTTGTCACTTTTTGCAAGCACATTGTTAGCAGTGACATATTTATTAACTTGATGGAAATATATTAGAGTTACAAAGTTACAAATAAGTTCAGCTACATAAATAACACTAAAAACAAATAAACGAATGAAAACCCTTAATATACTTTGATTATCCACCCCATCACGGCTCGGCGTAGGCGTGTACAATTGTACGAATATGAGCCGTCAGCGCGAGATTACAGTCGGTAAATTTTAATTATAATTGTGCGATTTTCACGTTTGTGAGAGTCGGTGGCGCCGTAAAATCAAAGGGCGAATTTCCAATTCTGTTCGCGCAGTATAATCCGCGCTCGGTTATTTGAATATTATTTTGGGAGAACTTTATTTGCTCTCGACGGATATGGGAGCAGGCAGCCACCGGCTCCACACACGCGGTTTTCATGTATTTTGTGCGCGCCGAAGGGTCGGATTAAAGCGGGAAAGTACAGGATTAAAAGCGACGGACTTTATTATCAATTCAAAATAACCAAGTTGGACATGAAATCGTGCGCTTGCGCATATATTCAGAGGCGTACATACGTACAAGCCGGTTGTAAAATATTGAAGAAGTTTTAAGGACAAATGAATTTTGATAAATATTTAATATCCTATTATTTATATAACAAGCCACATCGGACCTGGCGCTCTGAGCCCCAGCCCCGAGACCCCTATACCATATCAATCCCGCTAAACATGTTATATTGCGACATCATTCTGTAACATTGTATGTTTTGTAACAGATATTTTTGTTAGGTTATTACAACATTGTTGAAACATTCGCAACACGATGTTATATTGACAACATTTTATCTACATTGACACAAAATACTTTCACAAGTTCGCAAAAGTAAAAATGTCGCTTGTAATTTAAACGTTGTTAAAATATTACAACAAATGTTGCAAATCTGTCATTTGAATGTTGTTGAAATATTAAAAAAAATGTTGCCAAACCTGTAATTTAAACGTTGCAAAAATATTCCATAAATTGTTACAAACTTGTAACAAATTGGATTGTTATATATCCACGATAGGACATAAGAAGTTGTATATATATAACAGTTATATTACTTGTTATATAATTTTATATAATTACATGTAACAAAGTTACAAACAAATGTTGTATAAATGTTACAGTTATATTTCGTTGTTTAGTGGGTTACCCATCATGTGCCGAGTCCAACTCCTCATAACCCCAAACAAAAACCTTTTACTAAAGGATGATATGATGAAAGATTTTTGAGGTTTAGTTTAGGGAACTAAAGTTAGTTTGAGATAAACTTTTACAAATTTTACCGTATTACCATGCACATTTTGCGTATTTATATTTACTGCCTGTATTTCTTCAAATATTTGAAAAACTGATTTCTATACACAGTAGAGTACCTAAAAACCTTTTTTTGGAAAATCAAACATTCAGGTCAATAAGAAAACTTGTTTTTATAGACGGATGTATCATCAAGAAAATTGGCCAATTGAAAAAAATAAGTCTTCCACAAGAAGTCTAAAGTTTATAATTTTACTAAAAAACATATTTTAAGGGCCGATATATTCACCTATCGTGAAACTGTTCATCTAAAGTCTAAACGACAAGATAAATGGTAAAAATGTGTCTATTCACCTGTCGTTAACGTTACCGACCGGATAAATACGCTTAACGATCGAATTTATTTAGCGATCGAATGAACCTGCCGTAAACTATTGACGAACACTTTGATTGGTCAGAGCATGTGCTGAATGTCAAACAAAAAGTCAAACTGACAAATATTTACGTACGTACGTGGTACTGTATTAATTGAAGTCATTATTTAGTTAATATGGCCGAATTTGCTGAATTTGTCTTTCATACCATTTTTTTTTTTTACTTTTGGTCGTATTTTTTAATTGATGCGGTTAGAAATGGATACGAATGAATTTTGGTTACGTTTTGTCAATGTCTATCAATGTCATTTACGGCGCTACATCTAGCGGCAATTAGTCCAAGTTATGATCCAAGTGTTGATTTAGTACACGTTTTTTATCGACATTTGATAATATACTGCCGAAAAACATTCGTTAGCGATGTTTACGTCCTCGTTGCCTGACGATAACTTACAGATCGGTGAAAAGACAGAATCATTTTTAACGCAAATGTTAGCGTAATCTATTCGTTGGCTAACGACAACTTTGACGATAGGTGAATATATCGGCCCTAAATATATAATAATAATAATAATAATAATAAAATGTCTTTATTGAATAATTATAAAGTAATGAAAATACAATATTTAAATAGCACAGGCGAAATCCAGGTCCACGCATTACTACGTGGCCTGCTCAATTTAACCCCCAATGTAGAGTCTACAGATTCTCAAGAAACAACAACAAAAAAACTCCCAATATTCAATTGCATTTTTGGTATACACTTAATACTTAAACACTAGCCGATTATACCTACTAAATAATTATATTATCGCTGGCTATACAACAATTTACTTCTTACTTGCCGCCTGAATGACACCATGGACAGAGTGCGCATGCAAGGGGGTAGGTCGTTATAAGTTTTTGCGACACAGTATGCGAAACATCTTTTAAAGAATTCACTGGTATGCATGGGTGGAGTCAGTCCGCCTCTGTGCCGCAAATTCAATGTGTACACGTCAGTTCTAAACTGTATTTTCCTGTACAAGTACTGTGGACATCCGGTCAGTATCACTTTTTGATAAAAACAGGCTGCATGCAACTTGCGTCTATTTGACATATTAAGCCACCCGACATCATCAAATTTATGAGAAACACGTTCATATTTTCTAATACCAAATATTAGTCGGAGGCATGAGTTCTGCAGCTTCTGGACCCTGGATTTATCTCTAGAATCAAGACACGGACCATAAACAACATCACAATAATTGAAAAAGGACAAAACGAGGGAATCACATAACAAGGCCCTAGCTTTAACGTCTGAAATATGGCGAATGCTGTAGATCCTTCTCAAATTGCAATATGCCCGCTGAACACAACTTGCTATATGGCTCTTATAGCGGAAGGTATTATCCATGTGCACTCCCAAATTTTTAAACTTTTCCCTTAAGCCAATCTAACTTAATCGCTATAGCTTCGCGAGTCCGCTGCACGTCGAGTCCCTTCCCGAACACCATCGTGGCCGACTTGTGAGGGTTTAGCTGCAAGCAGTGACAGCGAGAGAATTCGCACAGGCGGTCTAGGTCTTCGTTGATTCTGTGACAGGCTAGGCTGACATCGGATGGAGGGAACGCTAAGTAAAGCTGAGTGTCATCAGCGTAGCAATGAAATGTGCAACTTCTTATTGCTTTTCCCATCTGCGATATGTAAATTGAAAATAGTTGAGGTCCTATTATTGATCCCTGGACCACACCGGTATCAATCGCCCGCCAGCCAGAAATGTCCCCGCCATAACGAACCGCCTGCTCACGACCAGCCAGAAAGCTGGACATCATCGCCACCGCCTCATGACCCAACCCAACATGGTGTAATATTGCAAGAAGTAGGCCGTGGTCAACAGTATCAAACGCCCTTGAGTAATCAAGAAAAACCGCGAC
Source organism: Aphodius sticticus (assembly GCA_963966075.1). Lineage (NCBI taxonomy): Eukaryota > Metazoa > Arthropoda > Insecta > Coleoptera > Scarabaeidae > Aphodius > Aphodius sticticus. Next base: position 62,835,539 of record OZ014507.1, read on the forward strand.
AGTGAGCAACCCACGATCAGTGGCCGAGATTATGTCATCTGTAACTGACAACAACGCAGTCTGACAACCAAAGTCCCTTCTGAACCCCGACTGAACATCCGGGAGAACATCGTTAACACCAACATGACGCCGGAGCTGAGTATCCAGTACCCTCTCCAAAATTTTTGAGAGTATAGACATTACGCTAACCGGACGCAGATCAGCAAAGCCTCCAGGTGACGGAACTTTAGGAATAGGAGTAATTAACGCACGCTTCCACGACGAAGGGAATACAGAGGACACAATACAAAAATTTATCAGATGGGTCAAATACGGCAACAGAAAAGGGACACACAGACGCACAACATGCAATCCAACGCCATCCTCACCCACAGCACCACTTTTTAATGACAATATAATTTTAAAAATTTCTCCCTCCTCCACCGCTTCAAATCTTAACGTTGAGGATAATCCGGGCATGACACTTTCACGATAATCATTCAAAGTGTGCTCATCTCGCACTATATTGGGTAGAGAATCCACGAAGTGATTGTTAATCTCATCTAAGTTTGTTAGGTTTGATGGGATTGAGTATGTGCTATTTTTATTTGTATTCAACATATTAAATTTATTTAAATCCCGCCACGTCGTATCTAATATATTAGTAATTTTTCATTTGCAAGTGGAAAAATTTAATCTATTGGGTGCGAAATAAAGATATATGGAATATGTGGGGTATAGCTTAGCTATTAGTATTTGATGTAACGCATAACGGTGTAAATAAAACTCCAACGCTTTTCTTTAATTTGTGTGTTCGTGGCTACATGTTTCAAAAATAATATTCTCGTCTTCAGGCCATACTGGAAAAGATAACAACATATACAAAGCTACTCCAGCACACGGAGGTGAAAACAAACAACGGAAACAATAGCTATTAGTAGCTGCTCACCTAGACCACAGTTGGCCCCTTTTGCTTCCCCTAAATATATGAGCGCACAGTATGGCCATGGGTGAAATGGGTAGTATATCTACCACGCCTCGCATACCAGGCTTCCATCCAGAACAGTCTGGCTGAACAGGGATGGCTAGTAGCCAATGCTTTGCTGAACAGAGGCTGCTCACGTGGGAGCACGCCGTCACAAGCGAAGGTCTGTCTCTGTTTGTGAGGCACGTTATCACGTGACATCATCCAATACATAGTTATCGAAACCATAGATCGAGACGTTACGGGACCACCGGCTTAACGTGCCTTGCGAAGCACGTAACAAATAATAATAATAATAATGATAATAGTAATAATATCTAAAGATATAAAACAATATGTCTTATGCAACATTTAGGTCTCCCGCACTTGGCCTAAAATTGAGTAATTTTAACAAATTTAGCTCATTTACGTAGTCTCTCATGTCTCTCAGCACTATTTTTGTATCATTGCGTCAGTCTGTTGTCTTGTACAGTATACTGAATTCTTGCTCACTGACTACAGTATACCAAAGCTGCCAGCTTTGGTGTGCATGGTGACTTACTGAGGTGGGTCTCATCTGATTTATTCAACTATTCACAAACAGTACTAAATAATTAATTGTTAACACTAACCAAACCTGACATATATAATGTTCTGTTATATAATTTCTAGTCGCTTGCGGCCCTTTTTATGCAAGAGCAAGAACCAAAGCATATTTTGTCGGTTAGGAAAAACTACGAGAATAGAGAGAAATATTCCCCGAAAGGCTTAAATTGGTGAAATTACACCAACATTTGCAATATGGTATGGGTTATAGGTTATACCATTACTGAGCAAGTATGACGTCTCCACACTTTATACTAACTACATGGTCTAATCCTGCGCATTAGGGTTAATATAAATTGCTGTTGTTTTTAAGTAAACACGGAGTGGTTTAAAACTCCTCATATTAGCATATACGACCAAGCATATTCAAACGAGCACACATAAATAATGATCGAAATACACGTAATCGTGGTCAGTTACAATCGGATCAATTCGAAATTAAGGAATATTAAAAGCTCATAAACAAAGATGGACGGCGCCCGGGAGCTTCATGCATAATGAAGTGCCGCCTGGTCATTTATATAATTACAGGGACGCGTCGGCCGGCGGGGGCGGCGGCGTCGGGCCGTGCCGCCATATGGCGACGTTTGTTTTCCGGCTGCGACGTCAATGGCACACGCGGACCGCAAATATTCCGCCAGATCGGGAGATAAATTAGCAATCAATGGACAAATTACAGTCGATTGTCCGCCACACCATACATATTCCATTCGTCCGACGTATACATATACTACGTACATGTACGGACACGTTTGCGGCGATATACGCTACCACCAGAGGGCAGGCACAACCGTTGTGCGTAGATCAAACAGGCACAATACGTTCCCGGTCAGTAGGCGCACACAAAACGTCATCCGGACGTTGAATAGAATCCGAAAGAGGGGATTAGCCGCCTTTTTGGCCGCGATTGATGGATTGGCTACAGCGGTTATTGATCGTCATTGATTACATATTATCATCAGGGCTTTAGAGTCGCATTACCGTTAAGACAAATTGATAATTTGATTTAAGCGTCCATAAGCATCCATTAATCAGAGATGATAGGGTGACAAGCCATCTGCATATCACCTATATACAGTACATTATACGTCGGTTACATTGTAGCTTAGTACGTTTATGAACTACTAGTAATCTCAAATAATTATCATTAAGGTAACTGTAAAGGATGATACTAAGCAGTATAAACAGTCTAAACATTAATCAACTACAGAATCAGATTTTTTATGGTTCAGGTAGTTCTTCAAAAACAGGGCGCTACCTTTCACCCTATTCAGCATTCTATCTATGTCATATAAAAACAGTAACGATGTTCGCATATCGCCACATAGAGGCAAAAATAGTTTGTTTTTACACCCAATGTGTCTACCGATAAATTCATAGAAGTTAGCAGTTTCGCAGTGCTGACTTTCCTTACCACTCAGTCAGCCACTTTTGTGACAAAATGGTTAACGCTAGCAACGATGAAAGTTGTTAACGGATAACGTCAAATAGCAATGTCCAGACTGTATCCAGACCTTGAAAAGTGACATTTAAAACCTCTGCCCAGCAGAAATTTGCTACACAGGTTTACGATGTGTCAAAAGTCACACCAAATTCCCTACTTTGAAAGTAGAAGAAATGTAAACATATCCTCCCGTTATATTAATATTTAAAAACATAAACGATTGGTTACCCTCGAGCAGGCATGTGCAGCCTATGGCCCACGGGCCGGATCCGGCCCGCCACCTGATATAAGCGGCCCGCGAGGACTTAATTTATAAGAATAATGTATTGTCCTTCACAAAATTTGACCAGAAATGCATTTATCTACATACAGGGTGTTATTATACAAATTTAATGCAACATGCTCAAAATACATAATTATTAGGAATATTATTAAGAGAGTAGTAAAAAATTCATAATCAAAATGGGCCTGAAAATGAAGCGGTTGAAATGAAATTTAAAAGACATCAAACAAGACAACATTTCACGAGATATCGAATAGTTTAAAATTGATTTTGGATAATAATAATAGTGGAGAGGGCCCCCACCAGAGATATCGCCATATTATTTTGAAATAGCTTATTATTCAGGGAGCACTGAAATAGTGTTTTGTGTCCATCAAGGAATTAGGCCAGGTTCTCAAATATTCTGCTACAAGGCTTCATCATTTAGTTTTTTCTTTATTCATCCCCAATATCTGAATTTGTGTAGACCAGAAACGACTATTATGGTTCTTCGTGTCAAATACTACTGTGGTAATGATCTTCTTTGCAATAACACATAAATTTTAATTTTCAGTTCAAAAGTTATAGAACATCAAAATACATAGGGTAAATCCGGGAAAGTTGCCGCAAATTTCATAAGGACGTTATAAAATGAAAATGGTTTATTTGATCAATACTTCTTGAATAACATATTTAACTTAAATCTTGTTTCTTTCCAGCTTACATTTCAAAACTAACAAATTTTCAACACCACTATATTTTCTTTGCATAAGTAATAAAAGTGCAAGAAACCATCTCTCCCAACATGTAGGGGTGAGATGGCTCGACAGGTCGGGTGAGGTGGCTTTTTTTAAATATTTACGTTCAATCATAATGAAATACAGCAAACATATTATTTCTTTTTGTGCAGGGCGCACTTTGCACAAAAATCACATACATTTACATATTTTGTGCAATTTTCATGCACCCATCTCTGGCATAGAATGCACTGGATCCAGCCTTTTCTTTTCTTAGTTTTACTATATTCCTCCCCACAACCAACGCATTCATCCTTAGTGATTTGGATGTCTGATTCATCGCTTTCTGCATACAATGGATCCTGGCGTATCGGCCTCAGATGACGAAGTGCAGTACACTTTCTTCTTAGCCTGCTTCGGTGAAACTTTCTTTTGCTTTTTGTGGACTTGTTCATCTGCTTTCTTTTGTTTTGTGATGTTTTCTGGCGAAGTCAACTCTAGCGCTACATTTCTGGCACGTTTTCTAATTTTATTTATACCGGAGCAACTTGGAACGATCGTATTCAGCAGTTTCCCTGAAATCATAAAATACAATACCTACCCAAGATGTTAGTTAAAACATTTACCTGGAGTTGGAAAATCATTTTCTAATATTTTCTGAGTAGTATTGGTTAATTGCCTGTTGCTTGCAGCGTTAGAAGTACTTGGTTGTAGCGAAGAGTCTCTAGTATTCCATTCAGGTGAAAACTCCACAGTTGTTAAAGTGTTAGCGTTTAAATCTTTTTCATTGGAATAATTTAAGACGGCATAATCTGGTATTATTTCGGGTTTAAACGGAAAAATACCGGTAGCTCTAAACGACGACACAGCATTATTTACGGTTGCTGCTTTAAACCATGCCACATTTAGAAGTTGTCCAAAAGATAGCCTTGTAATTTTTCTGGATGGATTACTTTGCATAAAATGACGACATGCATTACTGTAATGGCTTTTAAATGATTTAAAGAAACCTCTGTCCAAAGGCTGTGAATAATGCGTCGTATGGCTAGGAAGGCACAGTAAAATAATGTCGTGTTCTTCTGCGTACTCTAGCATTTCAACTGAATTACAATAGGATGCATGTCCTCTAAAATTAATAATACTTTTCCATTGTTCTTTAAGCCATTTAATAAATATATCGGCATTGATATATGCAGATTCTTCCGAAATATAAATGGTAGATCCAGGAGGCCTACTCCGTTTTTTCATATTTTCCTTTTAGAATACAGGTAGGTGAAATATTCCCTCGGCATTTGCGCAAACAACTGTAATAGTTTCACGTCTTTCGCTAGACGTCACTCCAGGAACACTTTTCGAACCCTTTTCCGCTATTACATAGCCAGGTTTGTTGTTTAATTGAAGACCTGTTTCATCCATGTGGAAGACATTGGAAGGTTTCTCAAACAGGTGATTTTGAGAATAAATGATTTCTAGTAAATTACTTACCAATGCTTCTATTTGTTATTTATAGATATATTTCTCATATTCATTTGGTCTCCTGTTATTGATGCCTACTCTATATAATAAAATATATATATGAGAGAAATGTAAACGTATTATCTTTAAATAAGTAATGGGTTGCAAACGAAAATTTAAACATGTACAAGATGTTCCATTTAAAACTACAGAAAAATACTAAAAAAACTATAGTGTAGTATTTCAGAAATAAAACCAATAACCAAGGTTAATAATTGAAGACATGAGAATGAAAAGTGGATAAAAACATAGGGACTCCTATGGTCTTTATCCACTTTTCATTCTGAGCTCTTCAATTATTATGTTGCCCTTCTCACACTAACAACTCTCCTATGTATCACATACCGTGTCCATTATCGCAAGAGAAACTCTTAACTCTATTTGGTACTTGCCACTTCAAAACTATAAACAATCTCGAGGGTTAATCATACCCCAGCGAGGTCAAAGGGGTCCCCACTAAAACGCAAATAGATTACCTGAGCGTGTAAACTAACAAGGGGGCACAAAACTACTCTCACGTAGTTAAGATATAAACTCCCGGCGAACAATCGGGGAAAACAAGTCGGCGACCGACCGACCAAATTCTATTAAATTACACTGAAATTTACACACCCGATAAATTTTGTTACAGTTAGCCCCCTGAGATCAACTTACTACGTGAGCATGAAACCATCGTCCAGTAGGCAATATAGTAATGTTTGTATATTATTATCGTATAAACTATCTGTTTCAATGTGAGGGAATTAGTTTAATCAGTGTAAAAGATTGTTTATAATAAGGTAGCTAGAAATTAAAATCATTTTAAGTTAAATTACTTGGACCGTTTGTCAGGATACAGCATGAACTCAGTAACAATTCGATTCGGAACCCGCAAGCTAAATTAAACTCTGTTGTGAGTGTTATGACGTTCAATTGAGTCACAACTAATTGATATGTGTTTGCTTGAAGTTGGCCGATCCAAGTTTAGACTGAAACTTCCACAATTACGACGCCAGAGTTCGTATGCAAATTTTCATGGCTTATCCTTAGTTAATGTGGGAGTAAGAGCAACAGAAACGTCAATACGATACCTCGCCCGAAGACAAATTCTAACGTAAATATGTATATTAGATTGATACGCTTAGTGACAATTCGTATTATTCTCTTCTTATATAACTATTAGGGCGAGCTTTGAGCGAGGAATATGATGATGCAAAGTGTAGACAGCTACGATAAATCAGTTGATTTCGAGGGTATTACTTGGATGACGAATGCCCGGTTCAGCTGGGGTAATCGCACCCTCCTCAACAATCGACGTTCGAGAAAATTTATCATTATTGAAATTCAGCGAAATTTCTGGTAGGTATATTTCGTCTGTATATAAGTCACTGATTTGTTTTTATGATAACCGATTTTTCCTAGATTTTCTGTTTTCAAAATATTCACAAAGCGTTACGTACCTAAAATTGAACCACCTATAAGTTGTTGATCAATTTGAATGAAATTGTAAAAAAAAGTATTTTCTGATGAAACAATATCATGATTAAAATGATTAAAATTAAAATTAGCTTGTCTCTCCGGGAGTGTCCAAATATAGTTTTTGTCTTTTGGTCCGTGGTCGTCATTTTTCACACTCTTTTGTGTCCCAAAACAACCTGATTTCGATAGCAGTTTTCCCCCGTAGATTTCGAATCCAGCAAACATCTCTATCTCGTCAAATTTTTTTTCGATAAAAACGTGGACGCAAAATGTCCGTAAATAACGCTTTTTCACATTTCGATGCTCTGAAAATAACTCGGAAAATACACTTAATGATATCATTAGGTCGACGAGTTGTGCGACCTCATACGCACAACCCCGTTTGACCTGTCTTAATTTTCACACTAGCCCTGATCTTACCAGCGAAACGTAGGCACATGTGCAATTTTTAAGATTAAAGTCCAATTAGACTGACAAGCGTCTTTTATTCAACCTCAGATATATTTCTTTATAATTAAAACAATATTCTTAACAAATAAAAATAAATAATTCCTCACAAACATAAATTCACAAATAAAAAGGCCTACATTGAAAAGTTACACATCTATTTTTCGAGCTTTTTGAACTGAAAAATGATCAATAAGTTCATCTTAGTTCACTTTATTAGAAATGTCTTTCTCGATGCATAAAATAGCTAAATTACACAATTTATTTTGTCCAATAGAGTTTCTGATATAATTTTTTATACGTTATTGAACACTGAACGATCGCTCTGCTGATGAGTTCGAAACCGAAATTGATATAGTATATTATAATACAAGTTTTATAAGACAAAAATTACGCACGAGTTTTCCCAAATGGAACGAGTTCTCCAATACGTCTTAAAACGATTGTTATATACTATTTTTTCAACTTTGCGACATTAATTTTAAATAAATTTCGAAAATTGCGGTTGTCATCTTATAATCTAGAGTAGTTTATTATTTAGTCTTCAACAGCTGGTAGTTGTGGTAAAATTGCGAAATACGATTGAAGCGAGCCAATAGCGATTGGCAGGTCCTCCTTATTTGACACTTGACGTCAATATCATCAATCTTGGAAAGCTAAAAGTTATGAAAAGCTTGTGACCTAGTGTTTTCATAACGATACCGAAAGTAGAAAAAATATATTTTTAATATTATGTCAACATTAGGGAATGTAGACACCAGTCCCGCTTGGATAGCTTTATACATAGATAAGGGGGACTGTACATTTTCAGCTTTTGCAAATTGCCAAAACTGCGATAATGCAGCTTTCAATACGCCCTCGTCAGTATCGATATCGTCTGTATAAGTAGTTATTAAATTTGTTAGGAAATTGTCATATTCTGTTGGGGATGTTTCTTTTATATTTAGGTTTGTAATTATTGCGAAATAATTTTAAACATTTTGATACGCCTCAACGCGCCTGCCAATTTCTCCTATTCAGCGATCGCATACTACATTTAGAGAATACGCAATAAACGGTTGCTTGCCAGACAGTTGCACCTCCTCTTCACATAATTCATCAAACTGTAATTTTTAGATCGGAGTTTTTGTTTAGCAGACTTTCGTTTGTCGCATTTAATCTTTGGAGAATAGAATCCATAAAATAACAAAAAGTTTTATATGATAAACCAACAGGTAATTCCAAGAAAATGTTCGTTTGCTCGAACCCATCAACCAAATGTTTCTTTGTTATACATGTCAAGAGACAACACAGCGAAAATCGTATTTAGGTACTGCACAAACTCCGAACAGGCCTGATGGTTGATGAGGGAGAGGAATACTGATTTTATTATAAAATTGATTGAGAATATATATATGGAAAATTGTAACTAAAGCAATTACCGAAAAAGGTGACACTGGTCGAAAACTTACTACATAAGTTTGCATATTAATTAAAATATCTATTTGCAGTAAAATTGGTTTTAATAATTGCAGTTATTATTTTTACGTATAAATTTGAGCATCCAAAACCGGGTTTTAATTTAAAGTCTGGTTTTCACATGTCTAAACGGACCGACTTTAAAATCGGTTTGTAAAAACACTGACAGACCCTAGTATGAAATGATATAACCCATGTGAAAAAATTTGTATTAGGTAAGAAGTAGGTAAGAATTTTGTCAGGTGTTATTTTTGGAGGCTCACGAAAATGTAGTGCAATTTAAGTTTAGTGGCATTTTTTTTTAAAATGTACTCGTAACTTGATAATTTAAATCTTCTCTATTGAAGTTAATCAGCTCTCGCGTACATACGAAGCTATTTCATTCTAGTGCTTTTTCTTCCTTCGACGGATCACTTTTCAAAGTGTGTTTGACAGCGCAACTGCGTAGCTTTTTGGTTCTAAGCTTCAACATCCAAGCTTATATATAATCTTACTTCAAGGATTATTTCATAATACAATTTAAGGAAAGCTGGCTCAAAATAACGAACTTATAACAGACAGTTGTTTTAAGTATCACAAAATTTATAGCGACTTGTCATAATTTTCTGAGAAGGGTGAAATGAAGCTACAACATAGAACTAAAATGACTGGTTAGTCTCTTTAAATTGCAGGTGAAACAGAATAGTTAATGTGACGCACAGCATAAAGTCGATTTTTAGTGTTAGCAGCAGTCAAAATTGCCGACCATTCCGTCGTTATTTACGTGAAAACTGATTAAACAATTGACAATTGTTTTAGCGGAAAGTATTATGAGATACTCAGCATGGTCCGCAGCAGTGTAAACACTGTACAACGAGGGGTAAAATTGAATTTAAATTCGCTCTAATCCGAGTTCACAAATAGTTAATTAAAGCTTAATTCGTGTTTTTGCAAATAGAATTTTAATTAGAGACAAAATTGAATATTTCGTACGATAGCGTAGTAGATTAAGCGCAGAGCTAGGTACACGTATACATATTAATTATTGACCAGCAAGAAAAAATCAATTAACGCGGGAATAACTAAACAAAAAGTAAACTGTACACGGATGTTTTTTAGCTACCGTGGGCAAATTAATAAATAAATTAAAGTTGCGAACGGCATACATTTATTATACATGGAATGAACTGTTAGGGATAGACGATATCCCCCTCTAAGGCCCAACGTCATGATTTATAACAGTTGAAGTGTTATACAAACACCTAAAGACGGGGAGAATGCTTTTTATGCCGCAAGAAGTTTGCAGAAAAGTTGCAACAACGAGTCCCCCACAGATATTTATAGGGACAAAAAAAGCGGATGACGAAAGGGCACTTAGAACTATTGAAATATTTACAGTCTCTTGGGGGCCTGAAAAACAAATGCTGGCATCTCTTCCGACATAGCTTCCTGTGTTTTTTCTTACTGATTTACATTTTGCTCCGTAGGTTTTTCCTGGTTTTCTACTAGACTATATCAAATAAGAAAGTTCTGTGTGTTTATTACTTATTATTATTTATTTAGTTTATTATGAAAACACTCATTGTTACCATGATATATAACCTGTAAATTTCATTACGTTTATTTGTAACAAAGAAAACAACATTAATTAACAATCTACAAAATAGTGGACAGTAAAAAAAATCGGTTAGCAGGAATATCTGTTAATAGAAAAACGTTACAATTCTGTGGCACAGGTCAGTCCGATAACAAAATTGTTTGAAGTTTACTGCAATTCAGTTCCATTTGCCGGTACCAATAGCACAGTAAAGCCCATCGAACACGTTCTAACGCAATCATCAAAGAGCGATGATAGTGAAAGATGAGGCTCGAATGCACGACAAAACGGTGAACAAGCGGTATGTGGCGTTACGAGTACTATATCGGAGAATGAAGTTTCACAGGTGTCAGCAGGATCCATTTCCAATGTACGACCTTTGTTCAGGATAAATTCACGTAAAACCCCTCGCTGTAAAGGCAGTAAATAAAAATCGTTAGATATCAGGTCCAGGAAAATGGACTGTGAAGGGGTGAGAATATGTATTCCAATTTAACCTCTTCGTCCATATTCACTTCCTTTAACGTCGAACACACTTTATGTCCTCTGAATCCCTTCTGAGACCTTTATAGCCTTCAACCCTACCCCCCAACGAATATTATTTAGGCGACCACCCTCGAGAAATTAAATTTTCGGTTCGGTTTACTGCCCGGGCTTTTATAGTTCGACGCCTGTAATTCTGGGCAAAAATGTTAACGGCAATTAACTGCCTGCTCTTCCCCCTTTATTCGCCCAATGGAGTGTTAAAATAAAATTACCCCAACGGGCCAATTAATTTCAGTAAACTTTATTATCGCGAACTCGATTTTATTGACCATCGTAAATATTCAGTTATACGTATTATACTGCAAAGTATGATTACCATTGCGATTACAACTGTAAGGTCGGTTACATAATTTTTATCCCGTTTCTGGTGTTTATAAAGGTTGTTTATGAAGGTAGGACCAGTTTTATTACTTTCAGACCTCTTTGTAATGTTTTAGTTTGGATAATATGCTATTTTCGGAAACGTTGCTTATTTGTATAAATGGTGGAGGAGCAAAATATACGGGAAATATACGGGTGTTTCAGAAATAACGACTAACCTTGAATGAGCATATCCGCCAAGGATAGAAAATCAATTGTGGTCAAATAACGTAGAGTCTATTTCAAATTTTTAAGTACCAACCAAATTGTAACGATGAAATCGTCCAAGGCCTGCTTTGGTGCATAGCTGATCGCGCACGACTGAAATACGGTTGAAAACGTACGTACGAACTTTTATCAATTGAAACTAAGAGAGATTAGTACGTACCTAATCCAGTAATGTGATGCTGATTTACAAACATTGTGATTGCAAAACGATATCCGTTGAACAAAACAAATCGACTTAACACAGCATATGCGTTTCGCGGCCGATCAAAGTTATGTCGCATTCTAGCCATACAATTGTCATCCATCCGTGTCTGGTACTACACAAATCACTACGCAATCACACCCCACTAAGATCCCACAATCCAAAAGAATCTTATTGTTGATAAATGTACAAACAGCTGAGCACTATTGTACGTACATACGTATCTACCTGTAATGTAGGTCATTGTCATTCTGAGCGAGAAAGGCCGGAGTGGAGGAAGGCTGATATGTTGCCGGCGGCGTTGATTTGTCACCAGTTGTAACATAACTGTGGTGGAGTGTTGTCGATTTTCTTACGGTGAACAGGGACAGACGCCGTCTTAGACCATACGTTATTTGACAAAGCATGCTTATTACGTCTTTACGTCCCGTTATTTCTGAAACAACCTGTATATTGGGCTACCAATATTTTGAAATTAAAATCGTCACTAAAACCTGTATAAATCGAGACAAAGGCAAATGTTTTTTTCCTAACAAAACTCAATCAACGGAAAAATAAAATAACCACCCGCAGTAAATTACAAAATGGAATTACCCTCATTACCCGTTCTAAAACGATTTTTTATACGTACGTAGCCTTGTATTAAACATGCAAAATATACGCCACAGGTGAACATTAACATCATCAACACGCGGCCGCGCCGCTACATGATGGCTATCAGCAGGTAACCAACTCCAGCCTCATAAACTAACTGTTATCGGATGGAAAAAAGTGTCGGTCGGTGTGGATGTAAACCTTTACGTCCCATACGTATATAATTAAACAAAAAGTGAATTAAAATTCATATTTAAAAACAAGTGCGTTAGTGACGTTTTAGGATAGTAGTTTTAGGGCTAACGGAGTAATTTATTTTTGGACAAATATATTTAAAAATTTGTGGATTTATCACGAGAGGTTATTCATGAGGTATACTCGCGGAAAATATGATGTATACAGTCTGCCTTTTATTGCGGCGCTATAACTCAAAAACTACCCAATAAACTTCAGACTGCTTATTCTTGAATATTACGTAAAATACAAAGAATTTCTTGGTAAAAGTCACATCAAAATTCATTGGGTTCTTTCTGAGTTGCATCGAAACAAAAAAATTAGAATGTAAACATCATATTTTCGTCGAGTGTACTATGGACTTTGTAGTTGGTGCCTAATTTTTTGATTATACAGTGAGCGAGCAAGGTATGGAGAAAATCTCTGAAATTCTTACAGACGTTTTTATGAGAATATTTATTATGAGAAATTCAATTTCTTTTACAACTCTCAATTATTACAGTTAAAAACTTATGACGTCATCGACTTTTTTGAATTGCAACCACATATCTTTTAAATGATTTTAGTTGACCTTTTACTTAATCTGTACCTGAAACATTTTATAAGAACTCTTTCGAGAAAAACTCTTCAGAATTGTTAAATATTGATAACTGTAGGGAACATAGAACATTTTTAGGAATGTATATAACGTGAAATTGCGTATTGCGTAGAATTATTTGCTCTGAAGGCAAATCCGGAAAAATAGTCTATCGCGTAACGTTTTCGAAAAAGTGAAGTCAACATCTAACGTGATTATAGTAATTTATACCTGTTGAACCCATCAAGCTAGAAACCACAAATATATTTCATAGTGATCCTTAAATTTTTTATTTGCAATCCTGGAAATTCTTTACGTGATGTGCGGGTGCCTACATAACTGAAACAACCGAAAATGTAACAACCTGACGTGATGTGCAACTTTGAAGCCCGGATTAGTATTCAGAGTAATGAAATCAATCGGAAATGCCTATTCACTTTCTATTAGGACACAAAAACTATATTAATATTATCCATTTTTTTCTCGAAAGTATGTAAGGCCTAACAAGAATCTTAAGGCTATTATATTATACAAGTACGTTGCCATTAGAACACTTAAGAATGTCTATGAAAAACAACAAGCATAGTGAGGGATTTCAATTTGAAAAAATATCGTGACGTCATAAGTGAAAAACAATTGAAGGTCGTGCAGTATGTTTTATATAAATATGTCTATTTTGATAACTAAAAATCATTTTATTTAAGTAATTTGTTTCAACAAGTCGAAGAACAAAATTTTTGAGATTGATTTTGAGATTTTGTCACCTACTTTGCGCGCTCACTGTATAAGACTTTGTGTACAGAAGTTAATAATTAATGTACACTATTAATACTGGCAGTTTTCTTATACTAGTATTCATTAATGCATTCATTAATACTGCAACTTATGGTAAGTAATATCAATCATTATCTACACATTTTGAATGACAATGATTTAAAATTTGAATGTTCAACAAATCGGTTAGTATCATAATTATATTGCAAGTGTCAGTAAAGGTGCTCTTACACGACGCCACTTTTCGTATTGCGCAAGTTAAAAAATGGCGCAATTCTTGTATTGCAATGTGTGAACAACGCTGCAACTATAAATATTGCGACACTTTCAGTACAGCGCGCAATTTTTTAAAGTGGCGTACAGCTGAAATGTTGCTGCGTGTAAACAGGTACAAACACGGTACTAGCGCCACACAGAAATGGACCGACGTGTTGGTCCACTTCCACTTTAGTGGCGCAGCATTTATAGATGTATATACGGTAGTGTTGGTTAAACATCGATAGTTGGCGTGTCCGATAGTTATTGTTAAAACTATCGATAACTATCGAACTTCAACACCCTTTAGTAAAAAACTTATTAAATTGTAATTTTGTAAATAAAGGATGCTAACCGATAAATACTAATTCTCTAAACAGAAAAAAACATAAATAAATATTTATTATTTCAACATACAATGTTAACAACAGAAACAAGTTAAAATAAATCCTTCTTCTCTAAAAAGAATTTCGAATAAATATGTCATTCTAAAAAAAACAGGTAAATAAATATTACAATAAATATTCCAACTAAAGTCCTCGTAAATAAACAACTGATTTTATATTTTCCGCATAATGCACATTTAGCAAAATTTTCTTTCTACTTGTTAAAGTAATTCCCAACCCAACCCAAGACGAGACTTTTTGATCGAATAATTTTTTTACGATCGTAAAAATTGACATTGATGGGAATCTTAGGTTAAACTTAAAATGAAATTTATCTACATTTAGATCCTCCTATCATTCTTGGGGACTTTCTCCTGTAGGTTCGACAAAATATGCAATAATACGCGGCAAAGTTAAAATTTCAATGAGCCTTTTCCTACAAAAGCGGCCTTGAATAGCTCATTAACATTAGCTCATAACACGCAGTTGCTCTAGTCCTCTCATCGGCATCAGAATCTGAATCCATTTTTTATGGAATAAACAACAACACAGTATCACTATCGCCGCTTAAAACGTAATGAGGCAGAATATAAACACAACCACTACAAGTACGAGGGTGCGCAGTCGTTCCTTGACCAATTCTAGACATTCGACGTGCCACTTATACAAGTTGCAGCAATGAAAAGTGGCGTGTACTGTGTGAATAGCATCGGAACTATAAAATGTGTGGCTGCCACTTGGCGCTGGCGCTAGTCGAAAGTGGCGCAACTTTTGACTGATTTTATCTCACGTGTGAACACAACATGCCATTTCATAGTGTCGCAATAGAATCTCGCGCAACAAAAGTGGCTACGTGTAAGAGCACCTTTAGTAAAGCCGGGCATAATATGTCATTTAGCAGGTGCCTATTATGTTTAGCAATGACAAATATTGTTCGTGAGTGATTGCTTCCATTACTTGCTCACATATTAATTAACAAACTTTGCAAACGTGGTAAAAGTACAGACCTGCATTAAACGGGAGTTTATGATCGATGGCTTATCGAAGTCTTACAAATAAATATTTAACATCTACATTTATCATTCGCACCGTAAATAGTTATTCTACAAACACTTTTACAATATGTTAAAATATGCAAACATGTGAAAAAGCGGGAGTAGAACACACTTTCAACAGAAATTTGTATTTTTATCACTAGGTCAAAATATACTACAACTAACAATTTTAAACGACTGTGGAAAAGTTTCGGACATGTGAGTAAATATTTACATCCCTCGTCGCCTTATTTATTCAAGTATTGTCACCCTTGTTGGAACACCCGCCCTGCTCGTGCGCCCAGACTTTGGATTTGGGAAAAAGTCACACATTTTGCTTACTTGTCCTAAAATACTCTATTGGCCTTACAGTTAAAAATTTGTAACCACCCGACTCATTCATAAGTGCCACGGTTGTTGCAAAATTAATTTAAAATTCTTAAATTTAATTATAATACGTATTCTATCTTCCCTATTTTTTAGTGTAAACCTCGTGTACCACGCATATATACTATATGGAAATATCGCTTTACCTTTCCAATTTTACACAGGTAAACTTAATTTAGTTACGCAAAAAAGGGACGGGAGGCGCGCTCGCGTTCATTTCACGTCGAATGGATCTATTTACCGTGCATATAGCGGGGGAGTATAGCGTATAGCTAGGCGGCCGCCGCAGGCGATATGAATCGGAATATGTATTTATGTAAATCGGCGCCAGGCAAATTTGTATCGTATTTTATAACGTCGTGATGTATCGATATGTCGGACTTTTCCCCTCACTTCATCTCTCCGTCTCCCTCGTTCTCTACTCGTCCCTTTTTTACTTCGCTTTGAATTTTGATGAGCGCTGGGACCTTTGAAATCTCTGGCATAGAGACCGAGAGAAAACGGGCAAAAGAGAAAAATAAGACAATACGTCGAATCGGCAATCATCGCCATTGGAGATACGAAGCTTTTTCAGCAATTTTCTCAGTTTTTTTTTTCGCTGTTACCGTGCCTTCTTTATGCGCGCTTTTTAGTTACGCTATCGGAATGACGTTAGGAACGGATGATTTGCAATTATCTGGAGCAAGAACGCATTAAGTAGAGAATACAGTGTAATGATTGCCTTATACGTATTGATCTGAGGAATCGTCGGCTCAAAGGATCATAAATACAGAATATATTGTAAAAAATTGTTTTCATCAGTTATTAGTTATTAGCAGTTACGTATCTGACGAGTTTACAGAAAGATACCCGTCAGATTTTTGTACAAAATTAATAAGTGTTGCGCTAAAGTGCCATTGCTGTTAAAAGCACCTGAATACGTCTTATAGTCAGTATGTCCACGTTTCCAAAATGCAATTAACGCAATAGTGGTGTGCGATTGATGGGTTAGTTTCAGAAATGTACATTCGTTAATTGGATTTTGCTCATTTTCTATTTAATGATTGTGTGAACAAGCAAAATTGTCGAAGCTGTCGTTGCAGTAAAACTAATTCTTCACATAGATTACAATATAATTAATAAGTTCTCGAAAAGTGTTGAAGTTTCTTTCTCTTAATAAGAATCCTGGTTTTATTAAATCTAGGAGTGCGTGCGGATTTGCTCGCGTGTTTTTGATATTTAGAACAGAGTTGGCTAAAACAAACAACACATATTACAATATTTGAAGCGCTTATTATTAAAAGGGACTAACTCATACTATGGATAATACATAAATAAATAAAAATTAATAAACAAATACCCCCTTTAGGTCGAACACAAACAGACTTAGAGCACGGACACACATCGAGCGTATAGCGAAGCGGAAAGCGGAAAGCGTTTTCTATATGTTCGAACATACAGAAAATGCCTTCCGCTCGGCTATACGCTCGATGTGTCCGTGCCCTTATTTGATCCATGTTCCTGAAAAGAAGAATGCATTATACACATTTTTCAAATTACCAACGATAATTGTTACATAACAAGTGTGCTCTACTTATCTATCAGTAAAACAAAGCAACATTTTACAAAACACTACCCTGTTATTTCAACATAACATTATATTGTGTATCCGTTATTTCAGTTGTGAACACTACATATAAATCATCATGTATTTCTAGAATCAGAAAATAAGAATATAAATTTGGGACTACCTTTACGCGTTAAAGAAGACTCTTATCACTTAACGCCCAGTTAAATATTGCTCTATGAAAGAAAATAACAATGCTAGCATTAAAAACAAAAACAGACCTTTTTTGCATATTCAAAAATATCGGTTGAATCATTAAAGTGAATAAATATGCGAACCGTCTTTTCGTTTACAAAATTGGCACTTGTTTAACGCAAAAATAGTTACTGGGATAGTTTATAACTTTTCGACTATAATTCGTCTATAATATATTAATATAATTCACTAAAAAATAATCTTTATTAGAAGATCCTCTACCATATGTAGTAACTTCCTTCGATTGCTCATCATATCGCAACACAGCACACGCCGATCGCTTAATATTCTTGCCTAACCGCGAAGGATTACTACTTAAAGGATTACGCGGTGGCGCACTTCTAAACATCCCCCTTACCCGCTACTCACCCCTCCGCCGCCGAATTACAACCATTACAATCTTATTAGTTCTCACCCCGACGTGGCAACAAAACAACCCATCTGTATTCGAAGCCACGCGCCCCAACCAAGCCACCCGCCAAACTTGACTCATTTGCGATTATATTCTAATTAATTCAGCGGAAGTTTAGGGGTGAAAACCACCCCCCCAACCGGAGAAGGCAAGGTGGTTCGCCTTGTGTAGCGATTTCCATAAGTTGGTATTCTTTATTAAAATAGTTGTAAGATGGCAGGGTGGCATAAGGTCTCTTCTTAGGGGGTGGTTTGTATTGATGGGTTACGCACAGGGGAGAAGTTTAAACCGCCGCGCCGTCGGGGGAGGCATAGTCGAAGCCTGAGCTGATTTGCATTGTTATTAACCACAGCAGCGACTCTGATTTACGAGATCAACGCGAGGGGGCGCGATTATCTCCGCTAGGTGGCGGTGTTAAACTTTCGCTTTCTGATCACGGTTGCGGTGGAACTGTGACGGCGGTTTTACTGCGGGTTTAATTACGGCAAGGGCGATTGACTTTTCATGGCTTGCTTTGGCCTCGGCTCGTCTCTGTTGTGCCACTTAGAATTCGTGGGGTGTGGATTGTTCGGCGCGCATCTCAGAAGCGGTTATTTAATTCGATGACGTCATCAATCATTCAATGTCGGTGTGGTGATTGATTCCGGCGAATGCCGATGGCGGCGTTGATGTGCGCTCCTGAATAAAATGTTAATCTTGATTGAGATACGTTGTTCGCGCACTTTGGATTCCGTGTAGCTTCCATGTCACTCTGAGTTCCTCTTTCTTCGAGTTTTTTAGTTGACTTGATGAAAGGGGTTTCAACTAGAGCAAGCCTGCATTTAAGATTATGTACCATGTAACAAGCATTGTAATAGGCCTCATAGTCTTTTCTCTCTGTAATGGTCTCTTCCATTCCAGAATTTCTGTATTTCGTTTTAGGTAGATATGATAAATTGATTATTGGACGAAATTTTTAGCGATTTACTTCCCAGAGATTCTTTACAGATTGCTATATGTACGATTTAGTTGCTCCAAAAACAATACTCTGAAATAGAGAACTGAATCAATTGACGTAATGCATTGTTTACAGAGGTGTTTTGGCATTTTATGCCGCAGATACGTCAAAGAAGGATGAATATGAATCCTTTTTTATTTTTTCCAAAATGAAGCGAAAATCTTCAAATTTGTTTTGTACCTCACACTATTTTAGTTTTCATCGCGTTGTATTGTTGCCAGTAAACTTATTTCGAAGAAACGTAGGAATGTAAACTCGTTTTTTTTACATCTCTAAAAAATAAACACCCTATGAAGAGATGGATGCTGAACATCCCATGGATAATACGAAGCAGGACCAAGATACGTTTAAGGACTACTGTAATTATTTCGTTATTTAGTAGCTCAATTTTTAGTTTTGTTTTATTATTTTATATTGCTAAACACAAAACAAACTAAGAACAAGATTACTGTGAAACTTAGTTACATAAAGGCTGTGTATATTCCGACGTGTCAATATTTCGTGCATTCTAATTTGAGTTCCCGAGGTGGTATATCAGCAGCTCTGATGCTCGTATTTATAGACGCTACTTGGTGAGAGTTTTAGGTTATGATCTATGACTACATGATTAAATAGTCTGCTATGAGTAGCGCTTGACTGGTACTTGGCCAATAAATCTCAGGCAAGTGTAAAGTGAAGCAACTTGAATCTCTACTTGCAAACGGTAGTCTGTAGTCTTGAGTATTTGTGTCTCTGTTGAAAAAAAAAATTGAGGCTAAACACTTTCCTATTAAAAAATCTCATTCAAAAACCATTTTTTTAAATTACCAATCCTTGCAGCATCCAAAGTACATACCACACACAAACAGAACCGCGCTTTCAACCAAATAAAACCTACAACGGGTAAGGCAGCAACTGCATTGTATTCGAACCGGCTGCCACGCCGATTCTCACACATCCCACGGTTCCTTTGAAACGTCTAGTCGCCGATATTAAATTTCTGCGCTTCCAGCTCGTGTCCTCTTCCCCGCTCCGTCAAAATCTCCATATGTTCGGGCGTTCGGAGGGCTCATGTCACGCCGAACTACCGCTCATCCAAAAATCGAATCGCACACAATATATCGAATCCGTATCGTGGCGCATTGTATTATAGGTGCAGCGAACGCCTGATTTCGAATATGTGCGAACGATTATTCACATCAGTGCTACCTTTGTCGGCATGCATGTTGCCTACCAATCCATCTATACCAGCATTTACCAACGTGAATTCCTCATCGGACAGGAGATTATGCTCCTAGAAACCGCCAAGGCTGGATTTTTCAATTGCAGTTTATACCATGAAACGAGTTTAGGTCTCAAGGACAAACCTTGGTTTTTGGTTTAAACTGGTATTGAGAGACCCAAAACATTTTAATATTGGAATAAACTTTTCTTACCGACCTTTTACAGTATCTTCATTCCGAAGCAAATTACTCAAAATGTGCGTCTTCGCGTGATCTAAGTAAGCCTGTATATTGATCTAAAATTAACGCGGGTACACACAATAGTAGTATGTCTTTGGGAGTAGTCCAATACCCGAAAAGCAAATAAAATCTTAAAAGATAACAGTATCGATATCAGTATCAGCTTGAGTCCACTTCTATTGGGATAATAGAAAAAATAGCTTAAACAAGTAAATGCTTCAAATGCGCAACAGTACTTTTGATTATCGTCACAGTTCGAGACATATTCTAATTCATCAAGCAGGACATATATTATACAATATATATAATACTTATATATTATCCAATATATACAGGTGTGTATAAATTGGCGGAAAAGCTACACGTGGCGGTGTTCTTCGCAAAATTCTGAGTAGACAATCTATAATCTAAATGTTGTACCGTGCTTCTTGAGTCTTCACGAGGTCTCCAGTCATGATATCCGATCTCTTGAATGGTGTTATTATTTGAAATCTATTGATGGAGAAGCTGCAGTTTAGAATAAAGAACAATATTGAAAATTTTTCTTTTCCTAAATGTTATCTTTCTGCCTAAAAAGTTTGTTTTTAATTTCGGTATTTCGTTAATTTTGTCATAAAAATACATTCGGTAACACTGTAGAACATGGGTAACTTAATTTTGGCATTTGTCACTTTTGACAGTTGTATAATCAAATTAAGTAATTTGTCTTGTTTGTGCTAATTTCGTCAGTTCTACCGTTCTACCGTGATTATTCCTACAGTTCATTAGTTAATTAGTTTATCAGTTATTGTATTTTACGTTATCTTTTCGTTCCTTCAACATGGAATATACGTTTAATGAGTATGCCGATATGTATATGGTATACGGTTATTGTTTACAGTGCATAGTAACACGAACATCTGTTGGATTCAGCGGTGCCAAATCTATGTTTCTTTCAAATGGCTCCTGAGGGCACAATAATGACGCTACAACATTTTAGTATAGAGATTGTTTACTCAGAATTTTACGAAGAACATCGCCACGTATAGCTTTCCCGCCAATTTATACACACCCTGTATATAATACTTTACGAATTAGATCTCTTTACGTTTAGCATAGATTTATAGTTATTTAACCAACAAGTATATTAAAAAGAGCGATTAATGATCGAGACTGTTTAACGCTCGAGCGCAGCGAGAGCGTTAATTGTCGAGATCATTAATCGCCGTTTAATATTCGAGTTGGTTACAAAATTTTTTCGTCGATCGTATTCTTCTAGCGTCGTCTACATATATTTTTCTTCGCCAATGTCCTTTTAGGTTATATGACAATTTATGTAATTTGACACTGACAGTTCTAGAGGCGGTATGTTTTGATTGGAAGGTTTCATTTCACATATGTTTGATTGGCCAATGAAACTACGTCTTTACGTCGTGTGATTGGCTATAACAAATCATGCATTAATAGAAATCGTGCATTAATAGAGTTGTTTAATAAACGATTTCCTATTCACTAAACTGACTCATAAATAAACGATCGACGGAAAAGGAATATTACACCTCGCCTGAATATCAAATAAAAATAATGTGAACCAATGTGTTCTTATGTGTATTGTGTGCTAGTTTGAATAAAATTGCCAATTACGCGGGTAGATTTGTTCTCCGGAAAATTAAAGTTCTTTTGTTTTTTTGAATTTTGTCCGGCATTAAATGGACATAAGTTATTCATAAGTATGAATTAAACAGACTACCATTGTTTTTTTTACCAACGTCAATGAACTATCGATCACTTATAATGAACCCATTCTTAATATTTGGTCTTTTTTCAATATGGAATTGATCCTTTAAACTTATGAAGTATACTATACACACATTTACACATATTATGAGTGCGGCCATGTACAGGCCGTAATAGAATTTCAATTCAAACAGAAAATTATAAAAATAGGATGCAAACATACAAACCTACATACACATACACTCATACCTCGCTATGCGGCTCCTCTTAATACGGCTTTTCGCCCATTTGGAATTATGACTAGATCTTGTTTTACGGTCTAATTGTTTCGTTATACAGCCTTAGAACTACCCCAGAAAATCATTTTGGAACAAATTTAACATGAAAGATTCTGTAGACATTATTGAAAAATCACATACACACACATTATTTGAATCTAAATAATCCACAGTTGAAGCGAAAATAAAGTATTATTCGAAAATTTTTGTAAGCTATATAACTTAAAAACTACGCAACAAATTTTGATCGGATATTCACACAAAATTAATACAAATTTGTTGGCTAATTTTGGAATTATCTCCCATCCGTCTCCCAAGGATGTCCTGGACGTGATGTTGCTCTTATTGTTCTAGGATTAAAAAATTGCTCAGAACATAACCAGAACTAGAGGAGCTATCTATAAGAATTACAGATCGAGTTTTCATCAGATAAAAATAAAAGAAATCGTCATACCAATCCATAAAATGTTGTATCAAAGTGTTAAGTTTCAAAGTTTTAAGTTTTTTATTCAAGTATTTTCTTTCAATTAACTAAAGAAATGCATAGCGTTTTGTCATCAATAGTGATAGAATCTCAAATTTAACATTTTACGTTTCATATAACTGTACATACACATATGTACGGTCGACGAAAAAATAATGTATGACTCCAGCATTTTTGTGGCGATATATATCAGGAACTAGCCAACGAATTTAGATGATTCTACCCGGATATTATTTGTATTTTGAGGAATATTTAAGACAAAAACAGATCAAAATTTATTATTATGTAAATTTAATTGCCAACATATTATTATTCGTTATACGGCTTTTCCCTTTACGGCAAATTTTCCAGGAACGCATCTAGTACTTATTATTTGCAGTGGATTTTATGCGATCTGCAAAATCATAAGCGAATTCCACAGTCCTCGGACGCAAGTAATCTCATTCAAATTCCTCATGCAGATGTGGAAACTTGACTACCGGCGTCACTGACTACTTGGAAAACTTTTTTTTGTCACAGCGATGAACTTTTCCTCAAACATCGCCCGTTTTATTCAAATCAACCCTTGGGGATCCGGTTTTACGTAATCTGATTTCTACATGTGTTTGGGAAATAAAACTCCTACAGTTTCAGTATTATTTTTAACCTAACCAACTATGTTTTAGTGTCCAGTACTGATGAGTAGGAGTGCTCATATAACCTTTTAATATTGAGCTAATGATAAGACTCATAAAACAATTATTAATTGAGAATATTAAGTCCTCGAGACGACGTGCATTGCCTATTATAACGCTCCTCGAAAATACACGAGAACAATTCAACGTAGCCTCTGTTCAAATCGTTATTGTCCTTGATATTTCAGGCTGTAGTGGCGAATTTAATTATCTCATTAATTACATTGTTCTGCTTTTTATTAAGGAGGAGGGTGAGCGCTTCTGTGTTTCATGAGCGATGAGGGCGACTCTCCCTTTATTGTAATCGGTAAAAAGAAACCATCTCGGATGGGGGATGGTACCCGCGTGATGTTTATTAGAGACATCCTCAAAGTATAATGAATGCTTTTTACCAGACGATGAATTTAATTAAAGAATGTTCAGAATATTCTTTGTTGTAGCTCTATTTTTGTCTTGCATCGATATTTAAAAAATTTAATAAAATGCAAGAATATTCTTTGAAACATACGAGAAAAGTGATGTACGAAAAAAGACCATTTCCATGCGAATAGACTGTTTCTGGGGAGGATGGAGCGTTTCGCACAATTCTCCAAGGAAATTTATCCATTTGACTCTCGCTGACGTCACGCGCAGTACAAATATCGCTCGGAAAAATACATAAAATTACTCCGCTGTCGATATGAAAGCGGGTTGAAGTAGCCGCCTTCTTGGTTGGGGAGTTTTCCAGAAATAAAAGCATGAATATGGAATTTTCTTTAAAGAGACACGATGTGATGTTTTTGTGCTGCAGGTGTAAAGGTAGCTGAAACACAGCAGAATGTCTATCAACAGACAAACATGAGTATTCAATTAGCTTTGAAGAAGCGAGCAACATGGTTCGCGAAACGTCAGCATTAACAAATCTTGACACACGGCATAACCCGGAAGCAGTTTATTTTCTAAATGATTCTGGCCGTGAAAGCCTACGTATTTACTAGATAAACAATGTACTAAAATTGCAATATTATGCAGGTCTAGGTCTAGATTAATTATTTTTAACAGGATAACAAAAAATCACAAAAAAATCTCCTAACAACTTCAAATTATAGTTTAAATAAACGGTGGTGTACTTTTTTCTCCGTGTTATCATCATTTTTAGAAAGTGAATGTCTTTCTAAGTAAAACTTTTCATATGATCCTAATTGTTTTTTTTTTCAAATCCTAAAAAGTTACAGCAGTTCGTTACAGTTATATTAACAAAATAAAGAAAAATAAAAAAACGTATGAAACAATGCAAAACCGATGAAAGAACTCAATCAGTACCCATAACAACAATAAAAGTAAATAAATTGAATTCACAAATGAAGAAACAAACAATATCTTATATGAAACATCTGTAATCTGAACATTGTTAAAACACCTTTTTAGTCATATAAGTCATATAATCGAAGGTTGAAGAAGGTGATTGGATTATGATATGCAAGAATCTTTTCTAATTTCAATGATGTGTCCTACTTAATGTTGGGCTATATATTTTAAGCAAATATTTATTATTTATAGCTTTTGTTGAAAAGGTGCTGTTGTATTAGAACTGTAATGATTAAGCAATTGTCATAAGCAATTGTTGGACAGGTAAAATGTCGGCGTATTAATAATAATATTTAGGGTATATTGAACGCTCTTATTTTAGAATAAATTACTTTATGACCTAGATTTTTTTTTCAAAAATCATTACAAAACGTCACTACATCAAAATTTCCGAGAATATGACAAGCAAATGTTCGTGTTTCCATGGATTTTCTTGTGCTGAATACGAATCCGGACTCAAACGGATTCATGTGGTGTCAGGCTTTTGCGTTGTTGTTTTTTTTGTTTGGACGCCGAAGCATAACACTTAAGGGAACGCTAACAGTGCTTCAAACGCTATAAATTCGAAAAAAAAAGGAAAACAACATGAAATTTTTTTTCCCGAACTAAGTCCGGATTCGTAATTAGCATCCAGTTACCAGTTACTTTCCTTTCACAAAATAATTACGAAAGCTGTAAAGCAATAAGTAAAAACTTATAACAGTTACTAATTACTACTAGCATAGTATTATTATGATTATTTTTTGACGTTTCTTAAAACCAATGAAATGCTTCTTTATTTGTCACAAGGGTAAGTTTCAACCAATTATGTCATTATTATAGTGGGAATAAATCTCTTGTGATTATTCTTGGGAATAATCACTGTAGCTTTTATTTGCCTAGCAACTGTCAGATACTTGTCAAAATAATTACTTAATTGTGTCAACGCGAAATGGGTGAAAGTCATCGGTTTAGTACCTTTTCTAATGCAGAAATTACAAAAAAGATTTTAGAAACTACTTCGAAAAATACTCTAATAAGTAATCAGTCTATATGGAGACAATTTAAGACCTTCACCAAAGAAAGAAATTATATTCTGGATCAATCTACTACAACAGCTACTCTGGCATTGATTTTAAAAGATTGGGCTTATAACATGAAAAGAAAAGACGGAAATGATTATAAAGAAGCAGTAATAAAGACAATGTGGAATAAAACGGCAAAATTAGTTCAAGAACTTTACTTTAATAAGTATAACAGGTCCTTTGATCCTTTCCATGATATAGAATTCAGAAATGCTCGGAATGCAAGATTCAAAAAGAAAAATTTTACAAAAACATCCTGAAAAGCACAAACAAAGTTCTGTGGCACTTTCTAATACAGAATTGTTGCAAATTTTTAACTATTGGGACGAAGATACACCTTGTGGATTGCAAAGAAAGTTTTTTCACGTTGCATCGTATGAACTAGCTTGGAGGGGAGGAGAAGCTACGAAATGTTTAGTTCATTATTTTAAAAAAGAAACCGACATAAAAAGATTAAATACTGGCCGCATTGAATACAATCCCATCTTTACAAAAACTGCACAGGGTGGAACACAAAGGTGCGCTAATAGTAAATGGTTGACTCCAAACATAAATAACCCAGATATTTGCCCTGTTCGTCTTTTTGAAAAACTAATGAGTAAACGTGAAGAAAATATTAAAACCGAACGCTTGTTTCTTACTCCAAATCCGGCTTGGCAAACTCATGGTTTTTGGTATAAAAACGTTCCTATGGGAATAAATTCCATTTCAAAATGGATGAAAGAATCCGCAGAAAAAGTAGGTCTAGACACAGTTACTAAAAAAAGAACTGACCATTCTGCCAGATCAAGTGCAATAAGTAACCTTTCAAAAGCTGGTGTAGGAGAACAAGAACTAATCAAGGTCACTGGTCATAATTCTGCAAGTTCGATTAAACCATACTTACAATTGAACCAAGAACATCATACAAATATAATAAATAATCTTAGAGAAAATACGCAGGAGGAAACACTTAATATAACAAGCAATTCCAAATCCTCAATAAATAATGAGTCTCGAAATATTTTTAATAATTGCGTTTTTCATTGTACTAATTTTAATTTATTCTCACTCTCTTGTTATATTATTACTGATAATTTTTGGGATGCAAATACGAAAATTTCAATTTCATTGTCTAGCAGAAGAATCTGCAACTTATCCCTAATATATTCTAAATGCTGGACGTTTTGCTGGATGCTTTCGAATGCTTTACCGCCCAGCATAACGCTGTGAGTCTGGTCACCCTAGCATAGCTATTCTTCACCTATAACTAAGGTGACCAGGTTTTGATTAAGGCAAAGCGGGACATAAGCGAGGGGGGGTAGTAATTAAAGCCAAATACGTTATGCGTTAGAGTAAAAGTCTAAAAATCGACGTATTCTAGGTTTTTAAAAATATATATTTGTATTATCACGTGATTTTGAGTTGGGTTGGGTACACAGAATTTTACGTTTTCGTGATCCTGATCAAAACATAATTATATCACACCAAAAATTGTAGATCTTCTTTGTTTTACCATATTTTTTTAAGGAAAATATAAACTTTAAGCGTCATGCAGTAGACATATTTTTTTAATTGGTTAATTTGTCATATATTAGGTCCATAAAGTCAATTTTATATCGACTTTTTGATAACTCATTTGAATTGTAAAAAAACTCAAATTGATAACACATTGTCAACTTTTTGAATTTTGATTTAAAAAAAACTAGACACCGTAGTGTATCTTTATTTAGTTTTTTTTCAATCTTTAAAATAAATCACTTTATAAATTTTGACTCCTTTCCTTACCATAATTTCTGTAATATAAGTTATTTGTTCAAAATATATTTAGTAAATATGTAAATACATTTTTATCCAGAACTAAATTTGTGGTTAAGGAATAAAGAAAGACTAATAAATAATTTGAGGTTCTAATTCAGTGGCCTTTATAATACAACAACATATCTCAAGTTGAGAGGTACGGTCTAAAAAAAGAATTCAAATGATTTTGTCAGAAACCATTAAAAATTAAAAACAAACAAAAAGAAAAATATCAAAAATTTCTATTAAAACTAAAAAATTCGACATATTATAGCTGCAATTGAATTGGGTTTACAATAAAAATAAATCAATAAATTGTTTGTTCGTAGGTACATTATTACAATCAATCACAGATTTTCTTCCACTTACTGTCAACAAGATTGGCAAAAAAATGGTAGCAAGGCAGAAATTTATTTACCTCTGACAGCTACCTATTTCATAAACACTATTAAAGCAAAGCAGTGAAATGACAACGGAGTCGGATGTGTTTTTTTGTGAGTTAATAAGAAAACATTGCGCAAATTGCAAAAAGAAAAACGCTACCATTTCTTTTTTAATTTAGTGGCGTGAGTTCTAGTAACCTGCTATGTTGTACTAATTATGACGTTAAATTAAATATTGTAAACCATGTTATCGTTAACGTTAACTTATTGTTATAACATAACTATTGTGGTATGTAATTATTGTGTACCTATGAGTAATTTATAATTTTGTTTGGACCAAATAAGAACAACAATGTACGAATAGACAATGTATAGCGTGTCCACTAAAATTTTAACATCTTCCTAAAAAGCGGGACATTTTGAAGCGGACGCGGGAGAAAATGTGAGAAAGCGGGACTGTTCCGCCAAAGGCTGGACGTCTGGTCACCTTACCTATAACTTACCTAAGAGCAACAAATAACCCTCTATCCAATATACTATCCCAATGGCATAGCGGCGGGACGTTGTGATTTTTAATCACCCCGAATTTTAATTTAGATCGACAGCGTGTCGACCGATGTCGCCGCGGTGTTTGTCATTCACGGTGGCCTGTCTAATTCGCGCCCGCAAATCCAATAAATCGGAATTCCGTGCGTTCTTCGCCGGACGTGTTAATGCATACCCCGCAATGACACGTGTACCCTGAATCATTGATGAGGTTACCGATCCATGTCAGTCCGTCCGCTAGACTGACACGAGCGCCATCCGACCAACGTGAGATATTGTCCAAAGAAAATATATTGCCGCTGGAGATTGAAAACGTAATATCGGTGCCCGCAGATGGGTGCGTGCGTATTTTTCCGTACACTTTCCTGCCGAACGGACCTCGAAATTTGATGGACCTGGATACCAGAATCCTCCTCCCCCACAGGACTGCTGCGTGTACATTTTTATTATTCGCGAGAGAGGAGAATTTTTATGGGACGCGTGGTTGGTATCGATGGTGGACGGTGTAGGTATATGATGTATATGATATATGATCCTATTTTACGAGTGCTGTCGATTCTGATCCATAAAATGAAATACCCGCAATGATGGTATGTATATAAATATGAATACTTGCCTAAATCCTTGAATATTTTAATCTACATACTTTTAACGACATATTATTGATTTCCGGGTGGATGCCGCGATGTTGATTTTGAAATAGTCAATGTTTTGCACTCTGTTGCAAGAGGTATCTTCAGGACTAAATATCGAACCAAGTGCTACGCAGATACTGTCGTCTGTTGGGAAGGGTGATTCTCGTCGACTATTTCGAAGCGAACAACGCGGCTTCCACCAGAAAGTCAATATGTCTTAGACACACTTAAATTAAACTTAAACTTTACTTTCCTAAAATGTCTTAAAATGATCACATGATAGCCCTAAACTCTAAAAGTTTGACGATTGAATGGTATGGCGTCCAACTTTCTGTTTAATCCTCGTCTTAAAATTTCTAATTTGTATTTTCTATTTAGTTTATCACATTAGGCGGGTGCTAGAGAAAAAGTCACGTATTCACTCAATAGTTCACTCAATAGTGTCATTTTAACTTTTTTTAAAGTAGATATGGTCATGAAGTGTACAGGGTGGGCTAATATCCATGTTACTATACGACGTTAACGAGGTAACTAAAAGAGATATAAAAAAAATAGTAAAAGTCTGTTTCCAACGAAAATTAGTTTTATTAGGTTTCTTAAGTTACAAGAAATATACGTACGTTCTTACGCACTTTTATCGGAATATAAAAAACAAAAATAAAAATAACTGCTAACCTTGAAGGAGCATATTTCCCAAGACACAAATTTGTTATCAATTAACGTATAGGCTGACTCCTGCATTCTCGAGAAAATTAATTATGGAGAACGAGGCTATTACGTATAGCGAATTGGTGTAGCGGTCGCAACTGTACACAGACCTTTAAACATGGTTTAATCACGTTTTTCGCTATAACGAAGGCGCGTCTGAACCGATTTTGTTCATATTTAGAACAATAAATTAGGAAATTAGATCACATCTTTTGCTTTGATATCGGGCCGTGTAATTGTATCATTAGTCCGTACGGCGTTGGTGCCATATGACGTAATAGACTTACATTTTTTTTATGGAAAGGTAGACAAATTTGGAGCACTTCTTTTCTTAAAAACCCATTCATTTAGGAGGAAAAAATTAAAATTAGACGGATGATGAATTATGTCAGCGATGAACTGCTGAGAATGCAGTTAAATTTTCTTTGTGATTTTAGTGAATTTTACGGTCAATCATTATATCATTTTATATTTTCCTCATAAACCGCACCAAATATATAAAAAAAAATAGGAAAAGATCGAAGTATTTCTCGCTTACTACAAAAAAATCTTATTTCTCATGTGGCAGCCATGGGTTGTTCACTATTTGTACAACTACATTATAGTCCAAGAGCCCGCAACGGATTTCGTTACACCATAGAGAATAGGGCTAGAACTTTCATAGTCAGTCCCTTGTAATGTAACAATAGGATAATCGCAAGATTATTAAATTAGTATAATCAGTCTGTCGGTTGGGGATATCAAACTTGAGAACGTTCCAAGTGAAGAAAAAATTCGCCAGACCGGTGGGTGGGCAGAAAGTGGGTGCAAGAGGGGGCCGAAGTGGCGCACAAAATTGCACTTTTTGCACATTTACATTAAAATAATCAGGGTGGTTTTGATTGTTTATTTTTAAATACACCCCTACAAGTAATCTTCCCGATGACAGACTGAAATTCCGGTGGGAACACCCTAATCCAAGAGCCACCCCCTATAGGTATATGTGAAAAAGGAAATTTAAATTATTATAATCGGTCCGTCGCTTTGGATTATCAAAGTTGAGAACGTTTCAAGTGAAGAAAATTGTCGCCAGAGCGGTGGGTGGGTTGAAAGTGAATGTAAGCAGGGGCCGCACAAAAAAAAAACCTTTAAAAAATATGGGGGGTAAAAGCTACCCCGGATGATTGCCAAACTTATGATTATCTTATTGTTACAAGGAACAGATTATTAAACTTCTAGCCATATTCTCTATTGTATAATGAAATAATTTGCTGGCTGGCTTTTGGAACTAGGGTGTTCCCACAGGAATTTTAGTCTGGTACCGGGAGATTACTTTGTGGGAATTTATTTAAGAATAATCAATCAACTCCAACCTGATTATTTTACTGTAAATGTGCAAAAAGTGCACGTTTGTGCGCCACTTTGGCCTCCTCTTGCACCCACTTTCGACCCACCCACCGGTCAGGCAATTTTTTTCTTCACATGAAACGTTTTGTTATCCCAAAGCGACAAACTGATTATAATAATTTAATTAATTATTTCTTTAGCCCTTTAAAAATATAGGGATGTAAAAGCCTCCTCCGGATGGTTGCCAGACTTGCAATTATCTTACTGTTACGTTACAAGGGACAGACTATGAAAGTTCTACCCTGATTGTAAATAACGTTAACAAAACCGTTGCCAGCTGTTGGACTATTGCTAAAAATATTCGCAAAAGATGTGTTCTAACATAGAACTCGGTTCATGGTTTAAACTGGCTTTGAAAAACCTAGCCTTAATCGACTCTGAACGTTCTCAACATTAGACAGGGTTTTCGATTTCACATGCAAATGAAATAACTTTGATCGGCATGCAGGTTACAAGTTTGTGTTTCATCCGGCAAAACCACTTTGTGATACTTTTCATGGAAAATGCATAGGCGTTTTCTATAGATGTTCATAGATTTCGATAGTGAACTTAGCAAACCCGTCTGTTATGTGTTCAATTACATAATAAGCCATTATCTGTTACATGTATTGTATTACGTACATCCGTAAAAGCTACATTAACTACATAATTGTGATTAAGTGACTTTTTAATAAGTTATAGGAGCGGTCACATTAAAAGAGCTACGAAACCGAGTGCTCATTTACCAATTTAGTGTATAATTGCGCTTCGTCATGGAACAATATGCTGGTACAATGACCGCTTCCCAAACAAAATACTACGTCCAGTTTATTTTAAAGCAATGTGGATACGTGAGTTAAACGTTTGACGCAACGGTTGACCGACTTAATGATTCCCGAATTTAGTACAATTATGCTGGGTTACCAGGAAGTGCACGAGTTCGTCGTTTAAACGATCGGAAGTCAGGGCCGGCAACTGTCCGTCCGACGGTCCGTCCGCAGAGAATACAACCAGAATAATTCTGTGAAGAGTCAAGGGGAGTAGAAGGGTCTGCCGGTTCGCAGGTTACAATAACTCCCACATTGACGCTTCGTCCGCATGAATACATTTTCCGGTTAATTTGGAACGGGTCCCCGAGCGACTATTCCGTCGTGTATTGCGGAAATTCCATTTATTAAAAAAGGCCGCAGCGCGGCTACCAGAATTAATCACATATCCTTACAACGTAATAGAATTTTATTCCGAGCTTCGGGTGGAAATTTTAATTTATGTACTTTCGGCGTCGACCGACTGAGGAGAGGGTGAGAGGGAAAAACGAGAGGGTTTATTACATTTTAACATCCCCGCGATTTGCGTGTTATTTTTGTCGGAATTAATTTTAAAATCCGTTTATAATTACTGCATTTTTGTTTAGTCTTTAAACGGACTTCGTTAAGAATTTAATGAATTGATAATTATTATAAAACAAAATGTAAATAATGTCCTGATACAATAATATATTTTGGTTTATATTGGGCGTTTGTTGGTGTTTTAAATTCAATACAGAGGGCATAAATTTCGGATCCTGGACATACAGATGACTTTCATGTAATATAGATTTATTTTAACACAAAAACTATGCATAAAATTTATTGAATCTGCTGATTAAAAATTACCGGACTCATTTTGAAGGCGAATTTAATTGTCGGCCTTTAATTGCTTTTTACTTAGGATGCCATAGACAGATGTCACACAGGATAATTTGTATAGAGAAACTCATTTGCTGTGAAGAACTATCAAGATTCAATCGACACTACGTTCAATAAAATACAGAAAAATGATCGAAATTCAATTGGTATGAACATGTTTTAAACAAAGAAAAATTTGTATGTGTTTATTACACTATTATTGTCCGAGGACAATAGTGAAAATAACGTAGTTACGTTCTCGCAAAATGTTATAATCACTTACTTAAGGTATACGAATTGGAGCAAAGTTGTGCAGAACAATTTGCGCAAATTTTAAATTTAACCTGTTGCTTAGTTTTGAAGATATTAACAAAAACGACTTTTTTGTGCTAATTTTTTACTTAAAGCCCTGCATCAATGTCAACTTGTGATGTTATATCAGTGGTTCTTAACCTGTGGGTATTTACCCCCTTGGGGGTAAAATTGCAATCTGGGATGGGTAACCGAGCTCTAGATTTTTTAGGAAAATTGACTCTGGTATTCGTCGGCCCTATATCATAGTTCAAACTTTAGAATTTTTAAACTGTTGTCACGGGAAACGTTTTGAATAGAGTGCTTAAGCTGCGTGAAGAAGCAATCTTTGCTTTTTGAAAATCCCAAAACAGAAAAGGAGAAGAATCTTCGCACAAAAATAAAAGACAAAACACTTATCCAAATGCTAGCGTATTTGGCTGATTTTTTCAGTTAAATTAACAGTTTAAAAGTCTCATTGCAAGGAAATATGAGCAATATTTTGATAATGCAAGATAAAGTTGTCAAGGTTGGCAAGGTTGTCTGCGAAAGCTAGAACTGTGCGAATGTAAAGTTCAAGCTGGTGACATATCAATGTTCGCACAATTGTCCGAGACAATCAGTGCTCATAACGAAGAAAAAATGCTGCTTCACTAATTCCAGCATTCAGCAACTATCTTTTTTGATAGATTGGTTGAATCGCTATTTCCCGGGCATAAATATTCGTCAAGCTTATTCCTGGGTGTTAAGACCATTTTCTACAGATCCCTAAATGTTTAAAGACGAAGATGTTCCAGCTTAAATTCAATTTCTGGAACTACGCGAAGGCACCTCATTCCTCATTAAATGTGGAATTCCAAGATTATGATGTAGCTAAATTTTAGTGTCTCTAAAAACAAAATCTAGGAATCGGCTCAATGTAAAGCATGACTTTCGATGTGCATTATCAGAATCTAAAGCAAACGTCAAAAATCTTGTTAATAAAAGCTACACAAACCTTCACATTAATTATGTAAACTTTATAGGAATAATGTTTAAAAATATAAGACATATAAGTTAGACATAGACAATATAAGTCATTATCGTACTGCATAGTATTTTTTATGAAGAGGTAAAACTCTAATCTCAAGAAGGTCATATGGGTAAAAGTACTGAAAAGTTAAGAACCACTGTGTTATATGATGATAGGAATCTACTTGTTGGTTAAGCAAACGTATCACAGCTGGTTCTCAAATGTTTGTTGGTGGTTCCTTTTCAAAAGATTCTATGACCTAATTACCGAATTTTTTACAACATTTTAACATAAGATAAATAAAATTAAAAAAAAAAATTTGTTACATTCAATTGACACCAGTGTTCAGGAAAAACTAACTCCAAAACGCGTTCTAAAAATTTTTTTTCACTGCATTTATCAAAAATAGAGATAATTCACGATTTCGTACTAGAATCAGCTGTCATTTCTTTGATATTTTTTAGTTTCTAAATTTCTTAGAATGAATAAATAATTAGAAAATACATTTTGTTAAATACAAATTTATAATATACGTTATACGTTATATAAAATTTATATAACGTATTTTTAAGTTTGACACCTGGAGGCAACCACTAAATATTATTTCAAATTGTGAAAAACTTTAATCATATCATAGAACCATTTAAAAAACAGCCGCTTAAAAAAACTGCGCTAGATAAGAATCTGCTTAACTTCAAGATACTTTAAATTATATTACAATGAGAAAGATAACCATAAAAAATAAAGAAAAACAATCACACCAACATGTTAACCGCATAGCATAAAACTCAGATCTTCAATCTGGCTTGTATTTATGTTCTTAATTTGAAAATGAAATTGTGAAAAGCTAGGAAGAAGGGATGTCGGATTGTCAAACAATTTCAAACATTTTCGTCTAAGATGAATTCTAATACCTAATCCAAACAATTGTAACGTATCATTAGAACCTGAAAAACTTAACTACATTCGAGGGTATGAATACTAAATGTGGCGAGTTCAAGGCCGTGTTTTTAGTAAAAGAAGCAAAAAAACAATTCAAAGTATTAGATTTTTTTGTCATCAAAAACATCAATTGGAGAAGATTTTTTTAGCTTATTGATCAATTAAAATATGTACCCGCTCTATTCAAGACGTCTATTTTCTGGACGAGTTTTCGAAAGATGGCAAGGGTAGCAACCCTAATTAATACCGTAACTTCAAATAAATTCACATTGTCAACACGCAAAATTGACAGGATTTCAGTTCAAATTCACTTTAATAATAATAATACAATACGTTCTCCATCGTTCCAGTTTTTACACTTCTATGCACAATAATAAGACGACAAGAATATCCAGCGGGGAGTCGTCTCATACGAAGATATCCCGAAAATAGGAGAAGTCGTTAGGGCAATCATACAACTACGAATCGAAAAAGGGGGTCGCGCAGCACAGCCCACCCCTTGTTAGACTCGAAAGTTTCCCCAACTGTAAAGTCAAATGGAGAGAGAACGACAATGGGGTGACGCCACGGATCCCTAACCCTTAACAATGCTACAAAGGAATTTGCGCGAAATTTAAAAGGGCAACACACACGCACGGACCCCATCAAGTTCTCCCATCCCGCCCTATATCCGCGGGTTGCCCTCGGGCGAGACATAAAGAGGTTTAAAATGATCCGCTTGCTCACCCCAACCCCTTTCATCTCACTACCCCTTCGTAATCATTGTTGGACGTGTAGTGTCACGAATAGGCTGGATTACGTTGGCCAAGCTATGACGCACCTGCATTACACTGTGCCGGACTAACACAGCATCCATCATGCGTAATCCACCCCGAAATTCGCCCCCAAGGGGTTAACAACCCCCGCCCCTACCGCAAAAACAAAGCCCGTAAGAGAGCTCTAAATTAATTAAACTTCGGCTTTATTTATTATTAAGTCCGTGTCCGCTGTGCTGGACTATCGCTCGCTTCACATTGCTAATTTACACTGGATGCTGAATACCCGTCGTCGACATGGACGCTTATCGGTGACACACAATTTGTGCCGCAGACACGACATGGAAATTCGTTTAAAATCCAACACAGCGGATCCCGTACGTTGAATTTATGTAATCATCTTAATTTTGGTGTGGTTCAGTAACATTAATTCTTCAAAATTCAGTAAAATGTTTGCATAAATTTTTTTTTACTTTTTTTTGGGAATATTTTGCACGGTAACTCGATTGTAGTGAACAGTTGTTCTTGACGTATTCCGTCTCACTCTTCTTGTCTTTGGACCTCAGATCTTCTTCGGACTTAGCACTATTTTGTCGCTCATTTTTTTTGTCAATTCTATTTATGTATTCTATACATACGATGTTTAGGCCGTTTAGGGTATCCCACTTCTAATGATAGCCACCAAAACTAATAGTAACAACATGTGATAATACAAAATAATATACTTATAATATGGTTGACCATTCAGACGTCATACTCAGTATCTGATTAAAAGCATGCATGGCCAATATGGCTTTGATATGTGTTATGTTGCTTTTTCCACGAGAACGGTAGTGTGCAACATTATATATAACCAGGTGACTTATGCCCGATTTCTCGTGACTGGTTTCTCAACTTATGTCCGTAACCAATTCACTGGTTACGGTTATATCTTGGCCAACTAAATCAACATGTCCGTTATTGATCCGCATTTAACAAGATGCTGCCAGGTAACCACCCGACTACATCCGGTTGGTTCTTCGACTTCAGTCGCTTCATGTGAGTTTTGTCACAGAATACATTATATTTATATTATTGTACATAATAAATTGAATTCTGAGGTTTTATGGCGTTTATTGGCTATCCAGCCAATAACTATACCCTGCTTCCACAAGATCATCAACCACGAGCCTCCCAGAAGCGACTATGCTAACACAACAATTATAAAGTTACCAAATGTTACTAGATGTACCAGAAACGCCTTGAAATGCAGACGTGGTTCGTTAAATTTGACCGATATCTTAGCGCCACGCCATAAGCTTATTTGAAACATTATACCCGCTCATCAGTTTGGATTCAAAAACAAACATTCGACAATTGATCAGGTGCACAGAATAACAGCGATAATAGAACGAACTTTAGAAGAAAAAAAAGGCATGCTCCTCTATATTCCTGGATGTGGCAAAAGCCTTCGACAAAGGTTGGCACGAAGGCCTACTCTGTAAGCTGGAACGGATAATACCCTTCGAGTATAGCCAACTATTAAACTCATACCTTTCTAACAGATACTTCCGTATAAAGCAAGATAATGAGTACTCAACTCTCAAAAGTATTAAAGCTGGAGTACCACAAGGTAGTGTACTTGGCCCAATTCTTCACCTTCTTTACACACATGATCTTCCACAACCAGATGGTGTTACCGTTGCCACTTTTGCTGATGACACTGCTATCATGGCAGTAGATACAAATGTTGAAGGAGCAACGCTAAAACTGCAGAATGCTGTCAACAATTGTCTGTCGGCAACATTGAACGAAACCAAATCCGTTCACATAAATTTGACCAATAAGCGAATACAACACGTTCCAGTGAAAATAAATAACACCACGCTACCCTACTCGAACACCGCAAAATACCTCGTTATGACGCTGAACACCAAGCTTCGCTAGAAAGCACACGTTAAAAAGAAGCGAGAAGAATTGGGCATAAGATACAAGAAAATCTACTGGCTTATTGGTAGGAAGTCGGCTTTGTCGACATAATAAACTCCTACTTTACAAGCAGATACTTAAACCTGTGCGGACCTATGGTATCCAACTGTGAGGCTGCACTAAGCCAAGCTATATCGCCATCATTCAACGCTTCCAAAATTAGGTGTTAAGAAACATCGTCGGTGCATCTTGGTACATAAGACACAGAAATCTCCACAGGGGTCTTGAGGTGGAATTAGTAACCAACGAAATTGGAAAGTTTGCACAGAATCATCAGAATAGACTTCTCCAGCACACGAATGTTGAGGCAATCCAGCTTCTTGACAATTGTGACAGTGTGCGAAGACTCACTGAGTTGGTGAAGTGATGTTAAAAATGCAGAGCACAGTGTTATGTGACTGATAGGTGAACAAAGCAGAGCAACGTGCAGTGTGTGAAGTTTAAAGCGTCAGCATCCAAACTAAATTTAAGTTACACCAATGGGGAACACCTAATATCGAACACTTTTTATACGTAGAAATGTATGTTAGATTAATATAGCTAGATAGTCATCAGACTAGGTGTTATACACAAGTACCTATGAGGTGCTGTTAATTAATAAAACAACAAATTTGAATCTTCTAGAATGTATGTTTTACTTCTTCTGGGCTATGTTTGGTTAGTCTCCCCGGTACACTCGTCCTCCGGTGTTTCCTTCCATTTAAGAGAGAAACACCCTATCAAAGTTTTTCAAGCATTATCCAGCGCGTTACCCAAAGACCACCGGGGAAACTAACCAAACGCAGCCCTGAGATTGTCGTGGTCTACTTCAGCAAGTGTTTGGAAGGTCTTGTGCATTTTCAATGTGGTTTTACCGCACTCATAAAGGATCCTGGGCATAAGCAGTTCTTGGATTTTTGTTGGACGTCGAACGGTTTTTTGTCCAAATGTTAATGTTACTTCCAAATACTGTCCAAATTTCAGTAGAGGTTGTATTCGGTATTAGTAATGTTTGTGCGTTCCCTCAATTTAGATTTAACCAGTTTGGCTTCATTTATCTATTACTATCTTTTAAAAAGATCTTTATCAAATATCATAAAATATCTCCTCGAGTGAAGCCGTGGGCACCCAGAGAAACAGCAGTTCACCCTCAGTTAGACGATTTTAATTGATTATTCCAAAATCAACCCAAAACGGCATTTTATGCGTTTTTCATTTAATAACGGCAATGTAACGGTAATAGTTGGTCTCCTACAAGATTTGATCAAATAATTGTTGACCTAATGATAATTTTAAATAGTATCTTTTCGCAACCCTTACACAAGCTCCAGTAAAGTTTGCAATCATCGATAGAAGATGGCGGTACTGGAAAGAAAATAACACAACAACAGTGTCTCAGTTCAGGTAGAATTGTTCACGATGGCAGAAATAGGGGTCAGCTAGCCCCTAGTAGAAAAAGTAATTTCAGAAAATAGTCTTACACTACTCCATTCTTTCAATGTGGCCATGCTCTCCGAGACGCTTAATGCTCGCTTTAACGCCGTCGTCGGACCGCACTTCGGGCGTTTCCGCACCGGGCGTTTTATCTCGGAACTTCCCTTTGTCCTTATAAAACATAACAGGGAAACGTAATATACTCGGGTCAGGTGTGAGATGTTAAGCTAACGGACGACCCCCGTGGGACGACGCCGACGGTCGCACGGCGCTCGACTGCAGGGCCGATGGTGTGGTGCTGGAGGTGCCGCACGCTATCCCAGTATACATATTACATAATGAACAGGCACCCCTTGCCCTACAGTAATAACGTCTACCGGGACTGTCGGCTGGTACACCGGCTGCGCCTGCAAACTTTGCAGAAGTACCCCGCATAAAGTTTCAGAAACTGAAAAAGCAAAAGGTACTAGCGCCACTATAAGGAGAGTGTACCCGGGATAAAGTTAAATGTGGTTTGTAATGAAGAGGTGGTGGTCTATCTTGGGATGTCATCTGAACTATTCAACTCGAAATATTGTGAGATTACGGAAGATGTAAACCAGCAGAAATCAGAAGTTTGTTATATGGGTTAACTATAATTTCACTAAGCACAACCATCTACAATAATAGTTATCCCTTCGTGTGAAATGTATATGTAAGAAGTTTTCGATCATCTCGTGTAAAAAATGTACTTTATTTGCAACGTTTCGAGAGACTCACATCTGCCATTATCTAGCGTTTAAAACTCACTGCAAAACTTGAAACTATGTCAAACAAACTAGTGTTAAAATTTCGCCTTCTATTCCTCTATGACGGTTGCCATAGTCGCACGTGCGCGACTGCGTGTCATGGGTCCACTGATGGTAACTGATGATGCAGCTCTGCCACTGCCCGTCGAAATCACCAACCGTGCATCATCACGGTGCTTCTGTGTTTTGTCAGATACCGGGACGTAACGTACTTCCTCCAGCAGTGGCTTCCAAACACTCGATAAATTAAGCGCGTCATCACGCATATTTAAGTTGTTCGGCCTTCTTGCAACCTCTATTGCTTCACATACCATACGAACCGATTGTATATGGTCTTTCGAAATTATCTTAGCACTGTCAAAATTAATCTTATGCACAGTTTCAACTCTATGGGCCGCCAAAGAATTTGCCACTAATATATGCCTCACCGCCAATTTATGCTCTTCTATCCGCGCACTTACACGTCGGTTCGTCTGGCCGACATACCATTTATTGCACTCTCCGCAGCTAATTCCGTATATGCTATACACCCTATACAAGTCGCTGTTGTGAAGATCGTGTTAATACCATGTCTTCGCAACTCCCTCGAGATCCTGTCAGTGGTGCCGTTGATATTAAGGTAAGCATACCCGTCGTGTTAAATGGTCATCTTTCTGTTGGTATGTATGTTCCTGGGATCTTAAGGCACTTAATGTAAGTGTCGCTGTATCCATTCTTCTTCAGAACACGAACCAGTGTCTGCCGCTCCTCTGCGGCGTGGTCAGCGCCGTCTGGATCTAATAGCTAGCGTACGCAACATCGCATTAAGTTGTTGTGGATTTAACCATTAACCATTAATTTACCAATAATTAATTAAAACATTCTAATATGGAAACGGTGGAAGAATTCATCATCAATATTAACCATTAACACAAATATATTAATTGAAGAGTATGTACATTATGAATTAACATAATTTCAAATATAAAACATACGGTGCCTTGCACCGTAGGCGCTTTTCCTAAGTTATATTTACAAATTGTAATCTTTACGATTTTCCCGCCAAAATATTTAAAAGGATGTAAAATGTTTTGATCTAATAATTATTGGTTAAAACACAAACACGCTCAGCACGCACACGCAGCTACCGCCACCGCCTTCGACGTCTCCTCCGTTGCTCCGGCTCAAACTCATCGTCATCGGTGGCATCCCGCTCACCATCCTGTTGCTGAGCTCCTGCGTCCGAGCCGCCTTCTTGCTCATCCCTAGGCTGCTCAGGTGGTTCCTGCCCTGCAACCTCTTGCGGTGGTGGCAAAAGGTTGTGTAGCTCGAATGGAAAGCGATGTTTTCGCATCCTCGGTTTATCAGTGATGTCACATATGAGGGGGTTCTCATGCCGAATGGTTTTTTGTGACGTGTTTAGCCAAGATGTCATTAATAAAAGGACGCGCAACGCGAGTATGTAAACTTACAGTACGATCATATCGATCGGCTCTTAAAATAATACGTAGAATTTTGTTTTGCTGGACTTGAACACGTTTCAAATGTGTACGCGCCGCGTTGCCCCACACTGGCGCCCCATAAAGCATTCTCGGTCGAATTATCGAATAATACACGAGCTTTTTATTTGCAATATTTAGTACACTGTTACGACAAATTATCCGGTACATTGTTCGAATGTTCCCGCTTGCTATTTGTATAATTTTGTTGATCTGGTGCCTGAAAGTTAACCTTTGATCAAGATAAGTTGTTGTGGATGGTGATGAGATAGTGCATTAAGGTATCCATTTGTATGGGTAGGTTTTCTGTACACCGTATGTCCAAAAGTTTCATCACATTTCTTCAAAACGAGTACATCTAAGAATGGTAGTTTACCTTTGTGTTCGAGTTCCATGACGAACTGTATGTTTCGGTGGCGTCCATTGAGATAACTCAAACAATCGTTTAGATTATCTCTGCCATGAGACCAAATTGCAAAGACATCATCAACGTAACGCAGCCATAACGTAGGTTTCATTGTAGACTCCGCCAGCGCCATCTCCTCAAAATTCTGCATAAACAGGTTCGCTATAACAGGTGATAACGGTGAGCCCATTGGAGCACCCTCAACCTGTCTGTATTTTCTGCCTTCAAAAGAAAAGTGGGTATTGGCTAAGCAATGATTTGCCAGTTGCATAATCTTTTCACAAGTTTGGTGACACTGACAGATTATGTTAAGCGTTTCTTGGACTGGTACTATAGTAAATAGCGACTCTACATCAATTCATTCACCAAAGCAAGTACTTACATCGTTGGCCATGAGGCCTCAAAAATGTTAATATTTGACACTTTTCCACCACGTAAACCTGGCCTGAAGAGGCTCCAAACCTGTGGGCGAAACGTCGGCTAAGATTTGAAATAGTTGGGAAATAAACAAATTACGGACTGAAAAGTAACATTAAGCCGCTTCTTTTAAAAAATATGGATCGGTCTCTAAGACGACCGCGCACCAATTCATGCGTCCTGGATATTATTACAGTTTTGGAATGATTTTTGTTAATTTTGGTTTATGCAATTTAAATTAAAATCAATCGATAGCGATGTGAATTTTAACCATTTTTACTATCCTTAGAAGATGCCATGAAACTCTAAACCTAAAGTACCTGCGAGTTCTCAATCTATCAGCGTCTAGCATTTCCACCAAATTTAATTTAAATTAATTTTAATTTTGTTGACAACTTAACAAATATTAAGTTTATAATCATTGTGGTAGGTATGTAAGTTACTTAAAATCAATAATTCATATTTTTCTTATTAAAAAAATCCTAATTTTGAAAGACGGTAGCGACGCTATAATGTTATTTTATATTATAAAAATATATTGTTACTACCTTTCATCAAAGGATCTGAAAGCGAATGTTTGAATCAAATAAGAACAACTCTTACGTGTATAATTTTATAGTTTGTTAATTTCTTCTTAGTAATTCCCTAAAATTAAAAAAAAAATAAAATTTCTAAAAAAGCGGGACCCACCTATTATACTTATAATATGGCACGCAGAAAGCTGAATCTTTTGCAGAAGTCTTCCAGTCCGACGTTATCGAATCAGAGCCTATCCCGAAGGAAGCTATAAAGTTTGACGAAGAATCCATACAGGCAGTTACTCAGATATCAAAACAAACCTGTATTTAAAGCCGGTACGAGGATATGATCCCTGCACAGGAAAATTCCTTAAACCATTACATACCTAGTTGTTTTGCTAACAAATCTAGTAAATGCAGCTTTCTGGTTAAAATACGTCCCCAATATCTGGAAAGTTTTTTGAAAAGCTGCTTCCAAATAGAATAGGTTTCATTCTCTTTTGAGAGAATAGAACTAATTCTACTGTATCTGAAGTCCATAGAATACACCCACAGTTTACAAAATAGAGTACTATGGACTATGATTATTGCTCCTTGGTACATACGGGACAGTGTCATCTAAAAAGATTCCCGCCAAGCATGCATCTAGCCTACGCCATAAAGTCAACATCGAAGCCCTACAGCTACTGGATAAGCAAAATCTAGTAAGATGATTAAGAAAGAAGTAAACTTTTCGAACTAGTTCAGTAGAACATCAGAGCACAGTGATTCAAGTTTTAGCGGTTCTAGGTTCCGACAAAGTTACTATCATGTACTAAATGTAATAAATGAGATTCAAATTGGTGGGTAAATCATAGCTTATTAAAGAAATAATTGTACAAGCCCAGCAGGAAATGTCTGTCCGATATCTGAGATATCATCTCGTATTAAAAATATCTCTAGTGTAGACGTATCTATCTTTTAAGACTTAATCCAAGGCTTAGGAAGTCAGCGTTGTGAGATTCTCGTCAATATCTTCA
Organism: Aphodius sticticus; assembly: GCA_963966075.1. Lineage (NCBI taxonomy): Eukaryota > Metazoa > Arthropoda > Insecta > Coleoptera > Scarabaeidae > Aphodius > Aphodius sticticus. Next base: position 62,879,867 of record OZ014507.1, read on the forward strand.
ATACACGTTTTCGCAATTAATCAATACCAAACAGTTGTGCAATTTAAACTCACCGTCGTCGTGGTTTACCTTTTTTTCATGCGCACAACCTATGAGAAGTTTAATTAACATTTTCGATTTAAAATTTAATTAATTTTCCAAGCATGTCGAAGCGCAAAACCTGTCATTACTAATTTTACATTAATGATGCACAGCAATACAATTTTTCAATTAAACCTATACTATAATTTAATTTGTACCACTATTTTCTTTTGTTGTTGTTATCGCTGCGTTATGTGTCTACCCTAGTATACGTCCAATCCTCCAATAATTAGCCCCATAGTTTGTACAGCTCGTCCACATCGATTTACCTCTCGTATTTAGATTTAATTAATGTCAGCAACCAAGCAAACATACCAACCGTAACCCGGAAACTAAAAGTAAATCGATTATAATTACCCAACCCTAATACATCCACGGTGACTGGCATTCGGGATATCAAACCCATCCCCTCGCCCCATAGGCTCCAGCGTTGTTCAGTGTTATTGTAATAATACGTCCAGTTTCGAGGCTAATTACTAAATTGAAACGTAATGCTGCCGGACTGGGGCGCTGTTGCAGTTGGGCGAACAAATGAAAAGTGTGGCCCAAATGGAATATCGGACATGTGTCGCGCTTGTATAATTGGTAGTTAGTCTAGGGCGGCCATGATTTCGCCAGAGTCCCGGTCGTTTCGATGATTATAGGAACAATCCGGAGGATAACGGAGTACGTTAATGGTGGCTCGGTCAGTACTTAATTATCCCATAATTAGGGCTAGTGTATTCCCCGCCATGATCATTACAGTGCTGCATTAATATTTGTATGGTATGCTATAACGGAAGCAATGAGCGGAAATATCGTTAGAACTAATGAATACTTCGGGTCGTAAGTGTAAGATAGTCGATTACTTAATCATCAGTTATTTATTTGTATTGCAGTATTCCAAGGGACGTACAAGTATCATTACAAAAAATTTTAGCTGGAAATGAAATCATTGAACATTGTCCTTCTAGGATACATGGCAAAAAAGTGCCATGAGATTGCTGTTCGGAGTTGGGTTACAAAGATTTTAAAAAATTTTACTAAATATTTTTGAAACTTCATAAAAATAATAAATAAATACAATTTTATCATTTCAATGTAACGAGCTTGTAATGAGTCCTTTGATTTTAAGCCCTACAATGTTTTGTCACTTCATCATAGCAAACGGGGCTCTTGTTTGGACCAGAACAATAGACCGCTATGCAACACGGGACGATATTGGACCAGATATATTACATTCGTTGACAACTCAAAAATATCACTGTGATCAGTCAACGTAGTGAAATATGGATGAATACTAATATCCGAATTTGACATTTCTTTGCTGCTTTTCAGATATTTTCGATTATTAATATAGTTATTGCTTGTTATTAATTGTTGTTTATTATTGATTCTTATTTAGGTTGTTAATCACATTTCTATTATTGTTATTTGAATTGCAATTTTAGAAATGACTTTGCTAAATACCACACTATTTTGCAACTAGACGGTGACGCACTATACAGAGAACTGTAAAATTTGGATGCTAGCATTCATCCATAGTTCACTACGCTGACTTTGATCATTAACTTTATCATTAATCATTAATTTGTTTTCTATTTCTCCGCTTTAAACGACATTTCGACGCTACGATTTTCAGAAAAATAACAAGTGTTTGGTGTGATTGTAACAGGAAAAATGTCTTGTTTCGAATAATCAGGCTCTACTCATAAAGTACACAGGAAAAAATGACTAATTGGCCAAAAACCAATTATTTAACGATAGAGGGCGCCAGTAATATAATATCGGCCAAAATCGATTTAGTTAGTGTTTGGTTGATAATTTTCGACTATTTTCACCTATTCATAGCCACCTAGATTAATAAACAAAAGGTATTTTTTTTATCCCTTGGGGTAAAAATTGACGATTGATATGTTTTAGTGTTCAGAATGGCACCCTGATTAAAAATATCACACATCTAATATAGGTTGCTATTTAAAATTTCCATTATGACAGCATCTCCGGAAAACCCGGAAGTCAAACTAACCTCAACAGTATTCCAAGAAATTGAATTTCAAAATTTCATTACGCCAGCCCATAAAATAAGTAAATGGGCGTACCTATGACGTGGGTCACCCGGTATAACTAGCTCTCTTTTCTCCCTACTTATTTCTTTGATGTATTTTGTGGATTTTTTTTGCAATATGGTCAGATGATACGTCTTATGAAACGAGGGTAGTAAAATAATTTTTCTACATTGCGTCAGAAGTTCACAGAAATTTAGAGAAATTGCGGCTAGGATAGATGGCTGTACCAGCGGTTTTTGTTGTGCACCAATTTTTAGGATTTTTATTAGTTTCGTAAATTTTATAGAGAAAATAGGCCAAATAACAAGAATTAGTAATAACTGATCGATAATTCATTGGCACTGCCTAAAGACTATTATATTATTATTTTGTATTTTGGAGTACTATTGTTCTCAACTAATTAAATCATTGTTGACTATTTTAAAATAGACAACGCGTTTTCACTAGAAAATCAAATTTTCATTAACTCAGACCGCGGAAGTCTACAATCAAATATCTATTAAATGTAATTTGATAATGTGTTGTATGATGTCATCATTTTATAACCATCTAGCTATTCACCGAGATATTGAAAGCAACTTCAAGAGACTTGCAAAATATAAGATCAATGGAACAAATTTAACCTCCAGTGCACCATCTAGCGAGGATATGACTCCCTTAACAAATATACGCCATCAATTTCCAAGCAAAAATTCCTCCACGGGATTATATATTTTAAATTTCATGCTTAGCTTGCAAAATCTACGACGACCTTTCCTGTTCTACGTGCTCGGTCCTGTATGTATGTGTGTGTGCGCTTGCGACCCTATATATGTATGCTGGACGATGTAACGTTTTCCGTTTTTGTTTCAGGTAAGTTAAATTGGATCTGCTCAATCATAAAATAAAGGAAATTGCGACGAAATTGCCCGACGGTGCCTTGCTCGGGAAAAATACGCTCCACGGTCGTTTTTAAACGTCCTTCCTGCGTCCTTGCAGCGACTTTATATACGGCAGAAGAACCCGCCTTGTGCCTCCTCCTGACGCATACATAGCGGAACATTAAGGTAAACCGATGGTATACGGCAGACATTAAATCTTCCACCCCTTACTGTTCCAATTTAATTTGCTACTTACCTCTATACAGTGAATCTACTTAATGGTTTTCTTAGGTAAATGTTGAAATCGCATGAACAAAAAATATAGTGGAAGCGGAATGTCGCAATATGAAGTAGTAATGGGCTATTATTGTTTGATGTATAAGTGGGTAAATTCCGGGTAGATATAAGGGTAGTTCAGTGAAATAATCAATAATTAGGTAATAATAATAATAATAATGAGGTAATTAGACTGGGATAGTAGTATATGGTAGAGATGAATATAAGCGGGTTTGTTTTCCCAAAAAGCGGATGAAAAATACGGTGTAGGCGTTTTCTTCATTTGCGATTTATTGTTCTAAATACAGTGAATATTTTCGCCCTGTATTTTAGGGCATCTTCAGAATAAAAACAACAATTACAGGGAAGGTCAGGTCAGCAAGCAATTCAAAGACATCCGGTATAAACAAACCTGCTCCACAATGTACGCTATAACACGCCTAAAATATGCGGTTGGAGGTTGAACGACATCTGAGTGGGTGGCAAACAACACAGACAACATCCATGCCACCGACATCAATATCCGTAATCAAATAACGAAAACCACGACCAAACGATAATACGATCAAACATATGACCCACATGGTCTCCAATACATGAAAACAAGTTTAAGTTTAAGTTTACCTTGAAATATATGTAGTTAAATTTGCGTATCCTAATTACAAAATGCTCGCTAAGACTGCAGAGGCTACCCGCCAACTGTGACGGGACAACACAACAGTTTAAAAACGTCCCTTAACTGAAATACCACACAACGGTAAGACCAAGAGCGGTCAGATATAACCTACGTGTATGACAACAAACAATATGCAACAAAATGGTGGGGCATGCGCGCGTCCTGTCAAGGTAGCCAACCAAAAACCTACACACGCATGGTTGCCACTAACAAACTCAAAAACCGTCGGTCAGCAAATACAATTCGAAAAACTCTAAAACGGGACTGAACAATACAACAAAGTCCATATTAATAAAATTGAAAAGCGTTACCAAAATAAATAAATGAAACAAAAAAAAAGAAGGAAATAAGAAAAGGAGGCAAATGGAGAAATGTTATTCTATTCGCCATAAGGGATAAGGAAAAAAGGGGGGGAGGGGATACCACCAAGGATAGACGATAATCCAGACTAAAGTCTCCCAGAATTGAGACAATGGTCTTAATTCTGGGAGACTTTAGTTAAGAGGTGTGGACGACCTTAGCAATTTGTATGCTTCTCTTTTCAAATTTGTATGCTTATCTTCTGAAATTCATTGAAGCACACATTTCCAAGAATGATCTCTTCTTGTAGTTTTTTTTTCGATGTTAGTATTTTAGTACCTGCAAAGTCAGGTGTGTGTGTGACGATGTTACGCAGTGGTGCGCCAGAGCGGTGTTTTCTTTCTTCGCAATGACGTCCCTTCTATGCTGTCCTATTCTGGTCTTAAGAGTCTGGAACGTCATCCCAATGTATGCCTGGCTGCAATCCACACAAGGAATATAGTATATCAAGTCACAACGTTCCTTGGGTACTGGGTCGGTCCTTCAATCTGCTGAAATCAAGAACACCTAGTTTTCTGGATTTCAGAACACCGAGTTACAGTCCACGATTCTGTCTGTCAGTTTCCAAGAATCTGCTGGGTTCCTATCCCGATTGTGACCTCCCACGGGTCTCGCTGTGGGCGAGGAGAAAATCAAGTGGTTGCGAAGTCTTCTGTGGTACCCGTTTTCTAGGAAAATATCCCGAAGCTTGAGGAGGCTATGTTGCAAGTAGTCCGTAATTAGTAACATGTGTTCAAAATAACAACAAGTGATCATTTTGCAATGATGACTTGCTTTGTTGGGGTACGCAGGGGTGCAGACACACCCCTGAAATAAACGTTGTAAGTGTTTAAGAACACTTGTGATATAGCATCCACAATTTCAAATAAAATTACAAATATCAGGTTTACCAAACTGCGTTCGGATATTCTTCAAGCTTTCTTTTCGAATCTTTTTTCCCACTAATACGCTAAAAAGTGTCACTGGGTGTAAAAATCTCCAACTGTTTAGAATATCCGAACGCAGTTTTTAGGACCCATTTGAAATTATTGGGTACAACCGCTTTTGTAGTATCCTACAAACATGCCAAACTCAGTTCTGTGGTTCAATTAAACTTTTAATTTTCTAGCATAAAGCAAAATCGTAAAACATTGAGAACAAAATATGATGAAAGCCGTTTTTGAGATTTGATAGTTTGGTTGTACCGAATTCGAATCCGGACATACATCACTTAAAGTTTCCGAAAATTTTCTGAGAAGAGTAAATATTTAAAAAAATTTGTCAATATTTGTTAATTTTTGAATGTATCTGAAAAAGATACCGTTTGCACATAGTTAAAGAAAATTTAAAAGTAAAAGAAAATGGAAAGGGGGAAGTACGTACTCGGAAATTAAGTTATAAATATTTTCAGTTTTAAGTAATGTACCGTGAAGGAGAAGTGTGAGAAAAGATAATATCAGGTAAAAAAATAAGTTAATGCTATTTTGCTACACTTTTGTGTGAGGTGTCATCAGTTTCATCAATAAGTTGCATCTGAAACACTTGTTAGCTTCTTTGATGGTACCTAATATAATGATACTCGGTTCCTAAATAATAAAAAAATGCCACTGCAAAACTTTTATCCTGAGTAAAACCTATAGAAAACAAATAAATGTGGTTAGGTACTGTAATAAGGTTTATTAGTAAAACGCTTTCTCCTTTGATCTTCAATTTTTACCTTTTCATTTGTCACCAATAACAAATATATTACAATCAATCTATGATTTCTCCAAGTCTGTCATTAGAAATAATATTTTTTCTATAATTGCATCTGCATGGTTAATTAAGCACATTTTCCAATTTCTACCATAGTAGAGCATGACAATGACGTCAAGTATGGAACCAGGGGCCTATTTCATAAAACTACTTTGCAACTTTTCACTTTGCGATTTGCAAATTTAAATAAATTTTGGTTTCATAAAAACTAATTTTGACAAGATGAAAAGTTATATTTGACAAGTGAAAAGTGCAAAGTAAAATCGCAAAAATCAAGGTTTCTGTGTCATAAAAAATTGACAAGTCAATAATTGTAAATGTCATTTTGCACTTTTCGACGAAAAAAACTGCAAAACAATTGAACCATTTGCAACTTAAGTCTAAATGACTCAACGAAGTTCCACGAATCAAAAAAAACTTGCCCTCTTAGCAGTGATACAAGAAAAAAATATGTTTTGTTTGGCAATTTAAAAAAAAAAACCAATAATAAAGACAAACAGTCCGCCTGGGAAGAAGTGCTTGAGAAGGCTAAGGCCTTAGACTTAGCTTCAGCAGACAGGAACTGGACGTTTGCTCGTGAGCTTGTTTGGATTATGGGAAAGTCGAACACTATCGAGTACATAATTTGTTTTTACCGTTGTATTTAATTTCTAAATCTCTTTTTGTATAGAGAGAGACAACGCAAAAAGAACTGGAACCGGCGGTGGTAAAGAAAAGAAGTGGGATGAAGTTGATCTTCTAATATAAGATATTACAGGCAAGGAAAGTGCATGTGTTAGACGCATGCAGATGCCTGAAACTGACGTTAATTTTTCTTCACTGGATGCATCAACGGATACTCCAGTGGATTTTGAGGAAGATGCCAATACGGTAGTTTACGCTTGTCTATCGAAAAAGAAAGCCTCTGCGTATGCACCACAAAAAAAGAAGAACAGAACATCCTCAGAGTATTCTGAGTTAAAAACAGAACTCTTAAGGCTCGAAAGTTACCACCGCAGGTAACGAATCAAATTAGAACGAGAACTAAATCTTAATGTGTCGGAATATACACAGCCTTTATTTATTTAGATAATTCCTTTACTTTTGTTACAAAATAAAATAACAAAAATGTCTGATATGCGTTTATTATAATTAAGGAAACATAAATAACAAATAAAATTGGAAATTTATTACTTTAACGAAAGAAGTTTAATAGTCTTTCTACTCTTTCAACGCCATTAGGTTCTTCTTCATATTCTCCGTGAGGTTGATCATCTACTTCTTCATCAAATTCATTCCTTGCATTTACTTCCTTGTTTTCACAAGCATTATTATGCAGTGTAGCACAGCTAATAACAATCAGAGGTGCACACCGCGGAGATAATCTTAAATGATTGAGCCACGAATCGTTCTTTTAATATACCGAAACTATTTTCAATTAGACGCCTTGTTTGCTTGTGAGCACGGTTGAAACGTCGTTCAACTGGATCATTTGGATTTCTATTTTGTGACGGAATCAGCCATTCTTTTAGACCATATGCACTATCGCCTAGAATTACTGCTTCTGGAAATGGCCTCCAATCTTCATCGAACCTTTGAGAAATGTGTGAATTTCGCAAAACTCTGGCATCGTGAACACTTCCAGGCCAGTTCGCGTTCACTGCATAAAATTTAAAATTGGGCCCGCATATCATCATTACATTCAAAGAATGTTTTCCATGTCGGTTAACATCATGCGCTTCATTTATGGTCGGAGCATCAATATTTATCATGGTCCCATCGACACAACCACACACAGACGGAAAGCCACCTTTCCTAAAGAACTCCTGAGCTAATCCCGCATTTTCAGGCCAACATACAGTACGCCTGAAGAGCCTGTTAACAATAGCTCTTGTAACTCGTTTAACCACTCTGCATACGGAGGTTTTCGAAATTCCATGCATTGCTGCTATACCATGATATTGGCCACCATTACCAAGCCAGTGCAGAGCTACAAGCTCTCTTGCTGTTAACGCATGGTTTCTTCGGGTTGCTTGAGCAAGATCAGCAATGGCAAGAAATACTTCTTCTGCAGCGAGGGCAGAAAGTCAAAAACTTTCTTTAAATTGAACAGTATTCACATTGGCAAAGCTCATCAAATATATTCATGAAACACTGAAAACCTTGCACTCTTCAAAAAATTGCAAAGTGAAAAGTTGCAAAGTAGTTTTATGAAATAGGCGTGTTAAAGATACCCGCTTAAAAACATTTGTACATAAGCGATATTCTACCAAAATTCTATTTATTTTCGTATGTCCCTGTGGTGTGTATTTTCATGGGTGATTTGTTGCTTCATTACCTGTGAGATATGGATGAAAGGTTAATGATGTACTGGTGGCAGTAATCGCGGTTATCAAACGTTAATTAGATTGGTGATTGTCAATAAGCACACTAACCGACCGGGCAATTAATCGCTTAATCGACCTGTTTGTAGATTAATAGTCTGTAGTTATTGGCCGATAGTGGTATTATTGCTCCCGTAAATGTTTACTTAACAGCTAGTAATACATTCAATATATTACATGTAGACAATCCTAATAGTATATTATTATACAAGTTTTATAATTATAAGACGTCAAATTGGCGCACGGGTTGTTTTGGGCACGACGAGCGTAACGAGGAGTCAACTTCGTAAGGATGGAATAAAATCATGACAAAATCTAGGTAATTGTGAATAATTTTACTCTACTTCAGCCTACAAGTTTTATTAAATAATCAGCGATGTCGCAACGCTTTTAACCCTATATGAAAATAAAATACCGGAAACATATCCTAAAAAGTTCCTATCTACTACCACTGGCTTTTACAAGTTTACACGCACATATAATTGAAACCAAACTCTAATTTCGGTGTAACAATTTATTAGAATAAATTATACTTAGTAAAATTACATGTGATGGAGACAAATATGTTGCATACAACCAGAACTAAGACGAAGTCGAAAGCGACGGACAAAAACGAATACGGTATTGAACCGAGCAGAATTAGGTCTAAAATGTTGCCGAAAACGTATACGTTACATAAACTAAGAAATCCTCAACACTTTATATGTACTATAGCTTCCTACGTGTATGCTGATATTCAATAAACCATTTATTGTGCATATACATGATATATGACTACCCTATATGACTCACCTTCTCTTGTGCGAAGTTTTGATCTGAACGCTTGCACTCGCCACCTTCGCCGCCGCGAGTTGTTCTGCATTCCGACCGCTCGAACTAATTTTATGATGAATTCGCCGGTGTTTCGCTTATCGACATCATGTAATAACGCCGATGTCGACATTTTTCACTTGTCAATCGCATCAATCAGATCATGTTTGTATCTGTGCATTGATGCAAGTGTTTCCCATTTGCAGGGCTGAGATTTATTCTTGCTGATTAATTATTTTTTGTTCTTTATTTTTGACTATTATAGAATTTAAGGGTTTGCTTTTTTCTTTGCGCGCGATCATCGGCTTTTGCTGTACTGATGGTGTTGTTCTTTTGTTTTGTAAGTAATGTATTTGTGCCTGATGTTTTGGGATTTTTTTCCCGTTATCGGTCCATGGAACTAAAATAAAATAAAAATATACAATCTCGCAGCAGTAATTAAAATCGTTCATATCTACGATGTAGGTTTGATCTTCGCATAATAGCTTATTGAAGTAAATGGGGTCCTTGAATTATATCTGAAAAGGGGATTTGATGTTTAGTTGAAAGGAATGATGACGATCACTTACCAGAGTCGCAAAACATCACCGAAGGCGTCATGCCGGTGTATTATAATGAACACAGCAAAAATAAGAAGGCCCCAATCCGTTGGCCATACTATAGCAGGCTACACGCATGTTTAAATATGTATAGAATATTGATATTTCGCAGTTTATGCGATTGCAAGCGATTAAAAAGAGGCAGTGTGTGGGTATGTGTTGTACGTTTAACATATCGCATTTGATTTCAATCGATATCAATGTGTACCAACCAATAAGAAAAAAGTTACTAAAAGCGATGTTACAATTTGTGAATTGTAACACCGAAAACAGTGTTAGAAGGTGTGCATTGTGAATACAAAGTAGAAAAAGATTTTTACATCATTACGACCAATTACGAGGATACATTGTACGAGATAGTGTGGGCGATATGAATAAAAATGAGAGGGACCTTATGCTCAATTTATTGACAGTGAGCTCATGCTCTAGATTTGTAATATGTATTGAAGCATTTTGTTGATTATTTTTCATTACCATCGCCTACGGTCAAAGATTCATGTATCAACGCATGGTTATTGAAGGATGATCAAAGCATATGGGTTATGATATCTTTTTTTCGTTGGTGTAACTAACCTCTTCACGGTTCGACCTGTATAAATAATAGAGCAGATTATCCGAAGTAGCCTTCCCAAATCCATAACAAAAGCCGAACGCACACCACCTACGTATTTATTATATCCCGTCAGAAGGTAGTATCACATGAATAAATCATATTTAAGAGGACCCACTGGACCAGTTATGTAAAACTCATGCGTTAATCCTTATCCTTTCCGCGACGGCCAACACAAAAAACATAAAATCCCATAGACATACGCGAAAATTAACATATTTTTTTTCTCGGGCGCATTTAAATCTTTTCCTCGAGGCCTGACGGAAGGCCTGACGGAAGGCCTGACGGGAGGCTTGGCCGAGGCGAAAGGGAGAAGAGAAACCCTAAACAAACAGTGGAAATAGAGGTCGTGACCGTCGGTAATTAACGATGACTAACTTCATAACGGACCCGCAGAAGCGCAACCCGAATTTATTTGACTAAGCGGAGGGAAGTTAGGTGGTAAAAAGTGAGGAGTGGGGGAATTAAAATGCACGCCGCCGTCGGCCAACCTTTTGCGCGCGGCCGAGGATCCGCAATAATAGACAGTGGACGACAAGGAAAAATGCCCGCGAACATTTGCATATAAATTGTACGAATTACTGGGCAACCGGGATAGCCTAGTAGCAGCCCAGCGCTCGCTTCGTTCACTTGGGCGGCCAAAAGATGAAATATGGCGGACGCGCCGGTGCTTACCGGAAAATTGCGCCGAGCTGCCGCCGCTACTGGAACGCCGCCCGGCCAGCCTCCCTTGATACTGACCCCGCTAAACTGCACCCATACAGATTAGGTTCTGTCGGCGAAAACTATTGCACGGTTTGCTGCTGCTGCTGCTGCTGCTGCTGCTTTACTGCGCCGGGCTATGCTGGTTGTTTTTATTAGTTTATTGCCAGGTGTGTTGTCGCGGTGATATATGAAACTATTGTCCACCAAGCGACGTTCCATAAATCTTGTTGTCGTATCGTTATAATCATGTAGTTTAGTAAAACTACAATTCTTTTTAATAATATTATTATTTATTTCCCCTAATGCTTGTGGTTTATTCATATAAACCACATTCCCATAGGAATATGGCCTGCCGAGGTTAAATCTGGGAATGTTGCTGGCCACAACAATTTACAATAAAGCACACTACATTTCGTGGGTGTCTATTTAAATGTCAACGCACCATCGATATAAACTATAAACTAAACTATAAAGACCTACATATTCACAAACTGCGTATCGTCTTCAGAAATTCAGATTATTTGCGTTTCGGTATAACAAAAAGGGCTAAAAACTATCACAGCGGTGCTAAACAATTATGAAACTCGTAATGTAGGTATCCCAACAAGGCAAAATTTGAATTTAAAATAAAACATGGTTTTCTGTATCAAAGTGATGAAATATTTACTGATTTATAATGTACACACATGGGAATTATTTATGGAACAACACATCCATTAAATGGCAGTGGGAAATTTTTAATAACGGATTCGCATAAATGTCGCTGAATTTCGTGGATACAATTTGCGGCCATGGCCATTTAATGAATGTGTTGTTCCATACATAATTCTCATGCGTGTACATTATAAATCAATAAATATTTCATTAGAAAATAAACTGCTTCCGGGTTATGCCGTGTGTCAAGATTTGTTAATGCTGACGTTTCGCGAACCATGTTGCTCGCTTCTTCAAAGCTAATTGAATACTGAAGACCTACCAAGAAAGGCTCCCTTATATACCTGAATTTACACCTCACTGCGCACATCTGGAGCTACCGCTCCATGTGGTTTTCCACCTGACCGCGTTAGGATCGATTTCCAGACCCTACTAATGTCAGTACCGTCCTCGCGATTGATGTTGTCAGGATGTTTGTAAATTTCGATAGCTTCTCTAATAAGCCTTCGATGATAATTACCCACCCTTGCCAACATCTTCGCGTCATCGAAATCCATTGTGTGTCCCGACTCGTGGCAGTGTTGAGCAACAGCGGACTGTTGAATCTTGCCTAGCCGGGTGTCCCTACTTTGCTCCTTGATTCGACATTCGATGCTTCGTCCTGTCTGTCCTACATAGCATGTTCCGCACTCACATGTTATCTTGTATACCCCTTCGTTCTTCAGGAGTGGTGTGATATCCTTTGGGTTAGGCAAAAGATCCTTTACCTTAGCTGGTGCTCTGTACCTTACCGTGATACCCGATTTCTTCAGTACTCTACCGATTCTCTCTGATACCCGACTTACGTATGGTAAGCAAGCGAACCCCTTAGACTCTTGCGGTTCCTCTGAGACTTGCGGTTTTCTTTGTGTGACACCCCGTATGTCAGACTTGGTGTATCCATTCTGACGTAGGGCCCACTCTAAGTGTTTTCGTTCTTCGTTCAAGGTGCTAGAGTCGCATACCTTCTCGGCTCTGTTGAACAAAGTGTTAATAACACTTCTCTTCTGTTGGGGGTGGTGGTGCGATTTGGCGTTCAAGTACCGATCGGTATGTGTCTTCTTACGGTAGACTGTATGTCCAAGTCTACCCGTTGACGTTCTGTATACCAGCACATCCAAGAAAGGCAGTTGATTATCCTCTTCTATTTCCATCGTGAATTTGATGGAAGGACTAACGTGGGAAATTTTTAATAACGGATTCGCATAAATGTCGCTGAATTTCGTGGATACAATTTGCGGCCATGGCCATTTAATGAATGTGTTGTTCCATACATAATTCTCATGCGTGTACATTATAAATCAATAAATATTTCATTAGAAAATAAACTGCTTCCGGGTTATGCCGTGTGTCAAGATTTGTTAATGCTGACGTTTCGCGAACCATGTTGCTCGCTTCTTCAAAGCTAATTGAATACTGAAGACCTACCAAGAAAGGCTCCCTTATATACCTGAATTTACACCTCACTGCGCACATCTGGAGCTACCGCTCCATGTGGTTTTCCACCTGACCGCGTTAGGATCGATTTCCAGACCCTACTAATGTCAGTACCGTCCTCGCGATTGATGTTGTCAGGATGTTTGTAAATTTCGATAGCTTCTCTAATAAGCCTTCGATGATAATTACCCACCCTTGCCAACATCTTCGCGTCATCGAAATCCATTGTGTGTCCCGACTCGTGGCAGTGTTGAGCAACAGCGGACTGTTGAATCTTGCCTAGCCGGGTGTCCCTACTTTGCTCCTTGATTCGACATTCGATGCTTCGTCCTGTCTGTCCTACATAGCATGTTCCGCACTCACATGTTATCTTGTATACCCCTTCGTTCTTCAGGAGTGGTGTGATATCCTTTGGGTTAGGCAAAAGATCCTTTACCTTAGCTGGTGCTCTGTACCTTACCGTGATACCCGATTTCTTCAGTACTCTACCGATTCTCTCTGATACCCGACTTACGTATGGTAAGCAAGCGAACCCCTTAGACTCTTGCGGTTCCTCTGAGACTTGCGGTTTTCTTTGTGTGACACCCCGTATGTCAGACTTGGTGTATCCATTCTGACGTAGGGCCCACTCTAAGTGTTTTCGTTCTTCGTTCAAGGTGCTAGAGTCGCATACCTTCTCGGCTCTGTTGAACAAAGTGTTAATAACACTTCTCTTCTGTTGGGGGTGGTGGTGCGATTTGGCGTTCAAGTACCGATCGGTATGTGTCTTCTTACGGTAGACTGTATGTCCAAGTCTACCCGTTGACGTTCTGTATACCAGCACATCCAAGAAAGGCAGTTGATTATCCTCTTCTATTTCCATCGTGAATTTGATGGAAGGACTAACATTGTTCAGGTGGTTAAGGAACTCAGTAAGTCTATCTCTACCGTGTGGCCAAATCACAAAGGTATCGTCGACATATCTGACCCAGTGCTTGGGTTTGAAAGGACTTGACCTAATGGCTTTTTCTTCAAACAATTCCATGAAGAAATTGGCGATTACCGGTGACAAAGGTGATCCCATGGCTGCACCCTCTACCTGCTCATACATCGCTTCCGCCCACTTGAAGTATGTGGTGGAGAGACAATACTCTACAAGATCCGGTACATCGGTTGGTAGACCTAGGGGGACAAGTGTTGTCCGAAGGCCTTCGACTGCCTCCTTAACCGGAACACACGTAAAGAGTGATGTTACGTCGAAACTTACGAGTATATCCTGAGGGTCAATGACAACTTCCTTCAAAATCTGAATAAAATGTTCAGAGTTCTTGACAAAAGATGTGGTTTGTCCTATAAACGGTTGGATGGTTTTCGACAAGTATTTTGCCAACAAATAGGCATCCAAATAAAAAATATTTGTAAACGCAGAGGATTGTCCAATCTTGCGCGTAAATCAATCGCTCCTCGTTGAAAAGTAATCTTTAATTAAACGGTAGGCGATAAGTGTGCCATGGAACGCCCGCTATTTATATTTTGACGAACGAGCGAGACTTGCTGACTGACTGGATCCATCTCTTCTCTCGTTGCCGGTTCAAAATTTATGCCAGGGCCAGCGTAATTGACTGGTATTAAAGGCTTAAGAGTAATGGGCCGCTGTAAATCACTTCGGCACAGGTAACCCCGCAGGTCGGCAATTATGTAAATTCGGTCGAGTAATTGAACGGACCGAAAAAACGCCGGCCCTACCCGGTCGACGCCATCCGCCACTGGCGAGGGCGGCCCGCGTTATGAAAAAGTGCAATTGTTCGTAAATTTCACGCCCATATAAATTTCGACCGCTTTGTAAAATGTCTGAAAGTTTTGCATGGTTCGAACTCGGGCATTCGGGCAATTATTTTTTTGGGTAGGAAACCTTTTTTAGGTGGTATTGGTGCATCATTATTGTGTTAGTTAGATGTGGGTTCTTCTCTTCTTTAATAATCTTGCAACCATTTGAATGAAATGATGCATTTAAACTACTAGAAATGCTGTCTAGTTGGGCTGAACTCAAACTAAACTCCAGAAGGCTTTAAAAGTATGTACCCACGTCATAACACTTACAGATTAGCTGAACTAGTTTCAAATCTCCAGCTCGACGGATCATGTTTTTACATAAGAAAATAGTAATTGTAGTGATTCAACTTATTTTTCCTTTAGAAAAGGGAAGTCAATGACAAACGTCTACATCGGTACATAGATGTATATTGAATGAATGTCAACAACGGTCAATAAAAATGTGGTAACTAAAGTAACTAAACATTCTACTACAATATGTAGCTATAGGCCAACTGTATATTTTATATTTTAAACACCAGGATCGCTTAACTATACTTCTTAACACTTTATTTTGAAAAGATTGGATCCAATTAATAATAATAATAATAATAATAATAAAATGCTTTATTGTTTATAAATAAATACCACCAAAGTCATTTAAAATGGTATTCCCTCTTCAAAATAGCTTTGGTTTTACTTTTGCTATTAAGACCGAATTCAATAAGAGTCGTATTTAAGAGAGTCTTGACGCGAGATAAGAAAAAAGTCGTTCTGAAGGATGCTGTTCTGTGCAATGGAACTGTCGCCATGAAGGCGACATAGCAAAGTCTTCTCGTATGAGCTTCCCCTCACCTCGATCTTGGCCGCCAGGTAGGAAGGTTGATCATCATACACCGCTGAACGAACCATCTCTGCGTAGTGGGTGAATCGCCTTTCAGTCAACCGAAGCTGTCGGTGCTCCTGAAAAACATGACGCATGTGTTGTCGACGGGGACAGCCAGTTGCATAGGGAATGCAACTATGTTGGATTCCTTGCAGACGTCTCTTGTTTGCCTGGGAGAGGAAACGATGTCACCATAACCTACAGCAGAGAGCACCAACGAATCTGAAACCATAAGCTTAGTATCAGTTGGTAAAACCAATTTAAATTGATTCAATAGCTTCAATTTCGCATACGCAGCCTGACAAAGCCTATCTACGTGTCCATCAAAGGTAAGACCACGGTCGAAGACGATTCCAAGGTTTCTTGCTTCTGCCATCACGGGAAGACGAGCACCATTTAACTCCAGCTCAACTCCAGCTAATCTCACAGCCTCGACGTCCTCCCCGTTGCCAATAAACAGAACCTGGTACTTTCCAGGATTCAGCACCAGGGAGTTGCTAGCTGCCCAGCCGTAGACACGCGCCAAGCCTTCGTTAATGGAGTCCAGGCTGTCGTTGACTGCCTCGGAATGAATTGGGGCTAATAGCTGGATATCATCGGCATACATGTGGTAATACAGTGCCCGATGGTGCCTGAGAGTTTTTTCCCAAAGGCCAGCATAGTTTTCTGTATGTGAGGCCAAGGCCTTGCACAACCTTGGGATACGCCTGCATTTACTTCTCTAGGTACGAGACTTCATCTATCTGTCTTCTCCTGAGTAGTCCATCGTATATACTGTTATTCTATGGATGTGATCCATAGCGTGCTTTTCTCTAAAACCAAATCGGTGGTTTGGAATTTGTTTTTATAGGTTTCATTCTCTTTAGAAGCAGCTTTTTAGAGAGATATTTGTTGATACAATTGGTAACAGTGATATGGAGGGATATGATTTTGTCTCATTCAGTGGTTTGCTTGGATTTGGTGTCGTCCCCTGTGATCAAACCACTTCTATTTTTTTTTATTTAAAGTTTGATTTGATTTCTTTGGCGTCTTTCTTTGGAGTAACTAACTTGAAGGCTTCTGCTTCTAAGTTTGTAGCTTCCTCCGTAAATGGCTCTGACTACATGTAGTTTGGTTGGCAGATTTCTACTATGTTTTTTTGATTGCTAAAGAATGAAATGCTTTAAATTCTTGATCTTCTTTACTTTTTCACTTCGGTTAAGTTGGCTAATTAAATAAAGGTTCTGTTGATTGAAATTTCTAGTAATTTTTTGAAAATTTGGATGAAAATAGAAGCGTTTTGATCAATTCTCTGTCTACTTATGTTCTCTGTAACATAAGTAATAATATGTCGTAGAAGTTTCTAATCACTTGTTGGGGGAGGTATTTATTACATGAAGTTCCAGAAGGGGACAACCATCTTCAACATCCGCGTGTAAGCAGGGGTAATAAAATCTGTGATAACCACAGACAAGAGGAGTAGGGAAATTCTTGCTTCTGAATATATTGTTCAGTCGGTTAGTGCAGTTATGGCGGTTTAATGAGCGTGAAGTAGGTACGCATAGCTTCCGGATGAGATATTAACGTTTTCGTCCGTATATTCGCATTGGTTCTCCTATATTCACGTCAGCATCTCGCACCTACAGCGGGCGGTAGGAATTTCCGGGCCAAGTTGCACCGAGTTGCACCAACTATGCGCACTTAACGTCGCCTGGAAGCGTCCAAATAATTAAGGTGATTCTGCGAGGAATTACGGCCCAGTCAGCCGCCTCCAGCCCACTAATTATTTACTGTTTTGTATATCCACGGGACGCGGGTCCCTAACTCCTGTCGTATTTGTCACTGTTAATTTTCAAAATAACCAGAAATGTATGTATAAAGGCGGTATTAGACAGATCAGACAAGAGAACAACAAAGCGGAGACTCTTAGCAATGTCGGCCATACTGCATTGATGGTGCTGGGTACAGGGAAATGTCCTTAATATTGGGCTACATAATAGTTCCTAATTTATTAAAATCAAATTAAAATGCACTTATATCTCTATATTGTACTGAAATCTTGCATGAGATAAATAACGGTAATCACAAACCACTAAGTGATGATCTTTTCCTAATGGTTCTTGTTTAAAAATTTATTGATTGATCAAAGAATCTGATTGTCACATGCTATTTCTAACCATAGCAAGGACGATGGGAAGAAAGTATATCGAAAGATCATTTAGACTGAAATCATGTTTGTGATGTTAAGCAAACATTTTATTTTAAACCGATTTTATTCTGTGGCTTCATGTTTTGAAACCACAGAATTTTGTCATAGAATTGCCGATTTATCTGTTTCAAGTATTACAATTTATTTTTTAACCGTCATTTTATTAGCTCAATTCTATTATTATTTGCACAACCTCAATAACGGGAGCGATGTCACTTCTTTTTGGTAATGACGGTTGTTTTAAAATTCTAAATTTCCAAAAATCAGTAAAAACTGAACTTTGATTTTTTTAGACAAAATCAATATAATTAAGCAGTAAAATATATTTATACATATTTTAACACTCTAATATTTATGGAACTACAAAATGCTTGTGAAATTTGTTTATACCTAGTCCATACCAAACTAAATTATTCTGAGAAATATAATTTAAAACAAATCATAAAATCACCTGTAAGCAATTACTTAATATTGTTCTTATTCTAGATTGGTTGGCACACAAAAGTTTAATATCAAATCAAGTAAAGCTAAATATTATATGTCAGTTTTATGTGACGGAGCCCTATTAAAGCAAAAGAGCTGCAAAAAGTTTGCTGGCGTTACTACTTATCAATTATTATTTTCTCCATAGATTGTTGTTATCTACACACAGAAAAGTGATCTCTCGAACGAACAGAGAATTACTTGGCTAAAGTAGTTGGTAGGTTCGTATATACGCGAGAGATTATTGACTTCAACCAAGAAATTTTATTTCTTGGAATAATTACTAGATTTAAGAAAGTGGTTACTCTGGTGAAGTAAGTGAACAGTCTTCAATGAAGTGTATATTTTTATTCCCGGTTAATATGGTTACTACTTAATGTAAGAATTTTAAAGATATGGCAAATACGTTTTCTATTGCTAATTAACAAGATAGGTATGTTATATTTACTTACTCGTTCTAAACTGTTGCGTGCGTTACATCAAACTAATCCGTGTTGAAACGTTTATTGTACACTATAAATCACAATACACATCCCCAATAAATCACAAGGCACATCCCCTACGGGTATTTCGTTGTTGTTTTGCGTACTAGGTTAGGCTCCTCAGTGCCAGCACAACGCGCGGGCGCGCGAGCCTTGACAAAATCACGGTGCGCATATTTATGCCAGAGAAAGGGATTACTTGAAAGAAGTGAGAATCACTTCAGTTAAATAATTGGTGGGTTTTTATTCAGTAAACAATACTTACTTATATTAAATGTCTTATATTTTCTTGCATCAAGTAACTACGCACTTGGATGGATTTACTATTACTTCGTTTGAGAAATTAACATTTTTGGGACGAAAAATTCAATTACTTCTTTCAACACAATATTGGTTCTTATAAAGAAAGAATTTATTTGTTGACAGCATTTATCTGAGAAATTATTTTACTTATATTAAGTATGTGGCATTTCTTGTATATACCTAACTTTCAACATCCAAGTAAACATACATTTGAATCTAGTAAATAAATTCAAGAAATTATATTTTCTCGTTCCAAATAATCACTTTTCTGTGTGTACCCCTGACAATCAAACAAAGCAACAACATAAGGAAACAATAAAGACAAACATAACCTTCAGATGTTATTAAAGTCGTTTTACTGGATATCTGGTGAAGTCTAAAACAGCTTCTTAGTTCGACCGACTTCCGAATTGCGGCCGTCGGCCGCATCCTCCGTTTTGCATTCTTAAAACGCCAACGGGGCATTTTCGAGTGTCCTTATTTAAATTCCAGTTGGGTCCTGGATGTTTGAATATATTATGAAATAACATGACCTTTTCCATCCAAATATTTTTGTCCGTTCTAAGGAGAACAAAGCTTCTTTGACCTAAGTAATATTCCTCTATATTTTTTATAGTTTCAAGTTTAATAATAATAATGTTTCATCACTAAGCGATGTATCATTTGTACGTTTGTAGAAAATAATAGATCATATATGTAGATATTTTTGTAAGAAGGGTTATCAAAGGCTACACCAGTAACAAGAAACTTAATTAACTAAATCGTATATACCCTACAGTAGAGATACGACATAGAAACCGCAAGCAAGCAGCGGGGGGATAAACTTCGGCGTCCGCAAACTCTTGGTCTGGGAGGGGATCGTCCTGACCGCAGTGGCGTCCCAAAAAACACCAAACCGCACCAATATCGCAGCTGAACATGGTCGGCCACCGTGTGTATATTAAGATACCGTATTCGGCGCTAATGTGGCATCGTATATTGCGGTCACCAAACAACACACTTGCCCGAGCTGAACAGGCAAAATTTAATGGGCGCCATGGGCGTAGCCGGCCAACAACAATTTATACTGCCGTGTTAAGCATAAAGGTCGTATCTATGTTTGTGAACAGTATTAAAATGTTGATTTTAACATTTTATTGTACTGTTGCTTTATTGGAATTAGAGTGAATGAAAAACTTCCTTTTTGTATTTTTTATTTATTTACTTCGTACGTATTTCGGGTTTTAAGCCAATCATCAGCGAGTAGCAAATTTAAAAACATAATACATATAAAAACACATAAGTACCAAAAAGTTCTTAACAAACTTACAGTAAAAACACTTAAATCAAAGTGAATATAGTTGGCGTACCACAGCTTGAGGAATGAACATAGAAACGTGGTAATCTTAATATTTTTGAATAAGTCATCCGTAAACAAAAATGTATAAGTAAACACTTAAGCATGTTAAAAATTCTTACCAAATCACTTTCTTTAATTATAACTGGATTTCCTATTGATTATTTACCAGTTACCTACAAGAAATATAGTAAAAAAGTTAAAAAAATAAACCAACTTATATAAATGTTCAGTCAAAGAAATAAAATGGATGAGTTTTTAGTGGTACGTCGATGGTTCGATTTCAACAAATAAATTAGTTCTACGTTTTAGGTTATTCTTTAATCTTAATCACAAACTTTTTCTAAAATAGGAACGATAAATTAATTCAAAGATGTCTTAAGGAATAACTGCTTACAATAATATACAAAGAATGCGAAGAATAATATACAGGGTGAGTTATTAGTATCCCGGCGGTCGATAGCTACTAAATCGTTACAGAAAGAAAGCAATGTTTAAGACACAATAATTGTTTGACTTACCAGTTTCTATAACGTAAAATTATTTTTATACAGGGTGTTGCATTTAGGCGTGACGGAATGTTTGTAATTTTTTTTAAATGGAACGCCCTGTATATTTTATTATTGTATGAATACTAATAAATTTGTTTATCCAACCGTTTAGGTTGCTAACTCTCAGCGTTAATAGTTTCTAAGATATTCAATTATTTCTCCAAAATATGCCCGTTGCAGGATCTTCCTTAAAACTACGAAAAACCGACATTTTTGCTTATTTTGCCTTTAAACTATATCAGACAATAGTCAAAGCCAGTAGATAGATCATAGTATCCAAAGATACTAGATTCACTATTCATAAAACTTGATGTTGTAAATTTTGATGTTTTTCAAATGGCTTTTCATTGAGTTTTTTAAATGTAACACCTTGTATGTCATATGCGAGTTGAATTGCCCATCAAGCTCCCTTTAATTTATGTCAAGTATGTCATATGTCCAATTTTAGTAGTTTTCGTGATATTTACAATTTAAAGAAAAATGTGTAATATTATCTAAATATGTCATTATCTTTTTTGGTCTTTCTTTTTCGTTTGTCTCTTAGTTGTAAAGCAGTAGTATTGTATTAAAATACAACTGAAAAGAAACGGTTATTAGCATTTATTAGGACGGCTTGCCTTGTGTTGTCATAGCAACAAACAATAGAGATCTAACGACAATCAATAAGTTATTGCTGTCAAAATTAGTAACAATATTTGTCTTTTCTCTGAACGATGAGTTATAATTATAGCAAGAAGAATTAATTAACATGATCTACATCTATGGCGAAGCCGACCGAAATACACTACTAGCATCCAGAATGTATGCACAGCGATATCCGGATAGACGGCATCCCCAACCAAGTGTTATAAACAGGGTTCGGTTGCAATTTGAAGAAACAGGTAATATTAATTACCAGTACAAAACAAGAACTAAAACGGTGACCAATGAGGAAAACGAATTTCTGGTATTGACAAGTGTTGTAGAGGACCCGTATACTAGTACAAGAAATCTTCTAAATATTCTTGGAGTAAGCTAATCGTCAGTGTCAAAAATAATTAAAAGACACAAATATCATCCGTGTCATCTGCAACTTGTTCAAGAACTAAGCGAAAATGATTTTCAAAAGAGATTGCGTTTTTGTAATTGGGCAAATTCAACAAGTTGTAAATTATTTTGATTGTGTGCTGTTTACAGATGAGGCAACAATTCATAAAAATTGTGTTAACCATCACAATTTTCATTATTATGCAACGGAAAATCCCCGCGTTATTATACCTCTGGACCACCAACACAGATGGTCTATCAATGTGTGGGGTGGAATAGTAGGTACGCATTTACTGGGGCCTTATTTTCTTGAAGGTTTGATAAATGGAGAGAGATATTTAAAATTTTCGCACTAACCAAGTACACGAATATATTTGGACGATGTACCGCTGAATATTAGATAGAATTTAATATACCAACACGATGGTGCTCCAGCCCACTATGCACGAAATGTTAGACGATATTGACATAATCAGTATCACAACAGGTGGATGGAAAGAGGAGGTCCTACATTATGGCCACCAAGGTCTCCAGACCTCAACAAACTAGATTTCTTTTTATGGGGATATGTGAAGGAGCTGTCAAATGTTTTTAACGACCTTAGAGTAAATAAAAGCTACATGTTAAGAAATATCTCAAGATCTTTTATACAGCGCGTTAATGTTTGCAGAAGAGAAAATGGGCGACATTTTGAACAACTTCCAAATATTAATTAAAATATTAGTTACTTGTTGTGTATGTTTATTAAATGTTTATAGTTTGTTTCTGAATTTGCTTCAAATAGCTTTCTAAGTAAGAGGGATTTATTTTTTAATAAACGCTTATAGTATTAAAGTTTTTTTTTATTAATATACTATTACTGATTTACAACTAAGAGACAAACAAAAAAGAAAGAACAAAAAAATAATGGCATATTTAGATAATATTACACATTTACCACAATATCACGAAAGCTACTAAAATTGGACATATGACATACTTTCCATAAATTAAAGGGAACTTGATGGGCAATTCAACTAGCATATAATATACAGGGTGTTCCGTTTAAAATCTCAAGGAAAAGCCGTTTGAAAAACATAAAAATTTACTAAGTTTTATGAACACACTGTATAGTGAATCTTTGGATACTATCAAGTATGCAAATATGCAAAATATGCAAAAATTTCGTTTTTACGTACTTTTAACGAAGATCCTGCAACGGGCATATTTTGGAGAAATAATTGAATATCTTAGAAACTATTAACGCTGACAGTTAGCAACCTATACAGTTGGATAAACAAATTTATTAGTATTCATACAATAATAAAACATACAAGCCGTTCCAAAAAAAAAATACATACTTTCCGTCACGCCTAAATGCAACACCCTGTATAAATGATAATAATTTTACGTTATAGAAAGTGGTGAGTCAAACAACTTTTGTCTAAAACATTTTTTCTTTCTCTAGCGATTTAGTAGCTATCGACCGCCGGGATACTAATAAGTAATAACTCACCCTGTATGTACTGACAACCTTGAAGACAAAAACTAGGAAAAAAACTAAACGAAGCAAAAACGAAAAAGCAGGTTAGAAAGCTGCGATTAAACTAGATAGTTAATAATAACTTTTTGTCATTTGTAACACCCAGTATTAAAAAAATACTTTCATGTCTATAAACACAAAGCACATTTGGAAATGGAGCAAATCAACTTTGCATGTGACATAACTCCAAAACAATCGGCGTTAGGAAAGAGAAAAACAAACTTAGAGAGAATTTTCCTAGAACTCTTTATTATTATAGTTTAGGATGCACTGGAAAGAAGATACTTTAAAACTTGGGGTGCGCCTTGATAATCTATACCACCATCAAACCAATTGCTAACGTCCAACCATATCACTGAACAACTACATCTTCCTTCACAGACACAGCATGAACCGTAAATTATAACCTGTACAGCTCGTCTATTTCTCGATCCTTAAAACTCCTTATCCCGACCGAGTTAAATTAAATGTGAATTCGATAACTTAGTTCGGTCTGAACAAAGTGCCCGAATAATCAGCGGATATGGCCAACTCGTCATTCTCACGGTTCGATATCTTCGGATAGAGTTTAACCCCTTATCGCGACGACGTGAGATCTCTTTAATTGCGCGTTTTATCTCCTCGTACGGAGGACGAGGCGAGTCCGTCCGTCCAGATGCCAATAATCGCGTTACGCCAACGCGATCGAGTGCACCAGCTGATCACTCCACAGCTGATGACTACACTGAGCGGCAACCGATAGCGCCGATGGTCTTGTGGACGATGCGGAACAGTGCCCTTGCTTCTATTGATCTCGGTGCCGATGTCGCACATTTATTGGAAACTCCCTCGGAGCTGTAACTGCTAGAGTAATTACGATTTTCGAGAGAATTCTTTCTCTAGTTTCAAAGGTACTGGAGAGGGGAATTTAGATTAGGAAGAATTGAGTTGAAACGAATTTAATTTTTCTAATTACGTGTAGGATACTTCAAATTCAATACAGACTAAGTTCGACTTCGTTGTATAGACGAAGTTTGACTTCGTTGTATAGACGATGTTCGACTTCATTGTATAGACGAAGTTCGACTTCGTTCTATTGTTGTTCTGTCGATTGTAGTTTACAAGATATTATCAACAAACCATTCAACATGCTACCAAAATCAAAATGTGGTTTAGTAATCCGGAAAATATTTTAAGTTGGTCGCTTGACTGTTTTAGACAAATTTTAATTTTTTAAAAATTCTCCCTGGGAACGCAAAACCAATTTTATTATATTTTTTATTTTACTCGATTTGGCGGTTGAATTTTATTACTGTGAATTCACGGGCGAATATTTTACTTTATCCCCACCCATTACTACTGCCCGTTCCAGATAAGTTGAGCGATCTAATGCAGTCCACAATTGATGTGCGGAAATACTTTCTACGTATGTACATATTAGCAAAATGATAGAAAAGGATACTCGCTTATATCCAATAATCCATTGGAGTTATAATGGCCAAGCATATGTGTTACATGATTACTATAGTGGAACAATTCTAGTTTCAATTTTAACAATTTTAGTTTTCCAAACTAATTTTACTTTTAAATTACGGCAGAGGCGGCAATGAGACCACTAGCGATAACGTCTATAGCAGGGCTAGTGTATCTTATCTATGAATTCTAGTTTGTTTTGACAGTGGTGAACTGTCACTTAGAAGTTACCCAGTAGTGGCGCGGCGGTTTAAGAGTGCCAAGAAAAATATTATAGTGAATTGTTTGTATCGGTTGACGGGCAATAATTTCTAATGTGGTACCATTGTGAAGGTACCACAATTTTCAGTTTCAAATAAAAACGTTATTTATTGTCCAAAGTTTATGAAATTTTCAGTGTAACTTCTTAGGTAAATAACGAGTTGGGCTAGATGAAACATATTTTTTTGGAAAGGTAAAAATTAATTTTACCTCTATATCTTTGTTTTTTTTTTTTTCAAATATAAAACATCTAGCCCACCTCACGATACAAAAATAGATTTTTTATTTAATTTTAACCCAAACATTATAATTGCGATAATAAAACGTAATTGCCAGAAATGTATTTCTTTGCCCATATTACTGCTGCCCGGTGTAGACTGCGGATGTCACCGCCTGTAACTGGTGACTACGGATTGACGTACGTGGGGGACAGGCTGACCACTCCCAGCAAAAAAAAAACATCGCAACGAAATATTTCGTTTTGGAGTTGCGAGGTTTTCAGAACAGAGCCTTAAGAGGGGCGTTTATCCATATACCAGTTACATGCAAAACACGGCCGCGTAAAAAGCAGATCGGAGTCGAAACTATTGCAATGATGTGTAAAAGTAAGGTACTGTTGGAATGTGTAAGCGTAGGGTATTGCTCCGGGATAAAACCAACCGCGCTTGCTTAAATGCTGAACTTAATTAGAAAAAAGAAGCTAATTTTTTACACAATATACTGGTTGATTTAATATGCTGTCATGATGCTTAAACCAATAGCATTAATCCCAGAACAGGAGCTAATTTATGGGTGACATTTTAAGATATAACTCTTTAAAATTGACCCAACCGTTGTCAAGATGATCTGCTTTTTATGCAATTGTGTCGAATTACTGCGAATTGTCACCGCGGTGCGCTGTAAAGAAGGTTTCTGTAATAAAGTCGACAGACGGAGACAAAAGAGAAGAGTATCAGCAGCTCAGATCAATAATAACTAACAGTTTACAACAACTACAGTACCTGCCTATTGGCAAAGGGTAGAAATCGGCTGAACAAAGTAAGTAAGTATGTTTGTTTATACACAAGGACTTGAGTACAACGGTTCACCGTTTGATGGAACCACATCCTGGGCGTACTACAGACTCAAGGCCGACGTCGATATCCCTAACATAAACGCCTCTCTTAACCGAAACACACAATATTCGTATGTGCACGTGTTTTCTATTGGTATATATCTTAGGTGAGGAAAGAAATTGATGTTACAAAATTCACTCTCAGAAATGGCGGTTATTTGCGAGTCAGCAAATCAGATTTTTAGAATTCTTTCTCTAGTTTCAAAGGTATTGGAAAGAAAAAATAGCTTCACGAAGAATTAAATTAAAGAAATAATTCAATAATTTTCTAATTACGTGTAAGATACGTCAAATTAAACTGACGCAAGCATCGATTTTGTTGTATTGTGGTGTCAATAGTATTTTACAAGATATTAGCAACAAACCAAAATCTGAATCTAAATGTGCATTAATATTTAAATTAGTAGCCGTAAATTAGTAAACTAGTATGCATTGGAATCATAAAACAAGTAGTATGATGAGCTCTATGTGCACATTTTGATGAAAAATAGTAGATGTTTCATATTTTTGTGGTAAAAACACATTTCAGAACACGAACTTGCACGTTCATGGCTGAGCAAACTGATTGTACCGATAGTAACACTCTCTAATACATAACCTACAAATCTACTAGTGTCTTGTTGACTTTATTTCTATGATTTCACTTTTTTTTTAACGCAAACATGTAATGTAATACTGTAATACTTCAATATTCTATCGAATAGTATGTTCAATAATCAATATAGATTAGCTATTTCTAATAGGTTTCAATAAGGGTTTTGCAGTAGAAAGGAAATCCCGTGGTCTAAGTTACCCTACAAAACGAACACCAATTGCAAATTTGCCAGGGGACATTTTATTACAAAAAGTAGCAGTTGATCATTCGTTCAGTTAAAGTTCTGTAGTTATGTTTTAAATTAACAAGTTTTCAAACTTTAATTGCTTCAAAATATTTGTATGTTACGAATTGATTTACTCATTGTATTAATAACTTTTGTCGCCTAACTTATAATATTATTAAATGGGAATGATTTGAAATGAACCTGTATTTTTTTTATCATTAAAAACGTAATAACAATGTATTAATGCCTGTATGGTTGAATTGTTTCCCTGATATTTTAGTAGAAATTTCATGTTTAATAAGCATGAAAACTAATCTCTAGTCTACGCTTTGTACGCCTGAATTTATTCAAAAGTTAAACATCGCTTCAAGGCTCAAAATTATTTGGTTTTGGTCGATAAATTCTGTGAGGGTAGGTATAGGTAGGATAAAATTTTCGTCGTCCCTTTATAATTCTATACTATCGGTCATGTTTTGTAATCAATAAAATTGAATGTATTGTTTTAGATAATGTACAATTTACAGTTTATGTACCAAACAAATATTGAGAAATACGAAATTAATATAAACTTTGATTTAAACGAAAAGTACAGTTTGAAATGAGATGTGAAAAGCTGCTGACATTAGTGTAGGTTATCCGAACTAAATACTTTTTGATACCATTTAATAATACACCACTTTGTCCGACCAGGTTGTCTGACTAACTAGAGAAGGGACAAGAAATAACCGGCTCATCTGTGAGTTGAATACAAATATCTGAGCTAATAAGATTTTAAGCATATAAATGTATATGATATTTGCGATGTTTTTCGCTACTATTCGAATGTCATATGTATCAAAGAAAAATACAGAAGTGATTTCCGATATGTAACAGCGACCTCTTGTGAGGGATGTGTTATATGGTGAAAGATGAACCTAGTCGCATGGGGGAAAGATAGGGCCGGATGATGGTCCATTAGTCACTAGAGCTGGATTCGGACGCGCGCTGCAAGGGAAATTTATTTTCCATTGTGCGTCTGGCCCCGTCGGCCGAAGAATTGAATATCTGCGGATTGTTTCTCCGGGCCCGGCAGTAGCGGCGTTACGCTTCCTTTCTTCCGCAATCATTTCACGCGTTATTCTTCCCGCCAGTAGCGGCAGGGATTTTTCCCATTTTCGTACCCACTGAATACGACCGGATTTATCGCGGAAATGATGCTGAAAATAATTGATCTCCAGCGCCAGCCAGACCGCCTCAATTGGATCTTATTTACTTTTCTCGCGGAAAAGAAATGGTTCGTCGGTGGGGAATTTCTCAAGCAGAACTTTATAAGCGGGACGCCTGCGGTTGATGACACCAATTGGAAAAGTATATTGAGCAATTTGTAACAATTAGGATTATTAGGATTTTAAATATTTTAATATTAAATAGTAGTTCTTATAATTCCATAAAGTCAGTGTAGCTAAATACATGAAATGGATTAATGAAGATTGTATCTAATAGTATTCTAGTCCGGGTCTTTAAGGCGTCTTGATAAAAGCTTATTTTGTCTGGGTTTAATTTGGTGCCTCACAGGACGTACTTGTCCTATAAGTACCATTTCCGAATTTCAAAAAATTTGTAATATTTATTCAATAACTAGGTATAAAGTAGGTACTATACAGGGGATAGTCCTTATTTTAATGTATTAGTGATCATTTATTGTGGGGACATTGTAGAATTACCATCTAAATGAGACTTTAGGCTATAGTTTTTTCGTTTGTTCCAGCCTTATCTTACCTTAACATCCACGTTTTCTTCTAATAGATATTCGACTTCCAATTTTTCAGTTTTCTGCTAATTCTGCCACACCAGTCGTAAGTTCTAAATTTTCATTTAAGCTCTAACTCTGTATTTTCAGAATTTCCTCTAAATTTAGGTCAATATCTTTATCTGCTTCTTCTACACTGAGACAATTTTCGATGTGAATTTATAGTAGTAATAGTATTTTTTTTTGTCATGCGAGAATCACTTTAAATAGTTCACCGATTTTAATGCAATTTTAAATAATAAATGGGGTAATGCGTAATACATCAATTTTAATGTAATTTTAAATGAAATTAGGGGCAATTCGTAAACCTTTTACATCTATTTCACTGCAATATTAAATGAAATATGCATTAAAATTGATTTGTTTCATTTTATCAAAAACTAAGGAACTGTACTATAATAATAATAATAATTCTTTATAGTCATTCGGATATTTGAGTAATGAATTATGTGAATTGGCCGAGATATTGGTCCTTATTGCTGGTAAATTTAAAAATTCTTATGTAAAATATATTATCATCACGCCTTCTACACAGGAACCACATTCCATTATCTTCTGTTTCTGACATTATACGACTCTACTTACAGGTTTTTGACATGATGTTACGACATCAATCTCTAGTGGCTGGTCGTCGTCGTCGGGGATTTACAAAGATAATACCGTGGATTATACATGTTCGGCAGTGTGGCATACTATCTTAAACTTACTCCTACATATGCAACCCAATATATTGAACATATTTTTGTTAGCTTTGTAAATGGTTCTTTTATAACTTATACACTGTCATTCTGACATTAATCTTAAGTACGAAATATGCATCAACTGTCAAGTTGACAAATAAAAACAAGAGAATTGAAATTCCGTGCAATTTTTAGACGTCAGTGCTTCTATTGTACTTTCTATAATGATTTATGCGTAATTTTACAGTCATTTGACACTCATTTCTCAGTGCACTTCCACTCGATTTTTATTGTTTACCTCTGTTCTTCATTTACATCTCCAATTAACTTCAACTTTTCTTCAATACTTGCCTCACTGACATCTTCTAGCATTTCTTTATTTTTGCTTTCTGCCTTCAGCCTTCTTCTACCGTTCGATCTTCGTTTTCTTTTGTCTTCATCGTTTCATCATCATCGTCTTTTACTGGTCCATCACTGCCAACCAACAGCAAGTCGTCTTCTTCTTTCTCATCGTCACATGTAGCTTCTTCGTCCAAGCCATTTCGAGCTAAATTTGACCTAAATTCCCATCGTAATACAATCCTTAAAATAACACAATCACCTAATTTTGGCTAGAATTCGTCCAAGTATTTTTTTTTCAAATTATGCGATGGATCTTCCTTTACATTTTCTTCTTTTACTTGATCCCGGACGATCTAAAACTTTAGTCAAAACTAAAACTTACGTCATATATAGATCTACATTATCTTTGCAATCAGTGTATAACCAGTGCATACGCGATTTCTAGTCGCGGATGATTTGAATCCCACAATATTACGAATAAAGAACGAGTTCTTTCTTTGGTTGGCATTTCTGCGAGGAGACATAAAAGGCGCATTCTTAATGCGTACCATCATCCGGGATACGTGTAGATGCTGGAGGGGATGGGATGGCTGCCGTTCGGTTCGGTTTTATATTTTATCGACATCCGGGTACTGACAGGCAAAAATCCATCTGACAGCTTGTCGGGCGCTAACTAGGAGCTCAGGCGTCGACGCGCATCCCCATAGGAAGAAGCTCTTACGGAAATTACATTCCGGAATTTTATAAGTCAGATTTAGGGTGAGGACTCGCGCGGCAGCAGTGTCTCCTTTTCCCCTTTATTCTCTTCCCTCTACATATTTCTTTTCTGTTGTTTTCGCCCTATTTATTCCGGCGAGAATTGACACTCTGTGATTAGGGTCTACGAAGCGTCACCAATCAGTACTGAAGGACAGGCATATTTTCAGGTCATAATAAAATATTACAGATATCGAGTTTTGAGACATATCAAGAATTAGATGTCCAGTTAATTTATGATTTTGGAGCACGACCGTACAATAAGTTTCAGTTTTCGATGTAATCACTCATAAAAACTGTGCTTTCCTAGTCTAGTGTTTTCGTTTCCTCAAAAACTAATCACAATTCTGAATTTTTGCTGTCATATTCAAATTCTACGGAAAAATGCATATCAGAAACAGTTTTTACTGGTTCGCTTTTATAATAATAATCAATAAATAATGTAATCATTTAGAAAATACTTAGTTAATGTAATCATTATTAAAACATTTGATTATCTCGATTTTTACAGCCATAAAAAAAATATAAAACCTTTCTTGCGTGACGGTAAGTAAGTAAGTAAGTTAGTAAGTAATCCTTTATTCACCAAAAACCGTTTAAAATTACAAATCATACAAGTAGTTTTATAACTTAGCACAACAATCCAGTATAATATAATTTTATATGTAAAAAATAAAAAGTAATAATATTTTGTAAATCATACTACAATTATACAAACAAACGTCTACCCAACTTATAATAACATTTCCAGAAAACAAAGGCGTCCGTTCGGCCTGAACGGAGACACCACATAGCACAAGAGTGCTGTGCGTGGCGAAAAATAAATGTTTTAAGAATTGAACGAACGCTGAGAGTGAACTCGTTGTGTTTACGAATTCAAATGAATCAACACCATCAATGACAGAAGCGAGTTATTAGCTTTATCGTGACGATTACGTGCACATGTTATCGGAGAAAATACAATCTACACCATTTCGCGGTATAAATCATCCAGTTCAGCATCAGAGATCAATCTTAACCATCCCTTACAAAGGTAGCTGAAATTTGTATTTGTTGTCGTTATATTTTTGGATAAGAGCATATTGTTTAAAAGAGTTATAAATTCTGTGAATATGAGCCAAGAAAAATCTTTCGTCAACGGGTCGTGTTACTGGTTTTGTTATAGAGTCATTAGCGTCGTGAAAACGAAGTTAACTTGTCAATTTGTTTATATGTTATAGTCTATATTTCTGTATGTTCCTCAATTCTTTGCAAAACAATAGTGCAAGAAGTAAAAATGTCAGTGGCCTGCGGTGCATTTCTCCAGGAAGTGGAAGAATTAATATCAAAACTTCAAAAACAACAAACTTTTTTTAGTTGTATTAAATGTACATTTAGAAAATCTAATATGGCCAGGCACATGACTTTATCATACTATATAAAAAATTAATAGTTTAGCTGCATGAGATTCTATTTGATCCAGATCGGTCGTGTCAGCATTAAAATAAAACTAGTTACCCAGGATTCGACAGATATTGTAATTCTATTGACAGTAGGTATTGTTAAAACATCAGCGTTCGACACTACCTACTGTCATTAGAATGAAAATATCTGTCAAATCCAGGCTAACTAGTTTTATGTTAATGCAGACACGACCGATCTCGATGAAATAAAATTGGCTAGAGAAGCTCAACTATTAATTTTACCAAAAAATGTCATAGACGTAAATTATGCAAAATTTCCTCTACTTTAATTTATTATTTAATTATGTTGACGAAATGACAGAAATGGCGGCTTATTAGCAAAATCCTTGAAAAATGTTTAGAGTAAACATCCAGTTCCTGTGGACCCCTTTCAACAAAAATCTTTTCAGCTCTAAGTATAGTCATGAAACTTCGAAAGATGAAGTTTCGTCTCGATACCTTTAGTAGTTTCTCCGGAATCGTCGCCACAAAAAGAACGGGTACATACAGACATACACACAGATACACATACACATACACACAGACATATTTTTGTACCTTGGTCAAAATTGTTTAGGGGACCTAAAAGGACATATTTCCGCTAAAATCTCAAAACTTTTTTTCGACACGATTACAATACTTTATCATAGTATGTATGATAAAGTAAAAATGAAATTTTCATATAGCTCCGGCTTAGATTGTATCTAACTTACTACATCTATCTCAATTGTATTTAAACATAAGCTGGAACCTATCTTGGGAGTTTGTGTTTTGAAAATAAGTTTTTATTCTTTTTATGGCGGAAATTGATTTTTTACGACTGCAGTAGAAAAAAGAATCGTTAAAATTATTTTGTTGAAATCAAAATACTTTCCATATTGTTCCTTTAAAGAGTTAACCCACGCTTCTGGAATATGATTTTAATACCTTTCAAAAGATTTAAGAATCAATAACTCAAAATTATTTGATGCTTTAGTTTTTCAAACCTTAATTGCAGTTGTTGATATATTGTCCATGTAGTGTAAACCTTTAAATCATTATTATAAAGACATTTTATTTAATATGTAGTCAGTTATGTAGTCCTACCCGAATCCTTACAGTGTTTGAATTATTCCGTTATTTTTCTAAAAAAAGTATTTATAAGAAATTATATCTAATACTAGTAGGTAATTTGTTAAAGCAAATCATGACGATATTTTAGCTAGATTGGAAAGTTCTATCAAACTTGAGGCATATGACAAGTAGTTTGCATACAGTATGTTCACAGTATCGGACTACATGTATCAAACAATTTTCGTTCAAAGAATATCAAATTTTTTTATTGAAACAGTCTGTATATGGTTTCATTTTTAGAACATATTCTTTCAGATAGTAAGTACTAGCATGGGCACTATTGTTCTACTTTACTATACGTTTCGAATAGTAGTCCATTTTGAAAGGTTTCAGTATAAAGGATAATGAAAAAAGGATAATGAAAAAAAACCTTATTCCATTGATGGGGTTTATTTATATTAATAACAACCGGTTTCGACTCTCAATTCAAGTCATCATCAGCTTAAATGGTAAAATATTTGAAGAAATAGCGCTTATGAACATTTAATACGCAAACAATTAACAGTTAAAACATTTCAAACAGTTTCTACACGTGCACACGAAAAACGACAGCCGGAACGGAAATGACATTGACATTAACTCAAAGTTGCACTAATTAAACTGAGCTTTGTAATGTCATGTCAGTATGTTTGTCATGTCACATTAATGTCATCTTGAATTTTGACGTAAGAAATAAAAATGCCGTAATTGAATGAATTTCAGAAGGCAATAATTCAAATTCGACTGCATGATGGAACCAGCATTCGATTTTGTACTGAATTACGTGTAGGCAAAAATACCGCGAAGAATAAAATTGTTGAAACCGGATCTAGTTTGTAGGTTGAGAGATACTGTCGAAGTTTAGACTTCATACGTTAACAAATATGGTCAAAGTAAATGTTACACAACTAAAATTGTTCAGAATATAAGTGCCTAATTTCACTTTGCCGTCCCCGTTTTTTTTTGTTGACGATGTACCTACATATGTCAATTCAGAAACATTTTGCGCCTCCATTATACAGGCAAAAATCGTGTGTTTGTAAGTCTACATAGGTTAGACTTGCACACACACTTGCAAGCCTTGCAACCCCTTGGTTCAGGCTTGATTTTGAATCGTAAAAACGGATTTTGCCTAAATCTAAGCTCGTGGATCAACAAAATTAGGGAACGGAGTGTTAAACTGTTATTGAAGAACGGTCCCTTAGACTCAAACGGTGCCGGTGATACCAATCAACAGACGAAGAGCGCTACCTTAACTGACAACCATCAGATATAAGGACAGAACAAGAATTAGTTTGTTATGACAACATTGCAATGTCGTACAATATCGATATAATATCGTATATAGAACTCCAGATATCCGTCTCTTTTAGTGTCATTATTACTTGTTTCCTGCAGGCAATGACGTGGGGTAATTACTACTACAGGTATAGACGGCAGCACAGCTCGATTACAACGGTGTGGGCGCGGCCACCATTGTTTTAATTGCCATTAAGTACCGTAACTGGTGCATAATGTGGTCCGGAGAGTCCATCCATGATTTGCATGACGAGATATCGGGGATCCACCGGGGGATGGAGCGCCGTTAAATTAATCCCGAACCGCCCGGGCGGCGCGACGCTGAGCGAATATGGGAGCCAGCTCGCACTCTCCCTGCGACGTTCCAATGTAATCCACTTATTAAAACATGCCCCACGACCATATTATATCGTTAATTGGATCATAATATTGTTTTATGGGTTATTTGGTGCGGCTCAGCGCCAATTCCGGACAGGGTTTCTGCTCGTACTACAAATCGATTCAATCACACATTACTGATGGTAGTTAGAATTGCTGTTGTATGGATTTAGACTAGAATTGGCCCCTTTTTAATGAAGTGGCAATAATACTTTAGCTTTTCTACGCTTTTATTGTAAATAATAATGTTATACACGGGAATAATAATTAGAGGCCGGACTTTCGGACACAATTTAGGACACCATTGGCGTGCCGCACATATTTTCAGTGGGGTATTTTTATTAACTATACTGCCGTATTAGCACAGACCTATTTGTAGGATTGGTGTCGTATCTTTTCAGAAATTTAAATATTAAAATAATTTTTTTAAAATTCTTTGTTGGCGGTAAAAAATTACATACCTATGTAGATTTAGAAACACACGATGTTTGCCTGTACAATGGAGGCGCAAAATGTTTGTGAATTGACATATGTAGGTACGTAAGTGGTAAGTGAAATAGGTAAGTGAAATTAGGCACTTATATTCTGAAAATTTTAGTTGTGTAACATTTACTTTGACTATATTTGTTAACCTATGAAGTCTAAACTTCGACAGTATCTGTCAACCTAGAAACTTGATCCGGTTTCAACAATTTTATTCTTGGCGGTATTTTTGCCTACACTTAATTCAATACAAAATTTCTCGAATGTTGATTCCATCATGCACTCGAATTTGAATTATTGCCTTCTGAAATTCATTCAATGGGGTATTCCGGTGTTTTTGAAATTGTCATTTTTTACAAAGTATGGGTGCTACTGTTTGCTACTTCACAAGTAAAATATCAAACATTGTTTTAAATTAAGAGAAATCGTTGTTTGAAGTTTGAATTAGGATTGGTCTTTGTGACGTCACAAAGACCGCTCAAAGTGAGCGACTTGACAACGTTGCTATATCTAGGGTGCACGTAGTAAATTTTTGTCTTCTGTTGTGTCAACGTTTAGAATCGCTCGTTTGTTGACAACTGCTTTGGTTATTGAGGTTATATCAAACACTTGTTCAAAATGTATAAACTCCAACGCCGACATCGTTCTGTGCCGGGCTATAACAGCAGTAGAACAGTAACTTCTGATTTTCTTTACATTGCCGACTAGCGAGATGAGAGATGTTTGGCTTCAAGTTTCAATGATCAAATCATCTCTCAAAAAAGGTACTTTTATTCGTTGTCAAACAACAGGGTCGCCAACCGTCAACTTGGCCGATCAGCTGTTCGAGAGCTGTCCGCTGTTGCCACCGCTACTAGGGATCGGTAATCATCGTGTATTTCCGAGGGTAGTCGGTGAATCCAAACGAAATGCACTTTTAATTGCAATTATCTTATAGAAAAACTAAATCAAAAAGCTCATAGCTTAACTATATGAATCCTCATAAATTGTACAATAGGTTAAACCGAATATCTGCTTAAATTTTGACATGACCGGAATACCCTATTACGGCATTTTTATTTCTTATGTCTAAATTCAAAATGCATGACATTAATGTAACATGACAAACATACTGACATGACATTACAAAGCTCAGTTTAATTAGTGCAAATTTGAGTGTTTCCATTTTTTATGGTCACGATAGTACAGGATATTGGAAACGTCGAATATATTTTACGAGTATTGTTTGTGAAAGAAAGTACTACGCTTTTAAAATATCATTCGACGTTTATAATACCGGCCGTAAATGTTTCATTTTAAAATAGTAGTAGATCTAAATACTGCCGTACAGGCAACCGAAAATACAAATTGTACTGTGATATTCAGTTGTTGAAGATACGACACTCGTATTCTCGTAATCCGATATTTCCCAGTTAATATTTATTTATAATTAATAAGAAAGAATACACTTACCTATTATTTTACTATCCACTATCGTATTTTTTTCACGACGAACTTAGGACCTATGAGTTAATTAACAGAGGGTTAAATATTGAGTTATTTATTGCGTAAAGCTTCTTTAACACTCACGAGAAGTGTGTTACAATGGTCTTTCATTTATTTTATAACAAATACTAAATATTAATAAATGTTTCAAATATTAATAATAAATGTTTCAAATATTAATAAATGTGTTTATATTACTATTGAAAATTTGAAACCCAGCAATTTCGCAGGCAACGCCAATGAACCGTATCGATAGCGTGAACAAGCCCAGACCACTAGCTGCACCAGTTACACACTTGAGTTGAATCAAGGACTGAGATGTCGAGGTATCGCTTGGTGTGTTGTAATATAAAATCGTACGCGTATCATCAACAGAGCGGTCCGACTAGTAACGTTGTAAGCGTACTGTTTTGTCCCAGGCATTGTCCGCCGCTTACTTCTCCAAAAGCCTGAATTTAAGGGTACTTTTTTGTGTATGTCCGGTCTCTAATAATAATACATAATAGGATGATAGCAAACTTTATTGATGCGATGGACAAGACAAGAAACATTCCGGAAACACCAGGATAAGTGATACAAAGCAATTAAACACAAATAACTCATTCATTGAGTAAAAACAGCTTTCGTCCAACCACTATTTCAATTTCACTTTAAAAGCATTAAGCTGTAGGGTTCTGAGACTATTTGGCAAATGATTATAAATTTTAATGCTATAAAAGAAAGGACTTATTTGCTGTTAATATCAGTCGATTACGGTTTTGATGAATTGTCAAATGGTTCTGCAAGGTAACCCCAGCAGCTTACAATGATTCCCTTGTTGTACATTATTGTCATTATTGTCTGTCTCAATTGTTGTTTGTTCTTATTTTTAAAAATTAACGAAAATGTCTTTTTATAGTGGATGTCTTACAATTTTATTAAATGCATCATAATCAGTTCTAATGGATACTTTAATGCAAGAAATGTGCTAAATCATGGCTATGAACCTAGCATTTTTGAACTAGACGTGTCGGTCACGGTCACCTAACTATACTTATAACGACCAAAAATTGTAATTTTTCGAGAAGAACTCATTATAAAGTGATTTGGATGTCCTAAAAACGACACATCTATCGTAAGAATATTGATTTTACCTACAGGATTGTTGGAAAACAAGAAAATGTTAAATTTGCTCATGAGGAAAGTATCAGTTTTTCTCAATAAAATGTAAAATGTCGTAGGGAAAAGTTGTCAATTTTGAATATTTTCTAACAATTTGAATATTTTATCTTTTGTATAGGCTCACTCAACATTGATAGCAACAAGTTATCATAACTGCATTTTATAATGTATTGATGTTTCAAACTAAGTAGAGTGGTGGAACCCTCTTCTTATTTTGAACAAGTCTACTGTTTTTAGTCTTAAGTGAGCCACAACAGTAACAATAACCTCTGCTTGCATTACACAAAATTGACATAAGCAACTTCTTTTATCAGATTCCTTATTATATATATACTATTTTTCAATTCTTGCCAAAAGTATAAATATCCTCTATAACTGATTATTGTCTAGTGTCCTTTAATTTGGACTATTGCTTTTTATAAGATTCAGTGAATAAATAATGAGAAAAAAACATTCACAGCAATCACATGTTTTCAGATGCTGAAAACATAACAAAACGTCCAAGCGGAAAACAAAGTGCACCATATTCTTATATACCTAAGTCACTAGTCACATGCATATCCCGAGTCGAATACCACATCAGCTACAAATACTAAGAAAATACAAGTGCTCTAATTCAAAGTTGTCAGAATTGCGGTAAACGCCTTATGGTTTGTACGAAATTAGAAATTACACGATAAGCTGGGAATCCTACCAATCGTTCAGTTTGTAGCAAGAACAACCAATAAATTCTTACAAAAGATGAATGTATGTCCTAACGCGGCAGAACACAATCTTGGAAAGAAAGACTCCAGATGGAAATGAAAAGTTCCCCAAGACAAATACCATCGATTAGAGGCAACCACATGTTAGCAAATCTAACCATCACAAAAGGAGAGATACATCTCCTTAGATTGATTAATGGCAAATATTTAGTACCATATTCATAACAACCACGGAAAACAAACTTTATTATTGTTGAGCTGCACATATGTATATTAAAAAAATAGTTTATAACATTTTCAAATAGAGCTTTTTCAAAGGTCAGTTTAATGCCGCACATAGATAAGTATATGCGTAGCATGCGCATGTTTTTGCGGTGTATTTATGAATCGCAAATTATCGTTGTATAATTAACCAACGAAACCCTCCATTAAATCCGGCTGTTTTTTTAAATAGTACGTCGTAATTCATAGAAGGCTTTGCATTCACAATTTATCGAGGTAATTTGCCATACCATGGATGTAAAAACTAAAAATGTGCATGCTTAACCAGTCAAGGAGATGCATTCCACACAAAAACCGCTTATCTAGGTAAAACCTCATGCAAATGTAGAACGTCCTTTCATGTGTAAATAAATTATAATTATAATACGTACCTACATTAATATTTGCATGCATAACATCAATGAGTATTTTTTTACGATAAAATAAATTATATGATAAACAAATATCTTCTATCACTCATGTTACTCGCTATTACAAACTCTCCCAGGAAATTAAGTAGTATTTACGTCAGAATTTCAAGATATTCTCGATCCAACTCATCTGGTCACTCGAGGCTATTGTCCGAAAACGGCAAGGCGTGCAGATATCGTGTTCGAGGGCTTCGACCATCGGACACCTACCTAGGGGAGGCTCAGTATCTGGGGGTGAGGTGGAGGAGGAGGCCTCAAGTTCATCGAAATTCCGGCCGACACTCGCCCTCGAGCCACTTCTAGCAGCCGCAGCGTCGGACACCTATTCCGACGCAGGACACGTCCGCAGAATCTCGCTACACGCACTCAGGGCCGTGGTCACGAGTCCTCAATTGATTCTTTAACAATAATAGCTCTCGGGCAATCCCCCGCGCCCCTCTTCGATGACCCACTGATTTCCTGAAGAACCGAATTCCCAACACCCCCGTACTCGAGCTCTTGTACTGAAATCGTGGTGGGAATCTGTACGGTAGCAACCTGCCCGGTTAATTATACAAATTGATTTGATTATGTTGTGGTTTCGCTCTTGTATTATGTGATAATTGTATTGGCTGAAGCCTATGAGAATCTAGGGTTTCACCTAGACCGGCAAAGTCAGTGGACCAGTGGATTCGGTAGGCCACCTAACTAAAAACATTGATAGGACATAATGAATTGCTAAGAAATACTAACAGGTGTTTGTAAAATTGCTTACCATGACTCGAAAACTCGCAATATTAAAACCAGAAAAGTTTGGATTATAAAACAGTCGCCAAAAAACAGATGCTGCTTACATTGTTGCCAGGTGGCCGCTCTGCCGCTCGCCGCCCGCCGCTCACCGCCCGCCGCTCACCGCTCGTATCGTAGCCGCGGCCTAAGGATCCATAAACTCTTACTCTATAATTTAAGCTTATGTCTGTTTTAACCAATTAATTAAGAATCTTTTTTGTTTATGAATACGCTAATGGAGTAATTCTTATTTATTTTTAGTTAATTTTGTATGAAGATTTACCTCGTGTTCATCGAGGTTTTATTGTTTATTAATTTATTAAAATTATCAGAAACTCAATTAACAAGATTATAGACTTTCTCTCTCCATAATTGAGTAAATTGTAACTAAGATTGCAAACTAATGAACATTAGAAAGACAACAATATTATTCTAATACACTCAGTTACCTAGAGAGAATGTTTAAAATTGAAAATATAGAGCACAAATGAAGAGTTGAAGTAAATAATGAATTAAATGCCAAAAATTCAAGAAAATGTTTTATTGCACTAAGTGATCTAGACACTACTGGCTTTAACATAAATATCTGGCTACGCGAAAATATGGCGAGAAGTGCCTAAAAAATCGACCGTTTAAACGCTGGGTGTATAGTGAGAAGAGTGCACACTATTGCTTTATCTGACAAAAAATATTTTTGATTGAGTAGAAGGTATGGAAAACAACGTAAAACTGATGCAAACGGTGCTATATGTTGTCTGACTGTATTCCACTGTATTTTTTGCTAAGTTTAATACAAAATAAATACCGTACCACCAAAAAATATAACAGCGGATCACATTGGATATACATATGACATTCAAAAGTGTACGTATTCCCATAGGACTGCAGGCCATTGCCCTAACCCCCCACATTCAGCAAAGAAAAATAACATTGCGACGTTTTCCAGGTGTAGAAACAGAATCAAGTGGCATGGAGTGTTCAATTGCGAATTGTCATTCATTTTAAAGATAAATGACAGACGCATGTTGATCCTAAGGAGACAATTTTCAATCTTTTGCCCCTATAGATGTTGGTATTAACGTTGCACATTATTTTGTTGTTGACGTTAATGAAAGAACGGTTGGTGCATAACACTTGCCACTTTACCATCCATCTGCACCAAAGTCTACGAAAGAATCACACACTAATCTAATATTTTACCTGCTGACATAATATTGACACTTAAGATCCACTATACAAGGTGTAATGTAAGTTTATATGTATTTATATGTTTATCATATAAACATTTATCAATATGACATCAACATGACATAATGTACTACCTTCACGTTTTGTAACAGAGAAAAGTTTTTGTTGTAAGTAAATATATTATTGTTTAGTCCCACGTCACTAATATATAAGAAATATTTAGAAATAATATAATCGTAATAATCTCAACCGAAAGTATAGGCACAATTCCTCTATGTCGATCAAATTAATCAAATAAGATCAAAATAATTTGTAATAAAAACATAAAAAAAAATTGAAAAATTTAAAATCAAAATTACAGTTTATCGTTAATATCTTCAATCTTAATTTTTGCTTTAGAAAATTGATCAGCATAAAAAGCCACATGCTTTCCTCCATTTAACCGATAATGTATATCATTAACTAAACGAAACCCCATGTATACTCACGGAAAATGGACACCCTGTATAAAGTAAACCTTGCCAAACGACTTACTTTAATGTTTTAATAATATTTCACATTCTGTTAACAAAACTATCATCTTTATACTACATTCCGTAGTTATTGAAGTTATGGCACTTAGCACCTTCTACAAATAATTGATATAGTTTTGTGATTGCGAGTTCATTAGGAGTAGATAAAAATACGAGCAGAATATTATCTCCTACTTGCTTAAGTATGCACAAAAAAATGTTATTCTATTCAACGACTAGCTTGCTAGTCATTATTTTCTAAATATCTCTGAACAATGGTTTTGGCACTTAGTTCGTTATTTACTTCAACTCTTCAAATTTATAAAACTAAAAGAGTAAAACTGCAATCAATAAAAAAAATAGAAACGATTCAAAATAAATTAAATGAAATTCCAAAAGACAGAGGAGGGCTGTTAGGTAT
Source organism: Aphodius sticticus (assembly GCA_963966075.1). Classification (NCBI taxonomy): domain Eukaryota; kingdom Metazoa; phylum Arthropoda; class Insecta; order Coleoptera; family Scarabaeidae; genus Aphodius; species Aphodius sticticus. The sequence continues at coordinate 62,922,527 of OZ014507.1, forward strand.
CAAAAATATAATCGTAAAAAATATGGAATTTAGTAGCTGTGGCACTGATTTTTGTCAATTTCATGAAACTGCCAATATCTCCAAAGCTATCGATCTTCTATTGTGGTCATATTTCGATATCTGGCGTTAAGTTATGTTGAATAATTGTATTAATTGCTCCACCCATAAAAACCTTTATAACAAAGTACTTATTAACATTAATATCAGTATCCTCATAGCACTTGGTTCGATACTTAGTCCTGACGATGCTTCTTGCAATAGAGTGCAAAACGTCGTTATTTCAAAGTTAACAACGCTGTTACCACCCAGAAATCAATATGTCAATGAGTCAGGACGCGGAAGTCTACAATCTAAAAGTATTAAATAATAGAAAGGCAACAGGATTATTAATTCACTAAATTATCGAGAGATATAGCATAAAACCGAGAATAGAGACACAAAATGGAGAAAATTAAAAATTTTAAGTGTGTTCATCCAGCTTGAAAGGCACCTATATTATTTTATAAATTACAGAATTAAGGAGAATAAATGATAATAAATGAAAAATATAAAGAGAAAAACAGTCGGATTAAAAAAATCTAGTTTGCCAAACAACAGCTTATGCCGGTGCAAGTGTTTCAAAAAACTTTATGTGCCACGCCTGCTCTTTTGTGACGGCATACATGCTTTCAGCTATTATGGTGTAGAATCATAATAATTATTATTGTTAGCAACCACCGCACATTTCGCAAGTGATTGATTGTAAAGTTGAAGGGTTTCCTTTGCAGGGTGAGTATTCAACAGACAAACGATCGACTTAAAAAGTTATTTGTCTATAGAAAGAGGGCCACTTCAGAGGCCCGGAGAAAAGGATTGAACCGTGGGTAGGCAGATCGTAATCATGACTCATCGGGCAAATACAAACGACTCTATGATGCGAGTTCGACTACGTAAACGTACCCCCGGTTGGGACGGGGGGTAGATTGTGAAGCCGAGGGGTCGCGCCTATAAACCACCGACACAATGGCTCGGAAATCGCTCAAAGTTACCCCTTAACCCAACCGTTTGCTATCAGATCCCAAAGAAACCGTATTTGCGGCAACGAATCCTTTTCAAGGACCAAAAAGGATCATCCCCCGTTTGCTTTCCCTTTTTTTATTTCATTCCAAAGAATAATAACGACTCGAAAGAATGGGCATTTGAATCTCGTGTCGTATATGGCTCGAAAAAATTGCATTTTTGAAAAATCAAGTTCGGATATTGTAAGACATTGGATTGGCGGTATTGAGTGAATGGGGTTATACATTCAATAAATAAACAAAATAGTGGAAGTCTCAGCGGGCACTGGAGATATATCTTTCCTGAAGCTACACACAGTACGTGATCGTTTCTCTGTATGCACTTCGGAATCTAGCATATTTACAGGAGCGCCAGGGCGCTGCTTATAAACTACGTGGGAAAATGATCTAATATACGGCGCGGCGGGACAATCACGAATATTGACTTGTCCCGCCCTATAATGCGTCCAGCATGATGCCACGCATTTTAAAAATTTTATTGTAATGTCCAGAAGACACCATACCTCAATCTATAATAGCATAGAAAAGTGTCTTATTCTCTGCCGACTTGCCAATATCTACAAAGTAGGTACATAGTATCTTCAAAAAAGTTGTGAGACGTATTAGGCTATTCATTTCTAGTAACATATTATGTGTACAAACAGTAAATCACGTTTTGAGGTAGATTGTGTTAAAATGGAGGAAATGGACAAACTATAAGGATTTCTATAAGAAACAACTATTCATTATTTTAATCGATACTTTAATCGACACTACATAATCAAAAATCTACTTTCAATTTTCGAAAACAACCGACCTGCTCTATAAAAAACAGAAACAAAAATTTTTTTCCATTTTTTTTTCCTATTTCTCTCAATGATATATATCTTAATCTTAACATTAATTCTCTACTAATCTTTTGAAATTTCTTTTTAGATAATTCATTCAACTTAGCATAAGAATGCGCTCTTTTGTTCCAATTTAACACTTTTTGGATATGGTCAAATGAACGAGATGCTCATGTATCCGTAATTTGTAAATTTGAGTAGTAGGTATTTAAGATGTTCCATTATTGCATTCAGTGATTTATTAAAATTGACTTTGATCATTTGGTAATATAAAGGTAATATTGATAACTTTCAGACAAGACCATCTCGACAACATTCTCGACATGAAATAAAAGATTTACTATACGTACTTAAAAATAAAGCAATCATTTAAACATAGCGAATAAACATACGTCAATAAAAATAAACTGAAGTTACAATAATAATTAAGGATGGATGTATGAAGAAAGAACTATAAAGTGGCGTTATTATTTATAAATAGTGATATTATTTATACCGTGAAATATCTCAATTTTTTTGAGCTAAACATGTATGTATATTGTAGGCATAATAATAATAATTTTATCGTTTGCAGTAAATTGCACCCATTAATCAATTAAATGTACAAGTACGAATTTTCACAAATTTGGAATTCTGTTAGTATCTACATAATCGCCACACAACGAATCTATTCACTGGGTTTTCAGTGTTGGGCCTTTAGTGACGTTAGTCCTGACTAACTTATTTAGTTACTACTCATGACTAAAATAAGGAAGACTATCAAATCGAGACTAAAAAATGCCAATCCATACAAATTGCATGCACGAGTGTATAACTCTTTGGGGCATGCTTATTTGCGCAATTCTTAACAGTAATAAATTAGACACTCGGTTTCTATTATTCTGCCAGTGCATACGTACATAGTGCTTTTTTTATTTTGCAATTCGTGGCAAGAGAAATTATTTTTATTTATAACTTATTATTTATTATCTTTTTAATACAAAACTGTTTTATATTTAAAAAAATAATATTAAAATATAATTAAAATAACTAAAATATAAAATAATATTACAAAAATGTTTTATATTTAATTTTGGATACAAAAGTCCTTCTAGACCTTTATTTTTTTTGTGGTAGTACAACAATTACCATTTATATTGTAAAAATAAAGCAAGATAAAGTTTGTAACAATAGGACGTCATCTTCTTTTGTTTTGTTCACAAATGTGAACTGTACCTGTATTTTATTTTTATTTTATTATTTACTATGAATATTGTTTATTTTTGATTTGTAAGTGTACAAATGTGATACAGATTTTATTTGAGTTACCTACTGTTAATTTTATTTATTAAGAATACATTTTATTTTTAAACTGATTCCTGGACTTGAGAATTATTTAGTGTTTTTGTTACTGTTATATTTTTTCATAATATCTAAATAAATAATGTATTTAAAAGTCTTTTTTTTTTGTTGTGGGTGAAAAACACTTTTATAATAACGGCCTTATAAAACAGATTATATCCGTCAGATATTAGATATGCTTACGGTAGGCATAGGTAATGGACAACCTAATGTAGGGAAGATTGGGGCAAGTTGTTACAATGTTTAATCATCTATTTATAAAATAGTACTTTATTGTCAAAAACCAAAAGTAAAAATACCGTGTTAGGAACAGAAACATTCAAAAATGTTGGCATCATTTGTGCGGTGCAATTTATGTAAAAACATCTATGTAAACTAGTCTCGCCTATTCTTGCATGTATTTGCATGAAAATACAATATTGAACAAACTATTATTAAATGCGCAAAATTTGAAGATAAATGGGATTTGAGAATTTACTTAATAAATTGTAATTATACATTTACAAAAAGCTACCCACATGCATTAAAAATGGGTGCTATCGATAATATAATGGTTAACTTTTTTGAACACTGTATAAAATGTTCTTTTTATGTTTTCGTCATTGAGCGGTCCTTGGGTGTATACCAAATATCATTACCAATTATATCCAGTAGTTTCTAAAGTACAAGGGAGACAAAAGAAAACATTCTTTATTATCAATGTTTTGTATTATTCGTAATTTTGGTCATTGGGCTAGCCGTACTGATGATTTGCGTCGAGTAAATAAATATAATAGCTTACATAGTAATCAAAATAACTTACCTAACTACTTTGAAGACTGTATACGAAAGATCTTTTGTAAAAACTAACGTTTTTATCACTTTTACCGTGCCCGTTAGGAAATTATTAATAATAGCCGGTCCATGTGATTGTTTAAGTGTTTCTAATCACATTGACCAAATGATGCGGTTATTATTAATAATAGCCGGTAATTATTAATACAAACCAAATTTATCACTTTAACCGTAACATATACACCAATATTCAACGCACTCGCTATCTCCCTCTCCTATCGTGTCTCAACGAGTCTGTGCATGGCGTGCATTCTTTAGTTTTTTTGCGTTCGTACTAACCCGTGTTTAGACTCCGCAACGCTTGGAAAATTTTAGCGGCTTACAATTTTGAGTCATTTCTCGGCTGTTGCTTTAAGTATTATCGGTGTCTTGGTTTATAAATTTAATAAATGTGTGCAATTGGTGTTAGTGATGTTTACGTTGACTTTTTAATCGTTTTTCGTCTAATTAGAAGAGAAAATTGTCGAAACAAGGTAGGATGTTTTTCTATTACGTAATTGATGTTGATTATTATTTGGAATGCTTGCACTTTAAAGTCGTTTTGTGCTTGATTTTCTTTAATATAGTATTCCAACAACAATAGCTCTCATAGAGCTACGATTGATTTATTGATTTATTTGATTTTGTAATTGGTTTCAACATAATTCTTTTAAGTGAAACTGGTTTGTCAATTGTGGGCCGATTATAAAAATAAATTTGGTGCAGGAATTTTTATATTCATCAGTTCCGTAAAAAGATAACAAAAACGTCCCAAAGGTTCCAAAGCGCCAAATGCAAATAAATAATACAAAACTACTCATATTCTATGAGGATAGATAACCTCTATCCAGAAAAATATTAAGTAATTTTTGGTTGTTGATATCTTCAAATATTTTGTGGAATGTATTGTTTACATTTTCTATAATTGACCTTCAGTTGTTTTTGACTTATGACGTTTTCGACATTTTTTTGTAAATGGCAACGCCATACAGTTTTGTTTGGTAAAGGACCCTGAATAAGTGTTTTCAATTGATTTCTTTGCGCTAAATACGAATCCGTACTCAAAAGTTGCATATCACGTCAGGTTATTACGTTTTTTGTTGTTTTCATAGGCGCCCTTTTGTGTGGGCACCTACATCACAAACATCTGTGAACAAACGTTTAGGATGTCAGGCGAAAGTACAAAATTAACGTTCCATATCAGACCATTTTCAAGTTTCTGGGATAATGGCTTCAGCTGGTATGAGTTTGCAAATATTATCAAAATTGCGTTTTTCAAAATTCTGACCTCACTTTTTCCGAAAACGATACGCGATATGGAATTATTTAGTTCGCATTCGTTTTCAGGACTAGTAAAAAAATCTGATGTGGCCAGGCACATGACTTTATCATACTATATATAAAATTAATAGTTTAGCTGCATGAGATTCTATTTGATCGAGATCGGCTATGTCTGCATTAAAATAAAACTAGTAGAACTAGACAGATATCTCGATTAAAGCTGCGTTCGAATATTGTACTCCGTTGACACCGGGTACACCGTCCAAATGACACTTACGTGTTAGTGGGTGTAAAAACTGTAACGGTGTTCAATATCCGAACGCAGCCTATATTGAGAGTAGTATTTTCAAAACATTAGCGTTTGACACTAGCTACTGTCATTAGAATCAAAAAATCTGACATATCCTGGCTACTAGTTTTAAAGCAGTACGACCGATCTCGATGAAATAGAATTTGCTCATGCAGCTAAACTATAAATTCTACCAAAAAGTGTCATATACATAAATTATAGAAAATTTCCTCTCCTTTAATTTATTATTTAACTATTTTGACGACATTACACAAATAGCGGCTCATTTACAAAATCTTCGAAAAATGCTAAGAGTAAACCACCAGTTCCTTTGGACCCCTTTCAACAGAAAGCTTTTCAGCTCTAAGTTTGGTTATGAAACTTCTAAATATGAAGTTTTGTCCCGATACCTTTAGTAGTTTCTCCGGAATCGTCTCTACAAAAAGGGGTACACACACACACACATACACACACACACACACACACACACACACACACATACACACACACAGACATTTTTTTGAACCTTGGTCAAAAATGTTCAGGGGACCCAAAAAGACATTTCCGCTAAAATCTCAACAAATTTTTTTGGCGTTATTACAATACTTTACATACTGCGTATGGTAAAGTAAAAAAAGGGTTGCCATTTTGTAAAAGTCAATGACGTCATACGTCAGTAACAATCGGAAACTAACTTTTTCATAAAAAAATCGTATTTTAATTGTTAAAGCGACGTGTTCGAGGATTTTTAGAAATAACAAACCGTCTGACAGTTTACACTTATGCGATCACTGTATTAGGTGATTTTAATGAATCGATAAAAACCCTTGATAGTGAAGGCAGAGAAAATATTAACGAAAATTGTAACAGGAAATCGTACTAAAATCTTACCGGTACTATTTTAATACTATGTTAATTATTTTAGTAAAATTTTACTCTTTAACTAACTCGACAAATATCATAGAAAACTCCCCGAGGCACCAATAATGATTGCTAAATCCAAACTATTCGGATCAAAATCTTCCTGTTCCCTAAAGCGTGACTGCCTCATGTTAGTTTACATTTTTAAGATTTATGTGTTCTGTTCAGTAAACTTGATTAAGTAATCAAACTAATAATATGTAATAATAATACTTAACCATTTTCAATGACATATACGAAAAGTTTTGGCGCACATGTTTTGGGACCTAATGGTAGGCATTCAAAGTTGGTCTTGTGGAAGACCATGGCCATATCTTTTTTTAAATTAATTTAATAATGTCGGAAGAAATGAATAAGTAAGAATTACCTAGATCTCAAGTAATACGCGATTGAATAAATTACACAAAGAAAGGTGTGAGGTATTTACCAAGAACGGAATAACACAAAATCCCTATACATCCTCAAGTATTGCGTTAAAACATCTCCAAAGGAGCTTGTCGGCGGCGCGACACACCGTTCGCTTTTGGGTGGGATAAGTGTCCTAGATGTGTTGAGGAACGCCATCTACAGACGCTTGTAAACGTCAAGGGGATAGGTAAAGATGATTTTCATTAAACTTGTTTCGCGTGCCAAAGGAAGGCGTCTTCTCCAACGCCAAAGTTATTCCAGAATGTCTCTCTCTCTCCCTCTTGCGCGCAGGCTATAGCTTTAAATTAAACCCGGACACTTGGTGCAGTCTCACGAGCTTCTGTCAGGGCGATATACGTTCTGCACGGCAACATGGGACATGTTTATAGATGAAAACGTATCAAAAGCGGCGTGTTAAGATCTCTGTAAGCTTTTTGAGATTGTTGGTTGTACAATCTTTTCGTTTATGGGAAAATCGAGTAGACGTTTAATGCGAAATAGAAAATTGCTTTTGATTTTTATAAACATTTAAAATAGACAGTTATAACAGTCATAGTTTATTCTTTAGAAGAGGGTTATTGTTGTGCTATATAACATAACCTAAAACTGTGCTAAAACCTAACTTTTTAGTAAATGTCCGTGGTTGAGGCGTGTGATTATTCTTGTATTTATAAGTAAAATGTTGCGATTAAATTACAAACAAAGTGTATAAAAATAATGACAAACGAATAGTCAAGCATTGTTTATCACTAAACAAAATAACAAAACGACAACTGTTTACGTTAATATTAGAAATAATCATGATATCCATTCCAACTCTGATAGACTGTAACCCATGCTCTTTCTTTTTCTACTTGCTGGACAAACTTTTTGAATTACTTAGTTGTTGATTTTGTTTCATCACTAATATAATTTATTTCAACAAATTTGACCTGGGATGAGTTTAAATAGTGTTGGTAACGGGTCTATAATTTCCCAAAAGGAGACGCTTCAAGAAAGAAAAGTTTGGCCCTAGTACTCACAATAATTACAATAAAAGCTATACGTCAGAGAAAACAACAACTTTTCTTTTTTGAAGCGTCTCTTTTTGGGAAATTATAGACCCGTTACCAACATTAATATATTTTATGTTTTTGGTGACGTACTTTTAGCTTCCAGAAAATCCAACTCACCAGATTATTTGTAGCATTAATTTTCCATTAACATTAAGACGACGTGACTTGATTTTTCCGATAAGATTTTACGGTACATTTTGCTTTTCTGAACCTGCCACGTTTCGAAGCCTTGTCAGTACCTATTCTCTGAGAAGTTCTAGCAAAGGCGATTAAGATATTTTAAGTCATTTGTATTTTGTCCTTTGCGACAATTATTTGCTCTTGACTTCGCATATCCGTCAAACATACAAATAGTCCGAGAACTCTCTGCAAGATTTTTTATAGATATGTAATTATGAATAGAAGAATATATTTATGCAGGGTTGCCTATCAAAATGTGGCCGCAAGTATTTTTAATTAAAATTAAATAAATTAATTTTTTCCATACAATTTCGTTCACTTCTTTTTAAGATAAATTATAATTCATTGCAAAGAGAGTTACGTAAACTTTGTCAGCTGTACGTCGTTTTAGAATTATTGCGCATATAATTTTTAATACAAAAAAAAATTATTATTTTTGTTTTGTATTTATAAGTAATTCCTACTTCTGCTTGCGCCTTAAGTTGTGCACAGTATCTACCGACGCATGCGCAATAGTAAACGACGTACAGCTGACATACTGTCAGCAACTTTTCAGCAGCCCCTATTTGCGGCCACTTTTACATAAGCAACCGTATTCCACCGTGTAGACAAAAATAAGTCTTAAATTTAACAGAGTAATACCTGTTTATACCTGGCTGCCAGAGGTTGCGGCCAAGTGAACAAAGGTAACCCAAATTTCCTTACGTATCTCTCTTTGCAATGAATTATAATTCATCTTAAAACCAAGAGAACGAAATTGTTTGGAACATAATAATTAATTTAATTTCAATTAAAATTACTTGCGCCACATTTTGATACACATATTCCCATACATCTGCATAAACATATTCTTCTATTCATAATCTACTATAAAAAATGTATTTCGATTTAAAAACTGATGGACGAAAAATTCTTGCAACGGACTACTAATAGTACAGACAAATAAACTAAATCCAAAACCACTATTAATTGTAGACAGAACTTTTATCATTAAAAAAAAGGGTAAAGGAGCTTATAATGAACGTAAAATAAACAAATACAAGGCCGGGCGTGGTGTAGGGTTAATTACGTGGTGTAGGATTAATTAAAAGGGATGGAAAATATATCATTGCATTTTCCTGATCTACAGCTTTTGTATTGGATACTATTTTAATCTAACACTAAAATGATTATTTTGTTGATTATTACTCTAATTTAATGTTTATAGAGTTACTGTAAAAACAAGTGTCGGGTCAAACAATAAAAGACAGTTTAATTTTTACGTTTTTCCGTACAATTGAAAGGTGTAATCAGTTTCATAAAAATTTAAACAAATTATGAATTTGTTTATGAATAAATGCAGAATCTATTCTTAAAAAAAAGTTTTTTTCTGAAAAAACTGAATATCTCAAAAACTTCTTGATTTTTATATATAAAAAAATTATGCTTATTTAAGACATAAAAGGGTATGCTTTCATAAAATTTCATCAAAATTGAATTATTTTTGCGGTAATGATAAATATGTATAAAGCAAAAAATCTATTTTGCATTTGCATGCGCATTTTTCTCGGAACTTTTGATGTCGTAGTAAAAAGTGGTTCTTATGAAACTTTTATGTAGATTACTTGATAGAACGGCAAGTTTAGACGGAGAACGAAATAATATATTTTGCATCCCCTTTCAATCCCCCCAAATGAACACTATACCACCCCCTGCCTTGCATTTTTTTACGTTCATTTAAGTTCATTTAAGTCCCTTTACCATTACCAATGATAAAAGTCATATCTACAATTAGTGCACACTCTCACTTTAATTTGCCTGCACTATCATTGGCCAGCACGAAATAGTCACCGAAGATATAGAAGGAAGTAATAAATTGCGTCCATGGCTACATTTAAAAATACCCCCTGGAAGTTTACACGATGATTATTACTATAGCAGGCAATTAAAATCACAGCTTGAGAGAGGCATTGCAACGTTATTAAACAATCGCGAACGCTTCCCGGGTTCTTTGAGGTCGAACATAAATTTCACGGTTCGCACAGCTGTAAGGGGGCCACAAAGGAGGCAGCCGCCGCAGCTACGGACTTTGAGCGAGGCGGTCGCCGACGCCGCAACCGACGACGTCGTCTACGCAAATCAGATCAAGAAAGTAAATTGGGGACTCTATTAGTCGAAAATTACACTTTGTCGACATTTGAGCGCACCCACTACCGTTCCATTAGTTGGGCTTCAGATTCCTAATTAAAATTTGCAAGTGTCCCATTTCGTAGCCATCGACCTAAAATTGATGATACAGTGGTTGTGGTAATGACGGTCTAAACTACAGGCCAAGTGTACGGAAGATCAACGATTACTAACGAATCCATCAATCACTATTTCACTCATATTAAAGTTTAATTGAAACATGTTGGTAGGAAAATAAGATAGCATTCATTATACATGATTATGTTGTTGTATTTCGATACATTATTCCTAATTGTGAGGTGATAGTTGAAGTCATCAGGCAAAAATTCAACACAAAAAATATATTTTGTTTGTTTATTGATAACCTTAAAATAGAAAAAGAAAGGTTAGATTTTTGTACATAATTGATTAGCATAAAAATCCACAAGTTTGATGTTGTCCGGCGCCTCCACCTAACTTGTAATAAGCTACAATGTCAAAAGAATAAATAATGAAATATTTGTCAAACATTGAAATTTGTTTTTTCCCAAACCATAAGTCCTGTTTTGATACTTTATCTTTTTGATTCACTTCATTGTCTCTGCTTTTAACGCATATACAAGAAGAACAGTATTTTAGACTTTAAGGCTGATTTTCACTGCTAACTAATATTGTCGATTTTTTTTAAATTTTGCCAAAAAATCTTGGTTACAACAGAAAAATTTACATTTTTTAAGTAGCAAATATTATTAATTCTTACATTTAAAAACAATATGAAAAAAAATTGTAAATAAGAAAATAATTTAATATAAAACTTTATAGTGAAAAAACAGCGAATATTAATAATAATAACAATTAGTTTTTTTTTATTTTGTTCAAACACAGTGTTTGTGACATAACACCTAGTCAATGACTAACAAGTTATTTTCACTTAACCTAAACTGATAAAATAATGAGTATTTCTACAATTTTGCCCATTGGCCCAAGTTGTTTTAGTCTGACAGTTTTTACCACTCAAGTAGACGGCGGCGGCGGTTGTTTTCACGTATACTATCACTGTGAATAACACTACGGGTGCTCTGCTTTTAATCACTCCCGCACTAGTTCGAATGGTTTAGTTCTTTTCAGCCGACGCACTAGCGCACTGTTTGCTAGCAGCTGGATGGCTTCAATGTTGTCGTGGTGGAGTAGACGATCCTCGTGGTTCCTAGCAAATTTTGATATTTCGCTAGTTACCAGCTCCATGCGAAGGTCCCGATGAAGATTGGTGTTTTTTATGTACCATGGCGCACCAACAATGGCCCTTAGAACTTTATTTTGGAACCTCTGAATGAGGTTGACGTTGGACTGCTTAGTGCATCCCCATAACTGTATTCCATACACCCATACTGGCTTTAATAATTGCTTGTATAGTAGGAGCTTATTTTGCACTGACAGGGCTGACCTCCGTCCCATTAGCCAATACATTTTGCGGAATTTTAGGTCGACTTCGTCCCGCTTTTTCTTGACATGTACTTTCCATGTAATCCAGTGTCATGCCAAGGTATTTCGCTGTATCCGCGTATGGAATAACGTTCCCATTAATGGTTACTGGAATATAGTTAACTCTTTCATTGGTGTAGTTTTCATGCGTGGAGTTTCCTTCATTTAGTTTGATGCGCCATTTCTTTGTCCAAAGGTTGATTTTGTTTGCAGCTATCTGTAATTTTTCAGTTGCTTCTTCGACACTGTCACTAATCGCCAAAATAGCCGTGTCGTCTGCAAATGTTGCCACTGTGCTTTCTCGCGGAACAGGAATATCATATTCATAAGTATACAGTAGGTACAAAAGTGGTCCCAATACACTTCCTTGTGGTACTCCGGCATTGATATTGCGCAGCGAGGAGTATTCGTCATCCTGTTTCACCCTGAAGAGAACAATTAGTGATTGAGAATTTATTGGCTTTGTATGTACTGTAGTGTCTTGAGCACCGTTTCTCAACCTATTTGCTCTCGCGGAACCCTGAAAATTGGGTTGGAACCCGGGGTAACCCCAACAACAAACGTCCTTGCCATTGCTATTCCGAGTAAAAATTTCTCAGAAAATTTTTTTAACAAAATTTGCTGTATTCTAAACAGCAACATAAAAATCACCTATACTGTGAAATTACAGTACTTTTCCTGTGAAATTGTAAAACTTACTACAATAATTCTGTAATTTTACAGGAATATGTATGTGTAATATGCAAATATTTAAACAAATACGGGTATATAGCTGGTATCAAATAACCAGAAATAAAAAACAAATAAATGTACTATTACAGCATTCTTGCTGTAGTTTATTACATTAATTTTCTGTAACTTTGCAGACATTTTGCCCTAGGTATAAACTTTGTTTGTTTGTTAGTTACTTCAAAGGTTACAGCCGGTTCAAATACTAAGAAAAGTAAGGAAAAAGAAAATACATATGAAACATTGCGAGAACGAACACACCTTTTGGTTTGCATTAAAATATGTTCTTATTAAAATCAACTGTACCAATTAACAAAATCCACGCGAGCAAAACGGCGTGTGCAGCTAGTGAAATATTAAACACCGTAAAGTTGGTGTACTTAAGCGGTTAAAATTATATAAATAGTTTTCTGTATCGTAAACATCCCGAATAAGTTCCGAAGTTGTGCGCACAGCAGCAAAGTGGACTTTTGCTGTTGAAGCCCCGGTGTTCCCGTCATAAACACCGCAACCTCAACAACTTGAACCGTTTTTATTGGAACGCGAACGGTTTGCGTCGCGGTCCGTTTAGTTTATTCGGTCGCCGTTCATTTTTCCAGGCGATGCGCGCCGCCCTTATTATAAATTTCAGTACTTTCGGGGCAGTTTCCGACCATCGGAGAGGAAAATAATTTTTCGCCCCGGGAGTTATATACAATATAATAAAGAAAAACGGGCGAGGGAATGGTCGGGGGAGTGGAGGGTTTGTGGAACTTTTGCGGTGATATATGGTTCGCGAGCAATAAAATCGGAAAAACTTACAACGACGCGGCACGGGAAAACACACCAACTTGGACAATTATATCGCCCCAGTTAGGTAGTAAATATACGAAAAGTTTCCGTTGAATTTTTTTTTAGTTTTATTTGGGAGAGGTGGGGGGAGGGGCGATTTATTTAGCTGTCTAAATTGGGTGTATGTATATGAATTTTTATAACAGCGCCTCCTAGCGGCTGTAATTGAGCTTGCTCTCAGAGTTGGCGCTCTCATTACCGATTATCCATCCAATCTTCATCTTCCTTGTCATTTCTCATCTTCGATTCTTCTACCTCTTCTTTTACAGTCTTAATTTCTTGTTCTTTAAAATGTCCGATGAGTACATCTTCTATGTGGTCAACAACTACAATTAATAATTATTTCTCCTTTTTCTTAAATGTCCCTCTTAAATGGAACGTCTTCTTCGGAAGATTTATCAGCTTCTTCTTATATTTTAGTTCCATCATCATCTTCACTTTTTATCCCTGTCAGACATATTGTCTTCTAATATCATTTTTTCCCCAAATTTCTTTCATTATTCACGGGTTTCCAAATTTGTCAAGTTACCACATTACATGTTTCAAACTGAAGTCTCCACCCTGTAATAACGTCCTTCGTAAGATAATTTTATGGACATCTGCAATGCCAAGCAAATTATGATAACACTAAAAACCTGTGGCTAGTCCAGTGGCTGGATTTTGTTGCAGTGAATTTAGTGCTGGAAAATTCACTTTCCACTGACTCAATGCTATTCCACGATATAGAGTATAGACGAATAGAAAACACACATACGAATAGATATGGGTGGTAGTTTTGTTTAGATTTGGGTAGACATATAAACCTGCCTATGAGAAAAAATACCAGTAGATTTAAAAAAATATCCTGAACATCATATCGAAATGTTTAGTGAATATTTGGTGAAATTATTATTGAAATTAATTAAAAACTGTCAGTGAGTATGGGCCAACGCCAATAACATTGCTAAATTCAACTCATCGCTCTGTCCCACAGTGTCCCGAAAAGCTGGCCAAAACCTCAAAACAATGAAAATTTGATTCGGAGAATTTTGACTGTTGGGTTGCATAGAGCAATGATTACTGCATTCAGCCCTGGAAGGGGAAAGCCTAACTCTTTATACTAAGCTCGGTAGTTGAGTTCAAAGTTGGGGATTGTTAAAGTCGTGTTTTTAGAAAGGTAACCTTGTTTTTTCTACAGATGACATCTGAAACATTGTGGTTATGTGGTTTGATTTTTGTTTCTGTTCTTACAGTTAATGCTAGATACCACCGTCGTCGTGATTTTCAATCATAAATTATGAACTGATGCCCGTGTTGCTGTCCCCTTTTTTTCCTTTCTATTTTGACTTTATCGTGCTCTTTCACCGATGTATCACCGTTAGACGTTTATGTTTGTCAGACTGTTATTGAGGTAATATCGTAGTGAATCTGTACTGCTGTTTTTTCCTAACTCGTTACGTTTTAGTTCCTGATGAAGCAACAAATGTGTGCGAAATATTGAACGAAATATACAAAGTCAAGATTAATTAGATGTTTATTTAGAAGCCTGTTGTTACCCAATATCCTTTAATACAGTAGTTTATAAAATAATGTTTATCTGCTTGAAATACGGCCATATTTGGTACCCTCGAGAAAGCAATATAATTTTAGGGACTTCTACTTTCAAATAGATGTAACGTAATATATACCACAATATTCTAGAAAGATCGAACTTTGGAACTTTAGGTAATATTAGCTTACGAAATTCATTAGATTTGGTTGCGCCTTTTAGCGCCATGTGGCTGTAAGGATTTTTTTTTCAAAAGTGTGCATAGCATGAGCGGTTTGCAGCTCACAGACACTGGTCTTCACTACGTACAATAGGAAGTGAATACCAACACCAGTCTTAGACAGGCTGTTCACAAAAACTTCAAAATATCCTGAGAAGCGGCATAATGTATTATTATTGTCTTATTATTTATAAATTATATGAATAAATATTACGTTCAGATGTTTTTATCTGTAAACTCAAGGCAGAAGTAGTTGCAGTCGTATTTGATGACACAAATTAGGAAAAACTTTAAGGGACTGATCAATCAAAGAATAGCACCTTTTATTTCATTGTTACGTTTCGATTTTTGTTGACAATCTTCTTCAGACAACAACTGCAAAATTAATTAAAAATAACTTAATCTTAGAAAATAAATAAATACAACAATAACGGTATTAAAAACTAGTTCATCAAATTATTTAGATGTTACTGTATTTATTTTAGTAGACGTTGGATATTTTAAGGTTTTATATGAAAAGCAGTTTTAATTCCTTACTTTTGTTA
The DNA here is from genome assembly GCA_963966075.1 of Aphodius sticticus. Lineage (NCBI taxonomy): Eukaryota > Metazoa > Arthropoda > Insecta > Coleoptera > Scarabaeidae > Aphodius > Aphodius sticticus. The sequence continues at coordinate 62,938,180 of OZ014507.1, forward strand.
CAGTGTCTAGTAGGTACCGCGGTCATAGTTACCGTCCCTAGCGAAGAGGGTTGACCTCAGTCTCGGTACTCCTATACCGTAAGACTCCCCATGGTGTGTGGATTTATACCCCGCGGGGGATGGCAGGGGTTCGCGGGTGAAAATGTCATTCTGAGTAAAAAGTTTCATGCGGACTTATTGAGTTTTTCTGTTCCTAAGGAAGATATAGCTGTTTAGAATACAGTTTTTTTTAATGTATGAAACGGTTGTGTTTTACGAAATAAAGAGAACAAAATAAATCTATATGAAATATTTACTTAGTATGACATTTTTTTATCTGGGAAAAAATTGCTGGAAAATTACATAATAAAAGTTTTCGAAAAGTGAAATTCTTGAACCCCAAGTATCGCCAAGCGGCGCTGAGGCCCTAAACTTAAGTTTTTATTCAATATTACAAAAAGTATTTATACAACCACAGCAAGTATACTCATTTCTTTTTTAATACACAGAACTCCTCGGATATAAGTAGAAATGCATGATTTAATCATAGAAAGTATGTATTGCTTGTTGTATAATGTCATATAAATCGATTAAATTTAGCAGTAAATAATTAAAATTGAAATGTGATCGTCATTGTGGCCTCATCTACGTAGAGTTGTCAAAGCTATACCATTTATTTTATTCCAAACGCCTTATCGCATCGCCTGGCGAAATTGGCAGTTAAATAACTTCAATATTTTTTTAAGGGCACACCTTTTGTTCTGCACCATCGCTTCCCACTTCGAATTTGTGGAGATGTTGCTCCTCTACAATGAGGTATTTTTTCTTTAATTTGTTGAGAGGAGTAAAACTTATCAATGTTATTGGCCCGTAATCACTTTTTTTTAATCACATTTTTTATTTGGCCGAAATAAATGATAATTTGGCGGAACTTTTGTCCAGTCATGGCCTAGTCATAGCAAAGAATTGCAGCACAATTTGCGTCAGTGTAAAAAATATAGGCTATTTTACATAGATTAAAAATATTTTCAAAAAGAACTTTTTAACCATTACCATTACCATTACTATAACCAGAAAATGTAACCCTAATCCGTAAAAAATATACTGCACCAATCCACTCTAAAGGATTTTATATTATCCCTTCGGTTGACGTTGTCGTCCACAAGGGCCGGAGCGGTGTTCAGGGCGAACAAGCCACACAAAGGATTCCCGACAGCATATCCGGCCGATAAGGGATATTATTAGCTAGCTCGTGCGGCAGCCCGAGTATAAAACATTTAGAGTGGCCCGCACACTCGAAATTCGGATGGTCCGACCCCATCCCCATAGAAATATCAACGGAATTTACGATGTAATTGTTTTAACTGTGGAACAATGGCGAACGTAAAAGTTTTATAAGCGCGTTCCGGGTTTATTAGATATCCCTTGCGTTGGGGAGGGGCGTCTCGATTCATTTTTATAACGCGCGGATCTAAAATCTTTACGGCCACCTAATATATTTCGTACTCCATATTGTTGGCAGAGACCTTTGCGAGTAACTGTTTTAACGTCCCGCGACACTTACAAACGCCCCCGTCTCGTGAAATGATAACGAAATGCCGGCTATAAAATGGTAGTAAGGTTAAATAGTCGGGTTTTAGTATTTAGAGTAACGGGGCAGTTTTGCTGGTTAAAACGAGCTATAAGGTACAGCTAATCCATAGAGCGTTGTGTTGAGTGACTGGATACGTTTTTCTGGTAGTAACGCGGTGTCACGAATGTTTGTTTAATGTAGGGTTTTCAAGAAAATCAAAATACCGGCCTAACTACCAGTCAGTGACTGCATATTTTTATGTTCTTTTAATGGTACTAAGTAGAAACATATTGTTTTAAAAGCATCAAAACAAAAACCACATTCTCACAGACTGCACAATTAAAAATATATCATACCAAATTTACTAGTCTTTGCTATTCAATAACTTTTCTAATCTTTGACCGATTTTTATTATTTCTTCGCATTTAACTTAGATGTTTTCAAGCGCTGTTTTGCAAAGTCATATACATTCTCAACATTTTAGTTTTTGATTTATTCCATTACCTGACTGAATACGTGTAGAAGATACATAATGTCAAGTGAACCTTTGCAATTAGAAATGCTGTTAAACGTTAAGGCTCCGTTCTGAAAACATCGCAACTCCGAAGCGAAATATTTCGGTTCGATGTTTTTTTTTTGCTGGGAGTGGTCAGCCTGTCCCCCACCGACTTCAATCAGTAGTCGCCAGTTATAGGCGGTGTTTAAAGCTCCTGACGTGCTGTCTCCACCGGGCAGCAGTAATAAGGGTAAATAAATACATTTCTGGCAATTACGCTTTATTATCGCAATTATAATGTTTGGGTTAACTAAAAAATTTATTTTTGTATCATGAGTTGGGCTAGATGTTTTATATTTGAAAAAATCCAAAGATGTAGCAGTAAAATTATTATTTATTTTTCCAAAAAACTATTTTTCATCCAGCCCAACTCGGTATTTATCTAAGTTAAAGTGAAAATTTCATAAACTTTGAACAATAAATAACGTTTTTATTTGAAAACGTGTTTTAGGAGAGATAGAACTGTGTCTTAAGCGTTACACAGTAACACAGTAAATTTGCTTAAGGGGTTAGTTCCCAATATCTAAGACTTTTTTCAAGAATTTTTTTCTTATGGAAGAATGTATATTATTATTTCAAACTTTTAATACATGAAAGAGGAGATCTTAAAGTGCTGCATGGAGTTTCCCTTACTTGAATCTGGCCCTAAAAGCCACCCCTAACGTGTACGTTCCCAGTTTTTCGCATTTTGCCGCAAATCGGTCACGATTTCGAAATTTTAGCTCGTGTGTAAAATTATCCTTCATTTCTTTTATAATACAGCGCGTCTCACACAGCGAGCGCCTCAATATAGGGATATACTATCATACTCTTAATAAAGCGCTAACATGATCTGTCTGTCTGTGCCCTAGCGAAGAGAGTTGACCGCAGTCCCAAGACCCCTATACAGCATAACTCCCTATCGTCTATAGTTTCATACCACGCTTCCCCTGAAGTTTCAACAGATAGAAGGTGTATTTGTGAAAAAATTAAAGCGGTATACAATCGGGCGGTATAGAAGCTACCCCGCTGCGCCGATTGGTACAATTACAAATACGCCTTTTTTTCTTGCTTCCGCGCGGGATGATCTTCTTGTATGCCTAGTGAAATTCCCATGGATGCGCATGCAAAATACGACCTTGTTCGGTTCGAAATATACAATATACAATATACGGGATAAATAAACAGGTGTATGCTTGACGCGCCAGGACTACGCTTACCTCGCTCGACACCGTTCCACTGTTTCGCGTGTTTTGACCTGTTCTCGAACTTTCTGATCAAAATGATAGTTTCTATAGTATTTCTATGTATATTTACTATAAGAATCTGTGGTTTTTGAAAAATCGATTTTTTGAAAAAAAGACTGGAAACTGACCCTTAATTAAACATAATCGCTTAATTAAACAGATTATGCGATGGATAGAAAATTGGATTTTAATAAACAAACTTAACATACTACTACCTAAATACTTGAATAAAGTGTATGCCCAGCCCACATTACCCACTCTGCTTCGCGTTAGTCTGGTAGTACAGAGTATGCAGAATTTTACAAGAAACTGTGCACATTCCACAGTAATTTGTTACGTAACGTCGTACCATTGGCAGCACAACACTGAATAACTTCATCAAAAATAATAATTATAGAAAAAATCTTAACTGCGCTAATACCTACCGCATTAATTTAAATTCAAAATAAAAATATATCTATTGGAAACTGTCGTAGAGCATACAAAATTCATCGGTTAACTATTGCAAATTAAGTATCTATACAAAAAATATACGAATAGTATAACAGGATTCCACAATATCACAGATTAGCGCTTCTATTAAATCTAGAAACAACGCTATCTATAGTAGGTAGTCATTATTCAATCACTAGTATTGCTTCCAATTGCCGCAAGGGGTACATGATAATGACCGGCTAATCGTGGCTATGCGATATCCAGTACGCAGTCTAGTTCAGTTGTTTTTCCGACGGTGTAAGTGCAGCGGGGCGTTTGATATTTTTTCACTATTTTACACGGAATTTGGCGGTATAACGGCTAAATAACTTGCAAATCTTGACACAAAGTGTACACGACATCGTTTTTCGTGCTTTACGTGGTGCTCCAAGAGAATTGTAGCGTTTTGTGACGAATTGTTGACAGCGGTGTGACAGAGAGATTCATTGTTTGGTCTTCTACTAAATTAAGTTAGTGTTTGAATGGCATTGCGGGGTATATTTATGGTAAGAATCCGAGTGTTTTATATGACTGAGTATACATATTTGTGTTAAAATAAACATAACATTTTCAGCTGACCATTGAATAGGTATACATTTCATTAATCATATTAATTAAGCAAAATGTTAATAATAATTGTATAATAACATTGCTTTATACTTAAAGTACTTGACTACTTGAAATTTGCCTCCTCCAGTATAATACGCTTACTATTATTATTATTAATTTCTTTACAATTTCGCCAAAAATATAATGAAAATCGGTTGAAAATGTCCAGTTGTCTTAAGAATCACGAAGTTACGAAAAGCCTGCAAATTATCTATTGTATTATACTGTATCAACAATGTTTTATTGATTCAACTCCCCCAATGAGTGAATATCAAACAGTTATGACAAAATTTAATATACCCCATCTTGCAACTTGCTATTTTTTGTACTAGTAGCAAAAAAAAATATTGACAATCCTATTGCCCTTTATAAAACTACTACAGGTATAATAGTTAAAAAATAATGGCATTGGAAGTATACGTAAACTTTACAGGAAAACTATTATCATGTTTCCTATAGCTATAGTTTTACAGAAATTAACAATGATATTCGATAACTAACCAAATTAATGGGGAATAATGGGGACCTGCGCCTTTGAATTATGATTTCTTACAAAGCATATAATATAACGTTTTGAGTCTATTTTAACAAAATATTAAACAAAAATATGATATAACGGAACAAACCCCTCGGCACCTCGAGTTCTTCGCACTGATTTTTTTTATATTATTTAATTATAAATTGGTTGTAATTTAGTTTAACGTTTTACTTATATATAAACAAGGACTACACGCCACACGCATCAACGGCATCTTTTCCATTATAATTATGATCGCATTTACAGCTCATACTGTTGAATAATGGGTTTTAAAATTCAAGTTTTGAATCCTTTTATGGACGCATCCTTGCTTATATCAAATCCACGAAGGAACCAGAAAAAAAAATCCACGCCTCGATAAGCATATGAGCAATCCCCGTTATCCTTAAAATATTTACAAGCATCAGAACGATATATGCCATAAAAAAATTTCGATACCGTCAGAAAAACAAGGAATTATTCAGCCGATACACAGGCTTTACGCCTCGGGGTCCTGCCGTAGCATTGGCCCCATACTTGCTCTAGCTGGGGGAACGTAGCAAACTCCGTTTTAATAACTCACGGTTTCTTGTTGCTCGCAGGCCCGAAATGGATTTAGGACCGACTTGGGAACGGACCCGTGTTTACTGTGCGTGCCAGAGAAACGTGGAGAACACCCCACCCCTTCTCAGTGCCGCCAAATGAAATGAAATCGCCCGGGAAAGTGTTAAACCCGTAAATGAAAAAGGCCAGCCGGATGTTGGGGCTCGATCTTTTGGCTGGCTTGGTGACAATTTGAGCGACAATGAAAATTTTAATTATTTGGAAGGCGAGATAAGGCCGCAGACACGGTACGGTGGCGGTCGTGTTTGCCATGTTCGGGTAATTGACGGGGAATAAGGAATTTGACGCAGTTAATCTTAGCCGGCTTATTTCCGGGGAACTGTTTTACTGCGGTAATTCTCGAAATTAACTCGGGTCTTTTACACTGCGCCAGGCTTACTGTTCGTGTACTTTGCGACATTGCGTTCAAAACTGATTAAAATCGCATACCACTGTAGTAGTATCCATTGAAATTCTACCAGTTTTAGAAATGTTGTAAATTTTTCAAATTTCACTTAAATTTTTCTTTTTGCTGGACTGTATGACCCATCGTTTTTTTATTATCCTGACAGGTCACTGACGTAATTATATTTTTAATTGATGTTTTCAATATTATGTTTTCACATGTTGTCATGGCATTTGTACCAAATTTGATTCGGAATGTTTATTTGGCGAAGTCCAGCGTATGCTTCTCTACTTAACCATTAAAAAAATAAACTATAATACATATAGTAATAATCAATTAAATTGAAAAGAAACAAAAGAACAAAATAAATCGGTAAATAAATTCAAATAGCGAAAACATTGCAGGAAAAAGAAGGTATGAGGTTTGGGAGAACGAGAAGGAAAAGGAGAAAGGAAGAAAAAACAAGGAAAACAAGGAAAACAAGGAACAAGGGAAGGGATCTGTCCTCACACAACCAACAGTTACGTCCCTTTATAATGTTAGCCGTTGTCCCAGCATTAATATCTTGAAATTCTTCTTAAATGAATCAAGAGTCAGGCTTTTGACTATCTTTTTTTATATGTGGTTGATCTTAAAAGTCTACCCGATATACCAACCACCCGAGTGTAGGAACATAAATGTCAATTATCGATGTAGTACGACTTTTCTGAAGATTTGATTTTCAGATCACAGTTGTATTAATTTATTTCTAAGGTGCTCCCACACGCAGTGCCAATGGGGGCCATCAGTGGCCACCGGAGTGCTTCGCGTAGCGAGACCCAACTGTGTCAATGCATATCGCCAATATGTCGACCTTGTCCGTTTTATTTCATTCTGTTTTAGCATTGTACGTATACTACCGATATTAAGTTTAGTTATCTAGCTATGTTTTATCATATATATATATTACATTATTTATGTTTGTACGTACTTTAAGGGCCAATGATGATTTATTATTTGCCCAACTGCGTGATTGTCCAAATGTTTTTTTAATATTTTGTAAATTTATTCACAACATTTATGGTTCTTATAAGCATTATTAACCTTATGATTACAATAAATTAACAACCAATAAAATAATATTCTGAAGACAATATTGAAGTCGTTATATCGGGTGACCCACGGCCTAGGTACGTTCGTTTATTTTTTTGTGTTTATGACGCTGAAGGTATGAACGTTGTGCTAAAAGACAGAAAATTCCAATTTATGGGATGGTGTTCAGGTTAGTATGACTTCTGGGTTTTCCGAAAATGACATCATCATTAAAATTTTAAGAATGAATTCGCACACAATGGGGAGTCATACGGTATGAAATTTAAATAATCTGATGTATTTAATGTATTCAACAAAATTACTATACTGGATGCTTTTCTTTATTTTGTTTATCAGAAAAATAACAAAAAGTATATCTGTTACCTAATAAAAATATTGGGTTTATAATGAATATACCTACATATATATTAAAACTCCGTGCATGTAAGGGTTCTTGTTTGTATCTTATTATAAATAATTTCAATTTTATTATATAAATCATTTTATTTTAAATCAAAGTTAGGAATTCATCAATTTGACTGAAATGAAATATTTGTATAAAGAAACGACACAAATGAACAGGGCCCTGCATAAAAATATAGACCACTCAGTGTATCAGATCTTATTCCATCTTATTCCGCATTTGTTGCTTGAAACATAAAGAAAATAAAAAATGGAATTTTTTTTTTGAATGTCACGTGGCAAATATAAAAACCTAAATAATTTTGTTTCCTGTATTGCTGTATAGTTGTATTTCTTAATGTATTTAATATTCTCGAGCGTACTGTATAAATAATGACTGAAAAACATGTTTAATACTTTAACAACCTTATTAAACAGTGTCCCCTTTCGAGGGTCACTTTTTTTTAAAATTCTAAACAACAATGCACTGCTTAAAATAATGGAAGCAGCGGCAACAGCAATGATATCATCTTCACTGTCCATTTTTAATTCTCTACGGTACGCTACGAGCCTTCTACGACACACAAAAATACCCTGCGCCCAATGCCAACATGTTGGCGAAGTGAATGCGCGCACTACGCGCAGCGTGTCACATCACCAACGTTGGCGAGACGTTGGCACTCCGTGTGGGAGCGCCTTAAGGCACTTAAAATAAAGTAAAGTAAATTTATTTCGTTTTATATGCATACAGCGGTTACAATACCGTAAAATTATATACAATAATACAAACACTGCACCATCTCGTCTGCACGCGATGCTGTCCCTCCCTCACCAAAATTAGATTATCGATACTGCAGAAAATCATCATTGAACTTATGGCAACTTCTAGAGATACAAATTGTTATTTGTGTACCTAAATATAAATGAAAAAGAACATTAAATCCTTATAAAAACTTTTCTAGTACTACTGGGCCAACACCATAACTGGAATACCCAACGATCCACTGCTCCGAATAATATCGAGATAAGGCCAGCAATAACAGTATAATCTCCGCGGATCTTAAGTTTCCCGCTTATGCAGGGTGAAACAAGGTCAAGTTTTCTATTGTTCCACGAATAAAGTTTAGTGGTTATGTCGGACCATGACCATCCGACACTGCGCTCGGCTTGGCTATCCCCCGCCCTAGCCGATGTAGAGAGACCCATTTAGGAGAGACGTACCCAGAGGAGGAGTGGTGGGGGGATGAGAAGCCGATTTCCGCGGCTCTTTGAAAACTTTCCGACGCCTCTTTATTACATCCGGCGTCGGTGTAATGTTCTCGAGGTCACGTTTCCTCCGCGAATAATATTAATTAGCGCATAAATGAGAAGAACCAAAACCACTTTTTGGTACAACCTAAGAAACGGTCAAAATTGTAGATATTACTAATCTTGCTAAAATACTTAGATATTTGACTTCCAAATTTAAAATAACTTGTTGATTTTAGGCGCTTTATCCAACATGTTACAGAATAGGAACAATAGAATCTGAATTTGAAACATGTAATGAACTACTTTCTTGACCAAGCGTGAAAAAATCTTCATAGAGACGCTAAAATAATATTTTCGCATGGGAAATTATATTTTGAAAAGATTAAATTTTATTTCAAATAATCAAAACTGCTCTGATATACATTATTTAGGAATGCCCTTGGGAACAGGGCCGACGAGAGGGAGTGACTGTTGTCACGGGCCTGGCATTGAAAAGGGCCCGACATAAAAATGGCCCGACCATCGTTTATAAGATATTTAAAGGGTCATTTAGAATCTATTTCAATAGATTTATTCAAATGCCTATATTTCAAGTGTTTTACCATTTTTTCAAACCTATGGCAAACAATCCCGGAGATCTAGAAATATTGCACCCCGATGTAAACCTAAACAGTCTACCTTTAGGTGGACTCTCTTAATAACTTCTTCACTTGTGAAAATTTTCCGTAGACATTTTATTGTAGTGGTATGTGCGCTCACACAAACAATAAGAAAACGCGAAGATAGTAATATTGATAACTTGAATGAAAAGTGGGTAATGTGGAGATTTGTTTGATAGATTAGTTTTGCCAGCTTATTCTTTGCATATTTGGCTTATATGTGAGCGCCTAAATCACATAGAAGAAACGGCGTCTTTCATAAGTCAACAAATTTACACGATAGTTAACGTAAACGTACAGGGTTTAGGGTTTACTGAAGTTGTGTTGGACGTGGCTAAACAGGTGAAATTGGATAAGAGGAAGGGGCAGGTCACGTGGCGCGATTGGACGAGGGAAGATGGGCAAAAATTGTACCGGATGGATTTCGATGGATGGCAGAAGAAATGTTGGTCGACAGAGGCGCCGGTAGTGTGACGAACTTGAGAGTTTTGCGGGTGTTACGTGGCAACGATATGCACAGTCGAGGTCAACATGGAGAGCCGAGGGGGAGGCCTTTGCCCAGCAGTGGGATGACGGGCTTGAGTAAGAGTAAGTAAGAAGTTTTTACTACAAGTTGTGTTGGACGTGGCTAAACAGGTGAAATTGAATAAGAGGAAGGGGCAGGTCACGTGGCGCGATTGGACGAGGGAAGATGGGCAAAAATTGTACCGGATGGATTTCGATGGATGGCAGAAGAAATGTTGGTCGACAGAGGCGCCGGTAGTGTGACGAACTTGAGAGTTTTGCGGGTGTTACGTGGCAACGATATGCACAGTCGAGGTCAACATGGAGAGCCGAGGGGTAGGCCTTTGCCCAGTAGTGGGATGACGGGCTTGAGTAAGAGTAAGTAAGAAGTTTTTACTACAACCAATGTTCTGATGTTGTCTGGAAAAGTTGTAAGACAATAACTGTAAAACTGTAGTTTTTAAGATAGGCCTGCAGTTGCCATTTTTTGTTATAAACAAAATGATGTAAGGAACATTACATTAAAAAAAACAGTATAGTTTTTCAACACTTGTTATATACATTTTTCATACCTATCACTTTTTTACTATTTTTTTTTGAATATATATAATGTAATGTAATGTATGGTACGAATTTTTTCTAAAATTTATTTTGCGGGGGGAGGGCGGACATGTCATAGTTTGGGAATACCATTCATTTCTAGATAGGTCCTAAAGCTATAGAACAAGTTGCACAATATATGTATACACTAATGTGAATTGTATAGTAACAAAACAGGAAATTTATGGAAGTTCGTCAGAAATTTGCAACGTGTTCCAATTGCCAGCCAAATCTTATCCAGTACCTTACAAATGACAAAACAGTCGCTACTTTTACTGTCATGACATGATTTTTTTGTCACGATACTTTGGCTTTTATTATTGTAATCACGAATTTACTGCTACGACAACCTTTATTTATGGTTGTCTTGTTATGACGTGGTTGCGACGGTTTGGGTTTGTTCACTATTGTGACAGAATTGCGCCACTGCAATCACGATTTTCTGTTCATGACACTTCTTATTTGTGTTTTCACAAATTGGTCGTGGCATTTGTACCAAATTTGATTGTACCAAACCACCTAAGTTTTCCTTTACAACCCGGTCTACTTCTTGCAATGTTGTTTGGTGATATGTTTCTCTCTTCTCTCTCTTTCTCTCTAGTCTAAACAAAATGGGAACTTTACGTAACCAAAAATAATTCCTGAAAACGCTTGACGTAATCCTCAAAGAGTCTATACAATCAAACGTACAGAAACCACGGAATTCATCACTGACAAAAACGTAATAACAGCAATCGATAACAAATTCGAAATGTATTCGCATTGTTTCAATGGCTAACGAAGCACATCCAGGTCCTCACAGAGAGCAGCAGCAGCAGCAGCTACAAGCTGACTGTTCACTTCCAGCCGGTCTGCGATTTTCAATACCTACGCTGCTGGCTGCTACTACCTTTCTGTGCCTCTGCCTGTGTCTGTGTTGTTCGTTCGTTCATACGACTGGACCGGATAACAATGAGCCCGTGGTCCTTTTGTCCCATTTGTTAAACGAATTTACTCGAACTTGTTCGCAGCAGCGCGGCAGCAACGTCGTCTTTTTGTTTTGTTTTATATCGGACGGACGGAACGCTGTGCAGCTCTCGAACTGAATGACGGGGGGACGACAATTAGCGGGCCTTACAATGGGACGCCCTCCTTTTTAAACGGGCGTCAAGCTTTTCCACTCGCTCACGCATCCGATCCTGAGAGGACTCTTGACGCGTGTTTCTTTTATATTTCAGAGTAAAGGTGTTCACTTGTGCGCTTGCTTGAGTACATCGAGAGCGTTAGCATAAGAGCTCGTTTATCATTAAAATATTCTGTTATCGAATGTAGTTTTACGAGAGACCTATTTTTTTATACATATTTTATGTTCAAAGTTTATATACAAACTTTTTTGGAAGCGGAGCCATAGAAACAAGTTTTTATAAACTTGAAATGATTTAAAAACAAAGTTTTTTACCTTCTCTCAAACCTGCATTTTTAAGGAATTCCTTGTTTATAATATGACAACTTTCTTCAACTTAAGGGGGGATTCCGGTTTTTTCATCTAAAATTACCGCCTTTTTTAGAATTTTTTATTGGCGAGACTATGCAATAAATCGATTCCAAATTTGACACAAATATTTATTAGCTTTTCAAGTATTTACAGAAAAAAAATAATACAGAAATATCATGAATCACGCTCACTAGCCACCCGCGACGATGACACTGCGGGAAGATCCGCGGTCACTGGTTGGCATGATTGGGCCACTCCGGGTGATCTAAAATAAAAATGTCGAATAGCACCGTACTTTATACATAAGTAGTTGTCGTTTGATGAACCAGAAAATAAAAATATTTATATTTGAGGAAATGGTAACTTGTCAAACGCAAAATATCGATTTTTCTCAAAAAAAATGACAGTGTTTTCTCTATGAAAGGAAAAGTACATAACGTATTGCATTTCTGGTTCATTAAACGATAAAGGGACGTTTACTGAAAATCCAGTTCAAATTTGAAGGCAATCGGTCAAATTGTTTTCGAAATATCATGGCAAGCGTTCGCGAAAAAACTGTTACGAGAAAAACACGTTTTAATATTCAAGTACAGTTTATAACGCGACATCGAGTACTTCCAGTATTTTTCTGCTCTTATGCTATATCAGGGCAATTTTTTATTCCTTCCTCCACTTTGTAGAATTTATTTTGAGACATTTGCTCACGCCTTGTTTGAGCTTATTTTGCAGCCTCTAGTGCATGTCTCGACGACCTCAAAAAACGCAGTTTCTCGCGCACATTGGCAAATATCTTCCTTTCCGTGTCAATAACGATTCCTATTGTCATAGATTAAAGGATGGCAGAAAACCCTTTATTATAAATGCCTGGCTGCTGCATAAGCCGCAATTTTGATAGGTTTTGAGTCACGGTGAAGATGTTTGGGTGCGAGGCGCCAGACAGTAGAATTGAAGCTTTAGATGTTGTTTTGAGTGTCACCACCCAAACACTGTTCTAGCAACTCTCTCGACGACAAGTCGTTGTAAATCGACTTGATGGCATTTTCGACATTTTTAATAAGTGAGAGTTCGTGATTGAATTCATCCAGAGTTTTCTCGGCTTCAGTTTTTTGCCATTTGCACCAACTCTGCGATCCCACAGGGCAGTACATATGCTCAACCAATTTTAGTATTTCTCAACTAGGAGAATGTGCAGGCCTAATAGGCCTGCTGGTCGACCTAGGTAGATCGCCGAAGCGTTAAGAGAGAGACAAAAAGCCCGGATGCTCTTACACGCGCGACGTGATTATGCTCGTACGTTCGGAGCGGTTACGGGGCGCCATCTATTGCTTCGTAGCGCAACCTCAACAGCGACATGACGATGTGTCGCCGTCGCGAAGCGCGCGGCCGTTTCCTAGCAACCCCATGGCGACGCGCTGACGAGTACAGTCCCAAACGATAATCCATAAATTTAGCCGAATCGAGGTAAAAAATAACGAGAACTGGGCCGAAAATGGACGAAATCGAAAGCCTAAGCACTGTAGAATCAGATTTCAGGCGGAAAATCGGCGCCTGCGGCGCCGATTTTCGCTTCTCCAAGGAGCAGACCTTTCCCCTGATTCGCCGATTTTCGTAAACTTCTTCCGCGGACGGTGTTAGACATTTAGTATATAGTAGTAGTAGATAAATATAGTGATCCTAAACAACGAAATTATGACCACACTTCTTCCATATCCCGTCTCCAAACCCAACACTATAATTTTCTCGTCTCCCGCTGTCGACAATTTATCGGCAGACATATTAGCAAATGCTTTTCTTTCACGAGTGTGCATTCTCAGAAAATTTTCTTTTTTGTTATCCATCAGCACATGTAGGAGTTTTTCTTGAGTGTTTCCGATCTATGACTGAGCACGAGAGAATTTCTGAAATAAAAAACCACACACTGCAAGATTTTTGGCTTGAAAAACTCGAGCGGAAAAATTGTTGCGCGCGCAATCCGACCGACCCGCGCGCTGCATATTTTTTATAACTTGGATAATTTTCCAAATTTTGCCTTAAAACTTCGTACATACATTCAGACCTCAAATACAGACCTCAAATAATAAAATAACGTACAGAAAAAAAATGTGTTTTTTTATCATAAAACCGGAATCCCCCCTTAATGTGATGTAATAGTTTAGGTGGTCATGATACATGGGTGGACAACATTTCGTGACGAATTCTTCCGTACAGATTATTATCCGTACCCTATTCTAAGTTATGGAAGCACGTTATACGTCAAGAAACTACAATCATTTATGGGTGAAAATATTAGCCTTTGACTGTGATGATATTTCAACTTTAATACATGTTGCTAATTCAATGTATCGCTTTGAGTGGTTAAACTTTGTTTAGAAAAAAATATTACTATTAAATGCGCATATGATTTTCCTATATTGAGATTATGCACTTTTCAATGCTGTGGACTTTTGTTTTCAAATTATAAGTTAAGTTCGTTTGGTAAAAATAAAGAAAATGAATTCGACTGAGAAAAATATCACGAACAAAAAAAAAGTGGCGGAAGATTTCTATAAATATTTTCTAATTAGCTGAAAAAAAAAATCAAAAAAAATGAGGATCCAATATTTTTTGAAGATCGATACCACGATACTACGGATATTTTGTTTATATTTGATTCATAAAATCAGCGATATTTCAAATGCATATATTTATTGATTGTGCCATATTGTATCTCTTAATCTTTGCAACTTTTCAAATCATTAAATATATTATACATTTTTGCAAAAATAATTAGTTGTACAAAGTTGAGAAACTACATTTTCAGTCAAATTCATTTACTCGGTATTTATTCCTAAATAACGAAACGATATAGTCTAGTATTCCTGGACGACAATGTACCACAACAAAACCTACAAAGGGTAAACGACGTCCTCCATTATAATGTCCCATAGGAGCTGCTTTGCAAAACACCTTACCGGCTTGGTAAAGTCATTACAGCCCGCAGTAAATCTAAATTAGCGTTTTTTTCGCACCACGCTTGGATTACCGCAATGTAGGGCCTAGTAGAAAGCGGCTCCGTCGCAGGAGGCAGCGTGCGTAACGGATGCGTCCAATTTGCCGAAATAAACTCCCCCGCTTAATATCTGAGACCTCGTTGATTCGGATCCGGCTTAGGTGAGAGAACCCTCCTCAGGCGGTATTCCGGTATTCAGGCGCCACAGATAGGTTCTCCGCGAGATCCAACACACGCCTACACATGTATCTCTCTGTAGGTTTTTAGGTCGTACCTCCAGCCGAGCTAAGCTCGCCTCAACTCAATTACCGAAGTTAATTACAATGTAATTTACCGAGTTAATCACTACTGTTTTGAGTGTTTACAATATTTACTGTGTAGGTGTAGCGGCAAACGTGCATGTGTGTCTATATCCCCCCAAAATGGTGGGCAATCGTTCGGGAATTAATTATGTTTTCATGATTACTGTTCGTGGCTTAATGATCCGAGTTGTAATCTACTTACGTTTGTAACTGTTTACGGAACGAATTGCGATCGATTGAAGTTTGTGAGCTGTAATTAAGATTGTCGTAAATGTTACTTTACTGGTATGTTATTCGAGTACCTATAGTTTGGTTTAGCACCATTCTGCCACTGGCTCTGAAAGTCTTGCAACAGCTTTACAGGTTGGTTTATCTAATGTTATTTGAGGTCAGAGTTTTCCTGCAAATTGCTTGTTATTTTGTCGTCTCTCAATTCTTCCTACTGCACCTCGTAACAGTTTTCTATTTAGAATAGTAAAATGACAATAATTCCAACGATGGCAAGATGTCTAAATAAAATCGTTATACGATTTTACATTGTACCGTTAGTAATCCCAAAAGCCAATTCTACATAACGTCGTGACGGATACGTTTGTCGTCGTCGGCGTGCGCAGTTGCCCAGTGCGCATACGATTACTGTCAAAAGTGACAGTAATGACGTGCGCAGTGGTCTACCGCGCATTCCGACAACGACAAACGTATCCGTTACGACTTTATGTAGAATTGGCTTAAGGTCAAAGATGGCCGACTTAGTTTTTAACAATGTTGTTACATGTCATGGGCGTTATGGGTGCTTTTAACCATGGTGCATGTTTATTTGGGGCTGTAACGGAGACGTAGCTTTCCCGAAGGAACTAAAATGCTCACTATGGGTTAGACAGGGTATTCTTAGAACTAATATACATGATACCTGACTCGTTATAGACCTAATATTGATATCAACTGATATAACAAACTGGTTTCATCTTTTATAGTGGATTCTCCAAGGTGCAGGCTTATGATCGACTTGTCTGGTGGCCGAATTATATTTGTTGTTGATCGTGACACATTCCTTAGTACAAGGTTCCAAAAATACAAGCTAATATTCCACGGTGGTTATGTTTTATGTTATAAATGCCCTTATATAACGGGCCAAATTCCATATCAAAATGATTAACTTAAACGGGTTGTTTGGTTACTTTAAACTGGCGCCATTTGCCATCCATACCAATAAAGTAACTAGCCCATTGGGTAACTTTGTTGATATGGAGATACGCCCAAAATCTTGTTTTCTATTAAGCGCACAACAATGAGCATTATTAGGATATCTCTTGATCTTTACAAGTTGACGATTTCAAGTTAGACTTACGAAAAAACGAAATTAGTAGGTAAGACTAACAACGTATTTATCATATATCATATGCTGGGTATTCCGCACCCCAAGTGTTTGAAAACATGGTAGGGCATCATATTTTATACTCAAAATATAATAACCTGTAGTAAATACATAGGATCTGAGTCAAAGAATATAAGCATATTGACAATGAATTACACTCTCGGTATTCAAAGACACAAAAATTTAATAAAATGTGCACTAAATCAGCAATTATACGTGCTCGATCAGAAAATATAAAGGGAATACTTAATTTATTTGAATAATTTGTTTGACAGTTTAAATCATAATTAGTCACTCATTACAAAACAATGCAAAAATAAAGTGGTTAAATAAGCTCGTGTAAATTCATAACTCCCTTTACTCATGCAGAATTTTGAAAGTGTCAAAGTGTCGACCGCGACCATGACTATAATGGTAAATGCACACATTGCACACTGTATGCAACCTGGATATATGATACAGACATTTAATTCATACATTTTCGCTTATTCCACATATGATATAGAACAGAAACGGATAGTCTGGTTCGACCATCCTTTAACGACTCAGGTGTTGAATTATCCATCGCTCACATTCCTAACATTTTACACACCCTGTAGTTATATTGCGATGCACGAATTCACAAGTTTAAAGAAGAAAACCACTTTTTGTCCTACCCCGGGCTAGGTCGGGCCACATGACGCTGTGGTTATTCATTATATTTGTCTTGTGCGAACACTTCACACGCGTGCAAAATTTCTCCAATAATTTGCAATAGTTATAGTATTTCTTGTGTTTTGTGGTTACAATACCGAAAAGGGCTCCTAGTGTGGAACCTTTAGAGGACGTACGAAGCAAGAAAGTTCGGAAATTTGAGAAATTGCGGAAGAAAATGGAAGAGATCCGGAAAGAAATAGACGTTTACGACTCAGCGAGTGAATCAGGTTGGTCCTAGATGATTTTACCTTGTGCCTGTCGTTTATCTTAACACAGGGCATTCTATTGAATGGCCCGCTGAATCTTTATGATTCCTTGTTTGGGTAATGATAGACCATGCAGGGCATTCTAATGAATGGCCCACTGAATCTTTATGATTCCTTATCTGGTTTCGTGCTATATAAATCAAAGCTCTTGAACGACATGCATAATCTTGCTGATTAGTCGAGACTGTTCTCCTGGTTTTATATCGGACGGGCCAACTCGCGGCTGGCGTAATGGCTTTATACCAGCCGATTAGCCGTACTCTCTCAGAACCCGAGGAACAAGGGATGTATCTGGAAAGTTTGGCAAACTCGGCCAAGATTTTTACGGATGTCTTTCATCAGCTATCTCTTCATCGAAGATTTTTATTGGCGCCTTCTCTAAATCCGCAGTTCAAAAAATGTTTTGAAACCCAGGAAGTGGATACTTTTTTGTATGGAGAAAAATTATTAGAAAAGGTGAACCAGTTTTCCTATTCTATTGGCATCAGTATGCGAGAAAACTCTGAAGCAGTATGATAGTGGCCTTATCAGATGGTGGCATTTTTGCAACGTTAGTAAGCTAGACCCCTTAGAGTATGATTTCCAGGGCATAATTAGCTTTATTAAATCTTTAGTGGATAAAGGTCTTTCATACAGTACAATAAATTCACACAAATCAGCGTTATCACTTATCATAAGTTTTCCTAAAGAGGATGAATACATTTTCAAACGTTTTCTGAGGGGCATTTATAACTTAAAACCACCTTCACCCAAGTATTCTTTTACTTGGGATCCGTCACCAGTCATTAGGTTTTTAGAGAGTAAACATCCTAACATTGACCTTTCCCTAGAAGACCAAACATACAAATTATTAATGCTTCTGGCACTAACTTCGGCACATAGGTTGCAAACTTTCTACCTTATCAAAATTGACAATATTCTTATCAAAGACAGCTCTATTGATATACAAATACCGGATAGAATAAAACTTCAGGTAAAAATAAATGCCAGCCGCTTCTCTGTTTCCCCTTCTTTAGAGAGAAACCGCCGCTTTGTGTAGCGTCATGTTTAGGGGACTACTTAAATAGAACAATGTCCTTAAGGCCGGCAACAGAGAAACGACTTTTTATCACAATTAAAAAACCATACAGAGCCGCTTCTACACAGACGTTGAGTAGATAGCTGAAAAATGTTTTAGTACTTAGTGGCATAGATACTACGGTATTCAAAGGCTACAGCACTCGCCATGCCTCAACGTCTGCAGCGAGCCGTGTGGGTCTAAATATAGAAATTATTCGAAAAACAGCAGGATGTACAAAAAACTCAGAGGTTTTCAACAAATTTTATAATAAACCTCTAGCTTCTGATGCAACTACCTTTGCTAGAGCAGTACTGTCAATTGAGAATGATTGAAGACTTTATAATTATAAATGTTACTTTTTTGTTACATGTTAGTTTACATATTAATGTTACATTCGTTGGATAATATATTATGCTTATATATATATATATATATATATATATATATATATATATATATATATATATATATATATTATGTTTATGTATATTCTTATATATTCTGTTATTATATATTGATTAAAAAAAAAAATAAAAAAAAAAATAATAATAAATAAATTAAATAATAATGATAAATATTCTGTATCTACATTTTGAATAAATAGGTATTACTTTGTACCTTGAGGTTCATAGATCGTTTTTTCTTTGAACATCTACAGGGTGTGTAAAATGTTAGGAATGTGAGCGATGGATAATTACAAGATTGGACGACTTACCTAGTAAGGAAGGACAATCCTAATTATCCGAGCTCACATTCCGTACATTTTACAACCCACCCCTCTCTTTTTTTTCCTAGCCCTAGACGATCTATTCACGTTTGGCACGCGACAATATAATGAATAACCACAGCGTCATGTGGCCCGACCTAGCCCGGGGTAGGACAAAAAGTGGTTTTCTTCTTTAAACTTGTGAATTCGTGCATCGCAATATAACTACAGGGTGTGTAAAATGTACGGAATGTGAGCTCGGATAATTAGGATTGTCCTTCCTTACTAGGTAAGTCGTCCAATCTTGTAATTATACAAGTTTTGATAAAGAAGTGGGACCATTGTCTACTTGAGCTGATGAATTGTCAGTTGCCTGTCGAATTACCCCCCTTCAACGTTTTTATGGTGTTCAGATCTGGACTGAAGACAAGCCAGTCCAGTTCCAATGTCCACCTCGTTCAAATGCGAAGTATCAGCAATGAAGTTCTCTTTATTGCTGATATTTCGCACCAACACCCATGTGCCCATCGGAGGAGAGCAAGATAGGCTTGCAGTTTTATAGCTCTATCCCACATCCTGCCGCGCGAATTGTCATACACATTGGCACTGAGTTGGACTTGGAAATTTCCCCTTCTCCTTTATTAACAGAGACTATGACACACATGAAAGAATAGTTTCAGAAATGGTCTTCTACTGTTTGTTTCCAACAATATTCAAATTATATCGTAATTCTTGTATCCATATTAGAAACCCGCCACACTAAATCATGCAATTTAATAATCATGTTAGTTATGTATAGGTAGTTTTGAAAACTCTATCCCATATCCTGCCGTGCGAATACACATTGGCACTGAGTTGGACTTGGAGATTTCCCCTTCTCCTTTATTAACAGAGATTATGGCACAAAGAATAGTTTCAGAAATGGTCTTCTATTGTTTGAATCCAACATATTTCAAATTTTCAAGCAAAGTATATCGTAATTCTTGTATCCGTATTAGAACCCCGCCATACTAAACCATGCAATTTAATAATCATGTTAATTATGTATGCATGTTAGACATTCGATCTTATTTCGTAGATACCATCTATCTCAATCGATACTATTTAAAGCATTCAAAACCTCCAACGCCGACAAACGGACTTGTCATCGACTTTCAATAGTCATTCGACACCACCAGATTGTGATAAATGATACGTACGAATTGACCCATCATCGTCTGTGCGGTCCGATCTACGTTAGGCATTCCGACCCATTGTCTTTCCGTAAATTCGACCGTCGAGTAACCGTTGGCCACTTTGAGTATCAGCGCGACGTCGACGGTGCGTCGTCGTCGGACGTTGATTAATGGTTAACAATAAAGGCGGCCCGCGTCGGCCCTCCACCCACCAACCGTGGTCCCCGTTCACGAAAACCAATTTACCGATTAGGCCTTCGCCGTGTCACTGTGTTGCGCTTGATTAGGGGAACTAGGAAGGATGACCTTAACGTTGGCCGGCAATCGATCAAGGTTCCGCTGGTAATCAGTCAACTTTTTTTTGTGTTTTTGGGCCGGTACGATATGGGCCCTAATGCCGCCCCGAGCGAGCGTCGGGACGCTGTCGACCTAATAACGGGTAGATCGAGTCGAGACTGACGAAAAACGATGACCGAGAAGCTAATGAACGTCGGGGAAAAACCGGCACGGCATATCATTAAAAATTACTTACTGTATAGTAAGTATGGTTGGTATGCAGCGACCACTGTCGGCGGCATTATTAATTTAGGAGCGAGGTGAATGGTTCCGTGTAACCTAGTGACTTGTCTAGGTTTAGTTTCCATTTCTGAAGGGTTTTTATTGTAGTCGCGCTGCACTTAAGCCTCTGAAATATTGAAGCACCCATTTGAGAATTAGTCTTCCCTTGGTCAATCTCCGTTACCTTCAAAGTCAGCTTTGAAAATTCTTCAAACTGAATTATTGCAACGTTCATTAACACTTTTATTTACTCCATCGATTTTTAATGTCATCCAGGTGGGTAACGAAACTCTGCTAGTTTTTCAAAATATTCCAAGCAGTTGTTGATGGGATAAGTATATTTTCCTACCAATGATGGTCTTACGCTACCTTCTACATCCCTAAACGCAATTATAAACGAATCGTATTCTGATACTCTTCTCTTTTGCTTTTGTTGCCAGAGTCGACATCCCCAACCTCGTCTCCATCCTCTGCTACACGATCAATTATTTTTTCATATAGTAGTAGCTTTCTGCCACTTCAGCCAAAGTAAAGTCAGAAATCAGAAAGTTAGAAATGCTTTCCAAATTTAACGTAAATCTTAGTTTAATGTCAAAATAACCAAAGACAAAACTTTTGACTGTGTCTTTGGTCGCCATATGTCAACCACTATTTTGAATATTTTTTACTTGTCTATTTTACGTCGTTCTATTTCCGCAACTTAAAGCAATCACCCTAGCTGAGGGAGGCTACACACACCCAGGAATTTTGCGAACTGAAGGAATTCCAACCTCCAGTAAGAGCTCTTTAACGTGCACGTCGCATCATGACCGCACACGGGACCACCGGCCTTACTTCTTCATCCGATGGAAGCCGGCATGAAAAGGTATTTGTTGCCTGCCTAAAAAATACCAGGACAGTCGATTTTAGCCCGAGCCGGAAATCGCACCCGGGACCTCCAGCGTAGATACCTCCAGCCTATCTATCCTATACGCCATGTTGAATTTATTTTAAAAATCTGACAAATAGTACAGGAACCAATACTCATGCAAACCCATGTTTTTTTCATCTTTGGTCGCTATTTTAAACTTTCAACTTTCGATATTGGATTTGGAATCTAGACGCTTCAAATATCACAGCAAATAAATTGGTATGTCAAATCCGCCATATTGCTTTTTAAAAATATTGCAACAGGTTTGGAAGCATAGACCCACAAATCCTATATTATCAGCAACAAATAATATTCGAATACTTTGAATCAACACATATTGTTCAAAATATACGCTATTCTCACGTTGAGTTCAAAAGCAGTACTTGTCCATGATGATTGTTTTAATCATGCTTTTAAGGCAAATATAAATAATAGTTATTTCCATGCCGAAAGTACGGAATAGCGCGATGAGCGGTAATTGATGTGAGCGAATCGCGCTATGTACTTTTCGGCAGGAGTGACAAATAACGTTTTTTGTGCTGCTTTTTGAGTAAATATATTCTGACAGATTTATATATGTTTATTACACTGTAAACGTCACATGCGTACCAACATACTAAAATAAAACTACACTCGTCGCTATACTTTATTTACAATTTTCTCAATTTATCGTTTTTAGAATTAGATATAACAACGGATTGCTGTTCCTTATCAACAAACAATGAAATTGGTGATCTTAGTTTATTTGAAATATGTATTTTGTACTGCATTTTGTGCCGCACTAGAGCTGCAAAGATCCATAGCGGTTCTCCACCTCGAACGAAATCAGCTGTTTTCGAGTGTGACAGCACAAAAAAAGTGTTATTCACTTAATGCCTTGTAAACTCAGTAAACCCAAGTTCAGAAGAGCCAAAATTGTCTTTAATTTGAAAATTATCGGCATAAGCAAAATTTATTTTCGCTTTAATATAGTGAAAAGCAAAAAGATCAACACTTTTTACGGCTATGCAATATTTAATTGAAACACATAAACTTAATAACAGTCTTGTTTGCTCTTACCACAAAAGGCTAGGTTGCGTTTTCTTCTTGTTTTACCTGAAAATGATCGTGTTGTTTATGTAAAGGAAAAGTTCCTGCTTTAGTTACCGTCAAGCTACATCAAATAAGGGTTCACTTGTCTTGTTTTGTAGGTTATGCTTCTTAAACAAACAAATAATTAATGTTGTTTTGTAGTGGTGTTTGGTTGTTTATTTACTTAAGTAATTGGAGAATGTTATAAAACTGCTGTTTAATATAAAACCACAAATTGAATCAGTGATATTATTTTTCAATATTAACGTTGCTTCTTAGCAAATCCAACACCGCACCGGTCGAACTGATTTTGGACAAGTAATTCACTGAACACATTATTTGAAAATTAACTTGTTCACCTAAAAAACTGTAAATATGTAAATCTCATGTTCTCAGCAACTGGAAATTGGACAAGTGGTTGATTTATGATGGTTTGTAAATAATGGTCCACTGCTGAATAGCTTATTTATTCAAGATTTGCCACTATACGATAGTATGTATGGGAAAATCACGAATGCATTTTAAGCACGATTTGTAATACCAGTTTTAAAGTCTTCCAAAGTTTAAGTGTGTTTAGGTGATAAACATTACAAAGTGCCAACATTCACTGTTGTCCAATGAATAACTGAAGAAGGATTCGGAGAGAAACGTTAAAGAGACCGTACTGATTTATATTTAAACTGTGAGCTACGAACCATAAACACGAATTCAGCGAAATGAATTGTGTGTATCTATTGACAATGAATAAGGGTTTCGCTTTTAGCAACCTCGAAACGAGAAGAATAGGCGCTCTCTCCCAGGGATCCAACAAACACGAAATTAATCCGCCTTCAGCGGGGTATATAATTAAAATCTTTGCCGTATCACTGCCCTTTGTTGGATCTGCAGCCTCGCGCTACGCGGAAAGCAATTATTTATACATATTTCGTGAGGCCCGCCGCCGCTATCTCTTACAGCTAGTTGGTTTATCTGGAAGGGCCACAGAGATAAATTAACGGATGGGTGATACTCTTTCCTGACTAGGCTCGGCTGGGCTGGGCCAATTCTGGCCGAATTGTGCGTTAAACCGGTTTACACATGGCGGATTTCTGCACGGTTCGATGCGGTTCCGCAACCCCCCAGACCGACCCTTCTTTGTCTGTATCAGATTATATCGCAAATAAGCCGTGAGGACCTTATTACGCGAGAAGAAAAGGCCAATATGCATGGGTTGTAGTACGCTGGCGTTCCACGTCGAGAATCTTTTGCCAGGGAAATGCAAAAATATCGGCGTACAGCTTTCCTCTCATACACGTATATGCCTGGTGCTTTTGGTCTGCCCTCCGCTTCATTGTTGCCTTGTTTCACTGGTATAATAATATCTAAAATTAAATCAGTGTTCATTATGGTTTGTTTGCTGTTTAAATCTCATATTGCGAATAGATTCTGAAGGTGATTTGATATATCTAATATGGAAATGGTCATTATGAGAACAAAATGCAGTGAAACAAACTTAAGAAGCTTTGTAACCTTAAATTAATGAAAATGTCCACCTTTTCTCTGCTTGATAATAAGGTAATGAAATTAATCTTGAAGCGTGGAGTTTTATTTATTTTAAAACTATATTACTTATACTATCTTGCTCCTTGGCTATACCGTACTGATGAGGATTAATAGTCCGAAACACGTGTCTACGGTTGCTTCTGCGTATGACGGAATTGCCCGATAAATTACCTTTCTCCTCCAATATCTCACCGTCGATTCACCAGCTTTCCTTTATACTATAAGTACACAAATATATTAACCTATTCAACAGTTGGTGATGTAACTAACAGTCTCAATAAGATATACCCGTTTACATTTTTTGGAAAGCGTTTGTTTACATTGACACTCATACAAATAAATCAAAGTCGTAAAAGTAAAGACAGTCATACTCTTACGTCGTATGTCAATATACCTTGCAGAATTAAATATAAGATGAATTATAAACATAGTTTGTCTTTACACCATCTTGTGGGCCAGTAGTTAATCAGTAAAAATTAGTGTAGTTGTGGGATAAGTTAATAATAGGTTTGTGATTTAAACTATTATGTGCTCGCGGTCATTTGTATGTAGAAGAAAATTACCATGGAAGTCAATGATGTTATTTAGTAACCGTTTTTATTATTGTCACTTTTCTTCTTTTTCAATGTGGAGTAGATTTCTGTATAATCCATGACTACAGATTTTGGAAGATTTTTTATTAGTCATTTGAATGTTTAAAGTTCAGTCATGTGTTAGGCTGCTGCTAGAATCTTATTCGAAGATTGGGACCAGATTGTCCAAAATGTATAGTTTTTAATGCAGTTACTGCACTTTAGCTCATATGTGCCGCTTTTTTCAAGTGATGGCAAGGAACCTTCATTGTTTAGTAGCATTTTTTCAGTACTGTCTCTTGTTGGCCATGCGATTGTAATGTTGTTATTGGTCAGAATTGAGGTAATTTTTCAATGTCGAGTGGAATTGTATGTGAGTTTCCTGTAAGCGTTTTCATTTCTAATGTATGAGTATACTTCGCGTGTAGTTCTTTCTCGTTTCAATTTTGTATATAAGCAGTCAACCATATTGTGTTTATAACCGTACTCTGATACTTTGATACTGTATTTTGTACTCCTGTGGTGACAGTATCCCTCTATCAATAATCTTTGTATATAGTATATGAAGGCAGCTGCTTCTGAGTGGTGAGGATGTTGTGACCTGTTTGGTATTGTCATGTCGGTCACTGTTGGTTTCCTGTAGTATACTATTTTGGAGGTTATCATTTTGTCTTTTTATTTTGAGGTCATTTGTAACCTTGGTAAGCTATTGTTTGTTATAAGAAAGAAATTACGATAACGGTTTATTTTTTCTAAATGAGAAACTAAAGCATAACACAAGCACATTTAGTCGTACGAAATATAATAGCGGTGCTATTTAGCTAGCGAACCATATCATTTGGAACTCCGATGGCCCAAACTTCTGCAGTTTGGGTATTACTTTCTCGGCATATTCCAGTTAATTTTCGCAAATACACCACAACTAACTAACAGCAATGAACATTAAGCTCGACTAGAGGCAGCAACGCTACATACGCATACGTTTCCCCTACTACCACCTAAACTTTCATATACCCAACATGACTACGACAGTGGATTCCGAATAGCAGACGAAATTTTGGCACTACCTCATATAACCGATGCCTTTTAATTTGCAATGATGTTCGTCTACATCTTCATATCCTCCTCTCGGTTTCTCGTTGGCTGGAGCCCATTTCGATCTAATTTTCCTCGAGTTTCCCACGAGACGCGCGCACTACAACATAATGGCGTAAGTGTAATTGAATACGTCGTATAATGGATCGCGCGATTGATAAACTGGAGGCCGGGTCCTCTAAGCCGCACGATCATTAACTCGTGTACCGACTTCGTGTCGGGATTTAACACCGTCGTCGCTCCCTGAAACATGCTAGCAGGCATGAGAATCAGTGGTCTGTGAAAATGTTGCATTCTCAAAACTGAATCCGATACAAATTAGGCACGTCAGGATTGATCTTATTTATTTTTAATTTCAGTTGTGTTCTTTGGTAAAGGATAAGAGAATTAGATCGTTTTTCTTAATCTCCAATTTCTTAATATGCCTATAGCTAGTCACGGTTGCTAGTACTCGACCTATGAGTTGTCTATTGTGTTGTTAGGCAAACACAACTTTTTTGCAAGTACCACCACTTCCAGAAATGGGCGAATAAACACACATAGGGTTACCGACAGGTTCACCTGTGGCAGATAAACGGGTAGTTTTGAACTGTGGGCTTCAAAACTGCTACTAACACTCAATAAGTTTGGTAAGATACAAAGTACATGCTATTTGCGATGCGTTCAAAATCGACAGCAAATTGATTGTTAGTATGTACGGGAGAAATGTAACCATCTTCATCCCATTACTACGGCAATTACGTCAAAATAATCCAGAGCATTATACAAATTAGCTGCGTATGGGTGAGCAAATAATTATTATTCTTAGTTAACAGTGAGCGCGTAAAGCATGGAAACAAAAAAAAAGCATCCAATACGGTTTGTTTTTTTTATATAAAAATACACATTTTTATATAAAATTCTTAATTCTGGCTTATCTGGACATTATTTTTAAAGTTGATTTTTGTAGAGCTTTTAATTAATTGTCTTAATGTAGCGGAAACATTTTATGGTCTCACATCAAAAAATTTAGTAAACGACAATTAAAACTTGACTCAATCGAACTCAAACTTTTCGACTCAAACCTTTCGAAAATAGTTTTCGGTCACAATGTCAAGAAGCGTGATTATTTTTTGTTCACGAATGGTTTTGAAATATTTGCAGCGATTCTGATTTGCTGAAAATCCATAAAATAAACAACAAAAAACGGAATAACCTGACGTAATATTCAACTTTCAAGTCTGAATTCATATTCAGCGCAGAATCAAAAATAATCAAAAACAATAGTAATCATTATTACATTAATTGCCGAAAATGTTCTTATGCAAGGCCATTAAATTTGTAGAAACAAAAGTTGTCTATTGACCATAATACCGTAACATTTACATTATTTTTCAACTTAAACTTTCTTATGTAATTCCATAAAATTTGTATGCTACCATTAGACAATACTCATAGTGTCGCAACAATACTCTGCTGCTCTGCCGCTCACCGTTTCTATCGTAGCCGCAGCCTAAGACAATTAAGGGAACCACCAAATCAGTATGAATGGTATAGGATTACCATTTACAAAATAATGTCGCTTAGTTTATTTTAAATATATGTATTATGATAATTCAAAATCGACTTGTCCGAAAATTTTTTGAATTAGCAAAGCTTTTCATTCTACAGTACTAAATATTAAAATTACTGGACCTACTACAGACTTCTACGCCCTTTATATTCATTGAAACTCAAGTCTGGCTGTTTCCTCCATTGGCGGCTATTTTATGTAATAATAGGAAAGATACATATCCAGAGAGAATTAAAAGATACTCATTGGACACTTTCAGAACACACGCATGAAAGTTAGACTGATAAATAAATAGAAGAAGAACACGGCAAGAATCGATGATGAAAAGCATAATTTATATACTTACTTAATCACAATTGACGTGTAAACTGAAGATGGAGACCGTTGCCTCCACAAGGGCCTCCTTCAGGATTGGAAATATAGGAAATACAAACACAACATATCTTTTGACTTGCTTGAAAATTGCTACACACTGCGAATCTTCACAGTGTTACAGCTAACAGTGAGAGTTTTAAAGACAAATTTGTCATTGCACACCAACACACTGTTTTTACTACGGTTTGTAGAACAGCAGAGTAAAAACTGGCACATAAACCTGTCCTGCCAGTAAGAATTTAAGAACCATGGATCCTCTGGTCAATTTTTCTCTATGCGGATGTAATAACAAAAATAGTACAGTTTCATGTGTTCTATTCTAATTGTCGTTCAAACGTATACAAAAATCAATGTTTTAAATCGACCACCTACTTGAGTTGAGTTCTTCTGGACAATGAATAATCCATAGAATTGAAAGCGACTAGATAGTAAATATCACTTTAGCTGTAGTAGAGGATGGAAGAAATAAGGATGGGACCCCCATTCCCCTCGACAATATATTCAAACGACGAATGCATTACCGTAGATTAACATAACCTTAATATTGGTTTCTCCCGTGCCTCTCCCGTTTGAAATACGCGCGCTGTAGACTCTCATTCCGCGGTCGAATTAATATTAATTCCACATCCGCCATCCACGAAATTAGCGCCGCACCCTCTAAAACATTTTTCGTGTACTCTCCACGAGCTTCACTTCAGCCGCCGCGCTTCAGTTTTTCCTCTTGGATAACCTAATTGATCACGGACGATCCGCTCCGTCGGCACCAACTCTCTTCCTCCACCCCCGCTTACCCCACGCGGGCCTCTTTGAGAATTTTCAAGGAGGGAACCTTTCTCCTTTGCATACCAAGCAATACGATCCAGTGACAAAGTGATGGATATTGCGGATGGTGGACGCTACCCTATTGCGGTGGTAGGAGGGGGAGGGATGGGCGCCCCCCGATTGGAGTAATTTGCGCGGGGCGCCAAATTGAAGGGGGAAGTCAAAACCGCAGACCACAAAGCGTAGGCCTCACAGGCGTCCCGTATAATTGTTGTAGCGGATCGGGCAACGCGCCACTGCTTCCTGTGTTGATTAATCCTAATTGCTGCTGCTGTGAACTGCCACGGCAAATAGCAATGATGACTGATATCAAATAATGTTCATTTTTTGTTGAAATAGGATACGTCTGGCTACGTTTATAGTGTGTGGGTAGAACAGGTACAATTTACTTGATGAACGAAACCGAACCGTGCTGTTGCAAAGTTGTATTATTCGAATACATATTATTATGCTATTTGCTATCTCGTTTGATTAACTGTTTGGGGTTCATTCTAAAAAAAAAATAAGATAATCAGGCCAATTTTGCAACGCAGCGGTTACGTAGCAAGTTGCTACGTTTAATAAGATTTCGTATACTATATTGGAAAAATTAACCACTTGTTAAGTTTAACAACAGTGGTTAACTGTTGATGGTAATGCGCATGCAGTACAAAACATTCAATCAACTGATCAGTACCATATCATTACCCTTCAATGTGATGTGTACACAGAAGTTAAGAATACGCCAATTAATAAATTAATAATGAATAGGAGTATCTGCGAGAGTAGAATTACACAACGTTGCTAAGAAATTTAACCACTTGCTATGTCACAACTGCGTTACAGAATTGTCCTGAATATCGACTTTATCGGCTTTATCCACTAGGCAAACTCATTGAATTTTGTATATCGGCAGTCACTAATATCCTTTCATTAATGTTCTTTTTTTGTTTTAGGTGAGTACCAGGATTCTATCAGATAATTTGACATCAAATGGGTATGTGAATACAGCTACAAAAATAATGAATGTCCATTAGTAAATTACAAACAGAAGC
Source organism: Aphodius sticticus (assembly GCA_963966075.1). NCBI lineage: Eukaryota > Metazoa > Arthropoda > Insecta > Coleoptera > Scarabaeidae > Aphodius > Aphodius sticticus. The sequence continues at coordinate 62,968,184 of OZ014507.1, forward strand.
GCTTGATGAACAATAGTTGAATTGCAGTATGTATGCCCAACAGAAAATAAACAAAAATATCCTTGATGATGTCTACTATGGATTTTGCAATTAATACTGTTTTTTTACCTTAAAACGAATCGTATGAATAGATAGTAATTGCCTGTTGATTATGATGAAGACTATATATCGTCCATTAACGTTTTAACCTGTTATATGTCAAGGTGTTTAGAATTTAAGGTTTTTTTGTTGTTATTTTGTTCCCGTACTAACATATTAAAATATTTAGTGTTAATTCCTCGACACTCACTTAATCGTAAAAATATTTTAATTTTGAAAGGTCCCACACCGTTGAGGACTCAATTCACCATCAAAAAGGATTCGGGAACTTATACTTATACTTAGTATAATTAATTGAAATAATTTGGGCATTTCACATCTTCAATCCATTTTAAGATTTTACTAGCAGAACCATAAATTATCGAATAGCTTACAAAGCGTACCACCAACATCTCAATGACATCTCAATGACAACTACCAACTGTGAATTACTCTACATTGTAAGATGACAACCGCAATTTTCGAAATTTATGTAAAATTAATGTCGCAAAGTAGAAAAAATAGTATACAACACTCGTTTTATAAGACGTATTGGCGCACTCGTTCCATTTGGGCCAAAACAACTCGTGCGCCAGTTTTTGTCTTATAAAACTTGTACTATAACAGACTATTAAGCTGTTATAATTTACGGTAAGTCAAAAATACTATGAATCTTGGGAAACTTGTTTTGTATCACGTATATTTTCTGTAGTACGCACTTAGGACGGGCTCACGCTCGAAATCGATCTGCACGAAATTAAATAAAGAAATTTAACATCGGAGAAGAATTTTCTTTACTCGATTAACCAAAGACATCTGATGAGAATGGAGAAATTTCTTGCTGAAATAAATTATCGATTGATATCATTTTCATCGACTGCATTTGATCTTTATATACACTGTAGATGAAAAATCAACAGACTGGGCTATTAAATGGAACCTTCCTTGGCTAACCTTGCCCTGAGCTTAAATATATTTAGCAATCTGTTGTTCAATACATGTTGCAATGTTACCGGAAAATGCTTCGACCATCCTTTGACACACACTGTTTTGTGGTATGGTAGCATACACAGTTTTTCCATATTTCCCCTAAGAATTTGAATGGCGTTAAGTTCGTACTGATGTTCCATCTTGCTAAAAATGCAGTTTTCCCCCACTGAGAAGTAAACTATATCAATCGAATCCATTAAATTTAAAATAAGAATATAACGCAAAGCGTCAATTTGACTTTTCCGACTTGGTCCGCCGGCCATTTAAAAAAAGTACATGTATGTCTGCCTATTGATTATGTTTGCCCTTGATTGATATGCTTTTAGAATTTAATTATTCAAATTTCGCTTATTATTTATATCCATGATTGTGATCGATGAGATGTTTATTGAACGTAGACGCTTTCTGTTTGTTGTGTTTCTTATATCGGATTTTTAATATTCTCTCAATCTGCCCAATATATTGAGCTCTACAGTCCGAACAGGTCAGTTTGTATATGGCACTTTCTCTATTGTAGGGGGTTGGTTTTAATATTAATTCTGGGGTGAAACTGCACCGTCAGAGGGACACAACCTGATATTTTACTTTACTGAAACACTATCTTTCATATTAATCATTATTATTGTAGTTCATACACTTGTTACATAATTTGTACGACGTACGACCATAAAATTTCTTGTTGTCTCTCCTCCAATGTTTGTTTGTATCTCATATAAATTGCGGTGTACATTATACTGAAATCGATGGTATTGAAAAAAATGTTAATTATAATAGCCTTTTATTAGTATTCTCATTTTCTCGGTATTACCTATTGTAGTACTGTGTCGATCAACTTATAAGTAAGGTTATTTCCACTCGGGTAGGTTACTGGCCCTTTACATAACGTCCAATGTATTTAATTATTCATGGGAAGCCCTCTATACGAGGACCTACGCTACCGTGTCGCTTTTGTTGTTTGATTAATGATTTGTCGATATCGATAGTACACCGCTAACTAGCCAGCGCCACAAAACGTACAAAATAAGTTCTTTGTTTGTCCCAGAATAACTTTCGATACGATTGTATTCGGGACGACATGAATACAATTCGTTGTGATTAGACCGCTTTCGTTCAAAGGCAAATACGAAACATGTTACTGTATTTTTAAAGCTGCAAATAACAACATGATATACTGTATACTTTCTCGTACGTTTTTTCGCCTAATATTGTTTTTCTTTGTTATATTCCGTATTCATCGGTAGCAACATTTTTTATTGTCCATATTCATTTTATTTATCACAACCTGAAATCTTTTTTTTCGCCTCCGCCATTTGTGAATAGGATTATTAGACAGCATTCGTAAAAAACAAACGTTAAATCTAAACATAAATCAACACTCTTAAACCTTTTAAGACTCATATCACTCACACAGATAAATATTATATTCCGTATTCATCGGTAGCAACATTTTTTATTGTCTATATTCATTTTATTTATCATAACCTGAAATCTTTTTTTTCACCTCCGCCATTTGTAAATATAGAATTATTAGACAACATTCGTGAAAAAGAAACGTTAAATCTAAACATAAATCAAAACTCTTAAACTTCTTAAGACTCATATCACTCACACAGATAAAATCGTTATTGCAAATTATATATAAAAAAAAAACTTGGTGCAAATATGAGGTCATTCAGAAGATCCCTTGAATTAGGAAAATATTTTTTTTTCGATTCTCATTCTACCGTGGATTGCGCTCTGTGGAGCTTGCGAATTCGATATTATCGACATCAAAGGATCACGGGGATCGTGAGAATGTCCCCATCTGGCGGTAAACCCACGAACCACTACATTATGATGTCTAAAGTGTACCGTATTACCCGGATGGGAAATACCTTTGGGAATGTACTATAACAGAAATTTTTTATTTTATTTTTGTGTACCTGCAAACCGGAGGTGTTGTATAATATTATTACTGGGCGAGCTTCTCACCAAGTTTCGCAAACAAAGAAAGTTCAAGGCGATGACAACAGGTGTTCGGTTTACTTCGGACTTAGATGGATCGCACCAGTGCTCTACGGCGATGCAGTATGTTTTCCGGATACAATAGATTCTATTCTATACCTAATACATGTGTTGGTGGTATGCTTTGTAAGCTATAATATGAAGTTTAAAGTTTCGATTTACGGCAACAACGTATAGTTTGTTGTTTTGTACCAGTGATTCATTTCGTACTGTCAATCACGTCGTATACAATATACCATAGTGGGGCGGCTGTAGATTGTACGAAACACACAATAAATGTTGTATACAGGGTCTCCCACTACGAGCTGCCATTAGAAGTATATTGTATATGGAGAACCAAATGAAATGAGAGATTGAAAATTTGTGGACTTATATTGTTGGACACGATCGTCTCAACTAAAATATTTTGAGTTTTCGGTTACTTCCGGTTACACCGGAAATGATGTCAACTTTTATATTTCAAATGGAATACCCTGTATTTTATCGCACTTTTGAAATCTTCATTAAATTTTATATAATAATAATAATAATAATATTCTTTATTGCAATAAATAAAAATAACAAAAGGTATATATAACACATATTGTGATTTAAAATATAACCATTACTCAAAATTGAAAAATTTAGAAAATTTCATAAATTTTAGGAATTAGTAGAGATTCTCATGTTGAAGGTCTCCATTAATAAGCGATTGTTTTAAGAATCTAGACACAGTCTGCTTGCTTTTAAAACCAACATTGTTCAGCACAGTGTTTATTATATGGGAAGCAAGATAGCTGAAGGATTTTCTGAACAATGCCGTTCTATGTTGCGGGATAGATGCGGTGGTTGAAACATGTCGAAGGTTTCTTCCGTGAGCCCCCTCTCGAAGCTGAATCTTCTGCGCTAAGTAAGAAGGTTGTCCATCGACAACTGCTGCTCTGACCACACCCACATAATGTATGAAACGTCGCTCCTCCAGCCTCAGCCATCCAGCTCCCCGAAGGACCTCGGACATATGTTGACGTCTAGGACAACCAGTTGCGTACGCCAGGCAGCTATACGTGATACTCTGTAGACGCCGCTTAGCTGACTGTGTAATGAAGGGGCCATAGACAACATCGGCATAGCTCACAGCCGACAATATTAGGGAATCTGAAATTAGAAGTTTTATATCTGTTGGCAATAAATTTTTAAATTGATATAAAAGCTTCAGTTTGGCGTAGGACCGTTGACAAAGTTTGTTAACGTGATCCTCGAAGGATAGGTTGGAGTCCATAATTACACCGAGATTTCTTGCTGTCTCTACTAACGGCAACGCGGTGCCATTTAGACTGATCTTGGACACCGAGTCACGAACGCGCATCGCACTATCCGGTCCCCCGACTAAGACAACTTGGCACTTGACTGGGTTTAATTGAAGTGAGTTGCTGCTTGCCCAATTGAAAATTCGTGTCAGATCTTCATTTATGGTTGTTATCCCTTCTTCGATATCTTCATCGTAAATTGATGTGTAGATCTGCAGATCATCCGCGTATCAACTTTATGTTACAAAAAAGTTGTCCGGCACAGTTGTTGTGAAGATTACATATTATCGACACATCGGTAGAATTCTACTAAAAGTTATACAGGGTGTTCAAATTTTAAGATCAAAGTTGAATTTGAGACATCTACTAAAAGTCGATTTTTTTTCAAATGGCAACCCTAACATATGAATACATTTCTCAATTCTATGGAAAATGTTAGATCAACTTTGTGTACAATGTCCTGTACCTAAAATGTACTTGTACCTACTGAAATCGATTTGAATGATGAAAACATCACAGTAGAAATTGCAAACATTGCCAAATCTGGATTACGTCTGAAAACAACTGAACAATTTGGAATAAACAGAACTTTATTCAACAAGTTTTGTTAGGTCATTTTTCATTATAATTAATTTAGTATTTATAAAATTATAAGCCTACAATAAAACACAATATTAAAAATAAAACAAAATCGTAAAGTAAATTGAAAAACTGCTTAATTCTATTTCAGTAACGGTTCAAAAACGTTGCCGTTTTCCGCTAAACATGCTTCAATTCGTTTTAACATATTGTTGGTGGCGTCCCTGATTGAGTTAGCACATAACCCATTGAAAGCAGCTTGACCTCTATCTTTCATGTTCTCCTTATCAATTATTGGGTCCTCAATAATTGAGTGGGTTCAAATGGACCGTGCTTCAGCGCACACAACTGTTGCAGTAAGAGGCTTGCTTCATCATTTTATATGGTTGTATGGAATAAGTGGCGCATTTTGATTGGTTGCTGTAATCCAATTGCTTCACAAATAGCATCTCTTTCGAGTTTTTGTAGCATTGAGAGATCAGGAAAAGCAGTCGTAATTTAGTAAAAGGTGTCATCGATGTTATCAGATCTTGATAAAATTAAGTTTGCAGTGTTGACAATAAAATAATTCATGCAAATGATACTTAAAATTTGCACTGGCATTTTTTGGCCGTCCTTTATTTTTTACTCTGATTTCTTGATGTTTTTTGAGGGTTCGGCTTATTCTATTTCTGATGTAACTTGTATGACGATTAAAACCAATCATCACAATTTATATTTTACATTGGCAATTTATTATATAGACTATGGTTCTCTAGCAAACATGAATTCATATGTCTTTATCCTAACATGTACAGGGTGTTTCACTTCGCTTATGCGAAACATACCCAAGCTGTAGATTCAGTGATTCGAAGCATAAACGTTCGTATAAACTTATGCCTATCAAAAGTCAAAAACAAAATTGTCGGTTTGCAACGTAAAAGGTGCAAATATGTTTTTATTGATATCAATAAGACTATTAATAACTTTTGTTTAGTTTTGCATGCGGAACATGTGAAACCTGCTGTGTCATGCACTGCAGTTGCATTTTATTGCTGCTGTAAGTGCTAAGCACTATGACTCACATATTTGATCGTCCAATTTTGGGACCATTCCATAAGGGTGCAATACGCTAAAACTGGCCTGAAAAACAAACATGGACATGCCATACATTTCAATATGATTCAATCATATACCGTGCCCGGCACTAACTTTGACACAAATGGAAAAAGTGCTTATTATCAATTTTTAAAAAAATTTTATTCTTCATAAAAGTTTCTGTATTGTCTTAAACCTAAAATACAAATATTACAATGTAGTTATCTGCTTGCATATGCTGGGTGTTACCAAAACTATGGAGAACTCTTAACAGTAAAGTAACTTTATTTTAAAACCTACGCAAAAATGTTATTTGAAAAAAGTGTTTGAAAACAGCGGGCATTAAATTCGAAATTATAATCTCCTTTGTCGATGCATGAACACCCGGTATATGGAACGTCGAAGGTGACTATAATTTGATATTTAATGCCGGCTAATATTTTGAAATACTTTTTTAAATAATAAATTAGTATAGCTTTGAAGATGAAGGTATTTTACTCTTACGTCAGTTTTATCCTTTTGGTAACACGCTGTATATGCAACGGAGAAGGTAATTATAATTTCGTATTTAAAGGCTTCTAATGTTTCTAAATACTTTTTTCAAATAACATTTTTGCGTCGCTTTGAGCATAAAGGTACTTTACTCGTTTTTTTTTTCATAGTTATGGTAACACCCGGTATATGCAAGCAGATAATTACATTATAATATTTGCATTTTAGGTGTAAGACAATCCAAACACTTTTATAAAGAATAATTTTCTGAGAAATTGATAATGAAAATGTTAACTGTTAATAAAAACACCCGGTATATGCAGTGGAGAATGTGACTACAATTTCGTATTTGATGGGCTCTAATATTTCCAAATGCTTTTTTTTTCAAATAAAATTTTTGCGTAGCTTTTAAAATAAAGGTACTTTACTATTTAGTGTTTTCCATAGTTTTGATTACACCGGCACCGGCACCGGCACCGGGTACATGCAAGCAGTTATTCACATTCTAATATTTGCATTTTAGGTTTGACACTATATAAACTTTTTACTGGGATGAAATTTTAAAATTGATAATAAAATTCTTTCCCATTTGTGTACAAGTTAGTGCCGGACACTGTATAATTAATATAACAATCAAAATAATATAATTTCATACAACTTTGATGTTAACACTTCGTTATTTTCCCTAACTTTGTATTAGCGATCTAGACTTTACTACAAACTTCTGCTAGCACGCAGTTCCCAACAAATATTGTTCTTCTTCTCGCCAATCCTTCACAAAACCCCAAACACAAACAATACGAAGCCCCGCTATAATTCCTTTGGGGCGGCGAAAACAGCGTACATCTTTAGGGATATAAACCACATCATTACCCGCGCAACCAATTTATCGTCGGCTTCCGAAAAATCGACGCCTAACTTATTCACCAGGGTGCGCACTGCGCATACATATATAGATAAATTCAAAGCGGGAGATCCCACGCGCTCCCCGGGATGTTCTTCCGGTGCCGCCGCGTACAGATGGCACTGCAAGCGTTCCTAATTTGCCCAATTACTCACAAGACGCCTCGCAGAGAAATGGATTTCCCTTGTTTGAGGCGCAAATAAAATGGAACTGCGACGCTACTGAACTCCTCTCCGTAATCCGATTTGAAAGAATCCAAATAATGACTCCCCGCAGGAACGTCGCCGAGCAAATCCGGCGCGAAATAAATAATTAAACGTTTCCTGGCGTAGTATGAAATATTCAGAAGGTTAGGTAGCCTAGATTAACCTCGGCATCGGTGTCTCTCCGCCTGCTACGTGTGGCTCCCCTAACACCTCGTTTTCTATTTTCCTCTCGTCGAAAATTCCATCTCGAGCAAGCACAGCTTCCTCGATTTTCCGATGGTAAAATTGGCGATTGGTCTCGATATTTATGGTATAGATTCCGTTTCGATTTGATGTTCGGAAGTAGTGTACCAGCTGGCAGGAAGATGAACACCGTTCAATTTAGTTAACTACATAAATTGATAAAAAAAACTGTATTATCTGCGCGTCCGCCATTACTACAGACACCTTATTCTACATATAAGGACTTGCGAGAAAACACCTATAAAATACTTAGATTCAATTCTGTAGGAAGAAACGACCTATGTCGACCCTATAAAATGTATTTGCTTTAGCCAGCTTTTCTTCCAATGCCGTTGAAACAATATACATAATATATATAATGTATTATAATATATAATTTATACTTATTTTAAATAATATAAAAAATAAATTAATATATTGTAAAATCTCGATCCAGCTGTTCTCCACCTGAAATAAGTCGCAGTTGTGTGGGACATTGGGTCCCACACAACTGCATCTAGTGGTAGAGGTATCCACTAAAACCCCCCTCATCTAGAACTAACTGCAATAGTAGAAGTAAAAAGACTACAAAGCAATTCAATGTAAACTCAGGACACCTTTCTTTTAAACATATACCGAGCATAAAAAAAAACAAATTTCCCGGCATAGAGTTTTTTCCATCCATTAAAATATATACCAGTGAGTCATATTCGACAGATACCCAGACTATTTGGTGAACTTTTACATTTGACATTTATATGCTCGCCAACACTCGCTAACGTTTGTTTCTTCCTGATTCATATCCAATCGCGTACTGAACACCCTTCCAGAGCCTCGTTTGTGCAGGCAAAAACCCACTGACCCTCAACATAGTTACCACGGTGATACTTGGAACATTTGCGATCACCTTGCATTTGCAAAATACCACTTATCTTAACACTATGATGGGTTCACGTTGAATAACACTAGATTTTTCTTAACTCACCAAGTCACCAGAAGCTGAATGATATGGTCCTTTACAGTTTTAAAGATTGAAACATTAAGCAAAGGATCTGGCAGATTATAGGGGATGAACTGGGGTAATTTCAGTTTCAAATGATCGCTTTCAAATTTTCTTGTCTTGTTTATACCTAACACTGTTTTTTACATAATGAATTAATTGTTTTTTTTTTCGTTTTGTGTACTTCTTTATGGTACATCTTAACCTAAACTACTCTAAATTTCCGGTCCTGTTTTGCATTCTTTAGTAGACTTGTCTTTGTTTGAACCGTTATTTTATTTTTCTCGTTATAATATTCCTCTAATACAAGTACCGTAAACTGGAGCTATTTTCGGCATAAATCATTCCAGGACTTTTGATACGAGTTATAAAATCATGAGCTATATATACCATTATACCATTTGAAGCATTGGCTTTCGAAACCGCTACATACCGAAAGCTCAAAATGTTGAGAATATTTTTTTTTAATTTTTAATTTCGTGTCGAAGTTACCCGTAGGGTAGGGTAACTTCGACATCACTTAAAAATATATTTATTGTCGAAAATATCTCAGCGTAGAGGTTACTTCAACACTAGATTTTGGTTCTTAAAAAACACCTAAAAAAACATAAAAAACAATATTCTCATATAAAAAAATATATATTTGTAATTCTAAAAAAATAAATTTACAACGACTATAAAATAAAAAACAAAAATAAAGCCGTATTTGGCGTCTTCTTTGGCCCCAAAATATATATCTTAGTCGTCATCTTCACAAATATCGGACGGATAATGCTCTTTCTTGGAACCGTCATTACAATTTCCACATATGCACATATGCATTTATGGCATAATATGCATCGTATCCATTTCTTACGGCTGGCATAGGTAGAATACTCACACTTACATATTGCACACAAATTACGATTAGGGAAATTACAATTTGGGTCAGTATAGCCCTTATTGCAAATTCCGCAGATCCATCTCAAACATGAGACACAGCAAATCCACTCTGAACCTCTATATGTGAAGAATTTGCATTCGCACATTGAGCACGTTTCGTCATTATTTTGTGTCCGTTTGTATGTTTTTCTTTTATAAGGACCGACCTTTGTATTGACTCGATCAGTGATGTTGGTCAACTTTTTGTTTTTCTTTGGAGATTTGCTCATTATGTTGGCTTTCAGGACAGAGATAATGGCAATTCTTCATCATTCAGTAGACATGTTTGCAGTCTGGCACGATGCAACCGTTTCTTTAGGAACTGACATGAGGCGCAGTTGTTGCCCTGATCCTATAATAACCTTCTTCCCTCTCGTTCGTCTACAGGCAGAGTTTTCTGTGAATCCAGAATTTTCTTTGAGATTCTTTCAGAAACTCCAAAAGACTCGCATCCCACAATCTTTCCGAACTAGGTGCTGACAAATGTGGAAGTTTAGACAACACAGCATCTGGCTGAAACTGAGATAAGCCTGTGGTTCGAAAACCAGACATCAAATTGGCTTCAGCATTGGTTGAAATTGCTAACCAAAGCCTCTTCAGATGACCTGGGAACTGCTCCTTGGGAATTGATCCTTTACGATGAGATTCTTTTCTAAAAGGTGTCTAAAATTTATCTCTTTATAGGACTAAAGAAACACATCCAATGGCTGCATTAAAAGTGCAGCCTCTATAACTATGGGTGAAAAATGGGATGATAAATTGTCACCTATTACAATTTTTATATGCACTGGTTCGCTATTTTATTTGATGTGTGGTAGCAAAACATCAAAAAACCATTTCTCAAAGAGAATCATATCGAACCAACCGCATATCATATCGTACAAGTGCATACTATTTATAAACAACCATAGGAGCAAGCAACTTCCCTTCTGCTGTACCACACACCATTATGCTAATGGATGTGCTTGAATGTTCTTGGATCCTGTCAACCCTATTTGATACTCTTGGGACCAACACCTTTTTAGACCCTGGGTCGTACGTATATTTGTCTCATCACGGACGAGCATTTACCAAATGGGGCTCTACATTGCCGAAAAATTCTCTAATTTGGGCTCCACCAATATAAGCTCGTTGTTGGTTGATATTAGTAGCCAAACGGTGCGATAAATTGTTTCTAATAGCAAATTGTTTTATAAACTCATAACCTGGCCTGTTGTCTTTCCATTCGCGGACATTACGACCCTGCTTTGTAACGAATCCTGATATAATTGCCACAATGTCTGCACTAGCCATCGGATATCCCCAGTCGCTTACCGTGCCAAGAGTTTTAGCAATTAAATTAAATTTAGCAATTAAAGTCTCCTCGTCTATTGTCAATACCTTTGGGTAACCAATTTGGCCAGGGTGATTTTCATGTATTTAGTCCAATAGAGTTGTCTGCGGAATTTTATAGGTTATGCTAGCAAGTTTCTGGGACATACCAGCTTTTATAGCAGCTATTGCCTTGTTAAGATCGTTATCACTATTGTTTCGGTATCTCCTACCACCCACTTTCTTTTGGTATGTTCTAACCAAGATCTGTAGAAAACACAGGTTACCTCGTAAGTTTTAATCAATAAGCGGCCCGTATTCAAGCGCGGGAACTACGTCACCCGTATGCCCGTTTAAATTTATATGTATTCACTATTCATATCCATTCGGAGATAGCTCGCTGCGCGCCGTTTCATGGCTCAATTACGATTAGTTTTCAGTAAATGTGGTGACTAAAATGTATATCATGTATATACAGCCAGGTATATGAACCATATTTATTTATTTAACAGTGCAACTTCGATTTGATTTGATTTGAACTGCTATGTAGAAATTATTTTATAAACATGAGGACCAAAACTAACTTATCTTTGAGATAAATATACTTACCTATCATGATAACTATTAATAATAATAATAAGTATAAGGTAACAATAAGTAAAAGTATAACTAGAAATATTTTCGTGGCTTAAAACAAATACAATTACAATATTCAGTTTTAAAAATAGATTTAATGGAATAAAAAGCATTATGTTTTTTTTAATTTACAATTTTTTAATTTTTTTCTAGTTTGTCGCGTTTTCTGTACGTTTTTCTTTTTCCCAGCTTAACCTCTTCTCTTTTTAGATTAAGGAATCTAATACGAACAAAAACTCTCTGCCGGGAGAAAGATTTCACCAGTTTCCTCGGCAATTCTGGAACTTTCTTCGCTATAGAGTTTGTTGTGTTTGTTACAATGTTATCAGAACTCTGCAAGTTATCATTGTGTAATCTTTTGAAGAATTTTTCAATTTTTGTAACCTGCATGGACCACTCTTCAGAGGGTTCAGTTAAGCCACCAAATGATAAATTCTGAATCCAGGAGGGTATATAATAATTGTGCATTTTTCCTACATCTGCTTTGTATGTGTACTGGCTCAAGTATGGAAATTCTTCTCTATGTTTTTTAGCTAGATATCCAGCTATAGAAGCCCATCTTTCTCCGAGTTTTGCATCTCGGAAGTAGAGCTGTTAGATGGGGACCAATTTTCTGTATTTTCTATATCCGACAATTATCCAGGTTCTTGTTGTGGCTCTCGTACGATTATATTATTAATCTTTGCTGCGGTAAGAGCACTTGCCATTAAAAACTGATCATCTTGAAGTTCTGGCGATGTATCCACATTTGAATGTCTTTGCACAAGTCCAGGATTTTTTCGAGTAATATCATCATGACTCTATAGAGAGCACTCAAAGCAGTCGGATGGTCGTGAAGCCCTCCTCGCGTCCTTTACTAAAGTTAAAAGAAAAATTAAAACTTATAAATACTTATAAATAATTATTGTGACACTTGCTTGAGAGAAAAAGTTTTCTAAGCAGTCCTGGTTCAATCCATGAGTTAGTAGCTATTTAACATAATCTTGTCTCATACTTTTGTACAAATCCTGTACTGATTTTGTAGAAATTATTATACCCTTTTGGAAGACTTGTAGGCTTTTTTGCCAATACATAAACAACCATTAATGATAGCTAACATTTCTTCTAAAACTTTTTTTGTAAAACTATATCCAGGCCATAGGGTTTCTTGGAAGGTATGGAAGTTGCTGGAGTATAAGAATTCATTACGTGAAACTAATTGTTAATTAACTAAACAAATTCTCCAACTCTCCTGGCATGATGTTGATCTCCAATCAAATAGTTCCTTAAAGCTGTGGCTGTTGTGTTTGAAAACAGCTGCGCGGCTAATTTTACATTCTGCCATTGTGTCTTCTTGCAATTTAAATGGAGTTAAATGCAGCTTACTTGTGAGTGGGTGCTTCGTGTAGGTGTCTTTGCGGTAACACTTTTTAGTCCACTCCTTTCTCAGTATCAGTGCTGTTGGAAACCTAAAAAAGCTCAGTTTTTCTCCGATTTTTTTACACTTCCTGGCATTGCGTGGATTATTATTATTATTATTATTATTATTGCTGTTGCAGGTAGCAACACTACATATGGTTCCTGTCATCTATATAAACAATAAATAAGTTATACAAAATAAATAACAACTTAAATTGTGTTGATTTTTTCCTAGTTTATTCCACTAAAACTGAACGGTGTGCTTTTTTCTCAAGGCTGGAAGCTCGATTGAAACGCACAACGTAGTTTGTTTGACTTTTTTATTAGGTTCGATATTTTGCTAAGTATTATCATCTTCTTCAGGAACTAAAAACACAGGAAAAAGGAGAGAGTATATAGCAATACACACTATTAGTAACCTACTGCTAAGTTACCTCTAACAATAGTCGTAGTTACATACTAAGCTTCATGGTATTTAACGACATGTGTAACGAGTTTAAACAAATCGTCCAACAACTTCCCAAAACCAAAAAATAACGACAGCAAACTGGTACACTACTAGACGGTTTAAATCTACTTACATAGTGTATAAATTTATGTTGGAGTTTTACAGTGTACAACTGTTTTGCACTGATTTAATTCCTGCCATCTTTTAACCTGCTATTGCCGCCGAACGTAAACAAATGTTTTGATTGCGAGTCTTGTTGTTTATCTCAGGTAATTATTGACATCTTTTGATTGTTTATTGTTATAATTGTTAAGTGCCGTTGCTCTAATGATCTATTGTAGTTCAAACCATGTGACTGACACTGTGTTTTCCTGTGCTCGTCGACGTTAGTTAAGGGGGGATTCCGGTTTTTTCCTCTAAAATTACCGCCTTTTTTAGAATTTTTTATTGGCGAGACTATGCAATAAATTGATTCTAAATTTGGCACAAATATTTATTAGCTTTTCAAGTATTTACAAAAAAAAAAGAATACAGAAATATGATGAATCACGCTCACTAGCCACCCGCGACCATGACACTGCGCGAAGATCCGCGGTCACTCGTTGGCATGATTGGGCCACTCCAGGTGATCTGAAATAAAAATCTCGAATAGCGGCCTACTTAATACATAAGTAGTTATCGTTTGATGAACCAGAAAATAAAAATATTTATATTTGAGGAAATGGTGGCTTCTTAAACTCAAAATATCGATTTTTCTCAAAAAAATTGACAATGTTTTCTCTATAAAAGGAAAAGTACATAACTTATTGCAGTTCTTGTTCATCAAACGATAAAGGCATGTTTACTGAACATCCAGTTAAAATTTGAAGTCAATCGGTGCAATAGGTTTCGAAATATCATGCCAACCGTTTGCGAAAAAACTGTTCCGAGAAAAACACGTTTAAACATTCAAGTACAGTTTATTACGGGACATCGAGTACTCACAGTGTTTTTCTGCTAATATGCTATACCAGAGCCATACTTTATTCCTTCCTCCACTTTGTAGAATTTAATTTGAGACTTGCTCATTTCTACGCCTTGTTTGAGCTTATTTTGCAGCCTCTAGTGCACGTCTCGACGACATCAACAAACGAAGTTTCTCGCGAACATTTGCAAATATTTTCGTTTCCTTGCCAATAACGATTCCTATAGTTGTCATAGTTTAGAGGATGGCAGAAAAGCCTTTATTATAAATGGGTGCTGCTGCATAAGCCGCAATTTTGACCCACGGTGAAGATGTTTGGGTGCGAGGCGGCAGACAGCAGAATTGAAGCTTTAGTTGTTGTTTTGTGTGTCACCACTAGGGGTGGGCGATCTCTGAAATTTGTGAACGATCTTTGATCACAATTTGAGATCGATCTGATCGATCAGATCGATCAGATCGAAAAGATCGATCAGATCGAAAAGATCGATCAGATCGAAAAGATCGATCAGATCGAAAAGATCGATCAGATCGAAAAGATCGATTTGATGGAAAAGATCGATCAGATCGAAAAGATCGATCAGATCGAAAAGATCGATCAGATAGAAAAGATCGATCAGATCGAAAAGATCGATCAGATCGATCAGATCGAATCCGAAGCCGATCTTTTCGATCAGATCGATCATGATCGTTCGATCGATCTTTTGCATGAACATGGCGCCTGCTAAAAGTAAAGTGATAGATAATATTTGTGGAAATTGTTCAGTAAGTGTTAAAAATTCCGTGGTTTGTGATAAGTGCCAAACCAAGTACCACCCATCTTGCATCACCAAAATTAAGGGCATGTATGTTGATGATTGCAAGAAAATTATTTGCTGCGAGTCCATAACCTCAAAATCTTGCAAATGTGAGGAAAAGGACCACGAGATCGGCGAATTAAAGTCAAGAATTGCGAGTCTAAATCAAAAAGCACTGGAACAATCATTGGCCGAAATTCAGTGTATTACAACGGATTATTCAGCCTTACCTCTCGATGTTAGCATTGCTTCGGCCTCCGATAGTTTCTTAGGCGGTCTGGAGGAACTTTCCAGAGATGTTCATGAGATGAAAGAAACACTGATTAGCCAACTGAGTGAGTTGAAGTCACTAATTAATTCAATTCAACAGTGCAACACACGAGTTCACCCGGCATCTAACCAAAATTGCATTTCAAATGTAAACAAACCACCAAAACTAAGGGAAGCACGAGCGCCACCTGTTACCGAGGAGCTGAACAATCAACTGTCGGTACCGAAATTTTCTGTGACTGCAAATGCTCGCCAGCTGGATGATACTGCAGTTCGTTCCAGCTTGAGAAAACCAAAAATACTTATCTTGGGGGATAGCCATTCACGAAATTCTGGTGTTCTTTTGCGTAACCTTCTAAATAGTTCGTATGACATTGTATCAATTTGTAAACCAAATGCAACTTTTCAGAGTATTATTATGGACGTCAGAGGTCTTTGTAGTGACTTCACAAAAGATGATTTCCTGATATTGTTTGGTGGCAGCAATGACTTATTGAGGAATAAGCGAATTCCCTTTGAATGTTTAGAAACTGTTAAATATATGTGTAGCGCGACAAATGTAATTTTTATGACAGTTCCCTTCTGGGACCACAAACTTCAACTCAATAAGCGAATATTTGACTTTAATAAACAAATGTATAATTTTCTGTGTAATGCGTGTAGCTTTGTTGATATAAATTGTCTTATAAAATCAAAACAAAAAACTTACCACGGGCTGCGTCTAAACCGTCACGGCAAACGAAATATATTTTCGTATGTAGCTGATCTGATAAAATGTATATCTCAACGGAAAAGTAGCCACACCTCCTCGGCTGATACTAATAACAAAGATGTAAATTTTTGCGATCTAGCTTCCGGAACCGTGCGGAAGTAAGCTTACACTGTGACGAGGGCGCATCATGTGGGGGAAGGGGCGTAAATTCATTTAGGGTACTGCATTACAACATTCAGGGGTTGTCAGGTAAAGCTCTCCAGCTGGAAGTGTACATAAGGCAGGGTAGATTTGATATTTTATGTCTAAATGAGCATTGGTTGTCTGATGACCGATTGAGTGTCTTAAGCATTGGCGGGTATGCAAAAGTGTCTAGTTTCTGCCGATCAGTCCACCAGCACGGCGGTGTTGCTGTTTTTGTAAGAAACACCATTTCCTCTCTAGCTCCTTTGCCGTTTGATCCGTTGTTATTTTCAAGCGAGATTGATTTTGAGGTAGCCGGAGCAATAATAGACGGTGTCCAGTTTGTGACCATTTACCGTTCTCCAAACGGAAATTTTGATTTGTACCTGTCAAAGTTGAATTCGGTGTTGAGTAGATTATCGAGTGCCAGGGGTATTGTTGTGACAGGAGATTTTAACGTTCACTTTGAGAGAAACTCGAAAGAGTGTAGATTGCTGTGCGATTTGTTTTCATCGTTCGGGCTAAACAGGTCGGTCTTCCAGAGTACCCGAATGAATGCTTGTCTTGACAATATATTTACTAACTTCAGTAATGTCTCTTGCATGTCGGAGGTTGTGGATCCTCTGTTATCCGACCATCTTGCCATTTCTTTCGAGTGCACCTATTCACCAAACGATCATAATACGAATAAAAAGAAAAAGATTAGCTATAGACCAATTTCAGACCGTGGGTTGCTAGGTTTCTATAATGTCATTGAAACAACTGACTTTGCGTTTGTAGATGATGAAAACACTAATCTTAATAATAGTTTCCTTACTCTAGTCAATATACTTTCAAATGCAGTTACAAGTAGCTTTCCACTCAAATCGAAGAGTGTTACCAGAACAAACGGTAGAGGCATTGGCATCGCTTGGTTTGGGGACGAGGCGAGACATGCGAGAGAGAGTCTGCGACTGATGACATCTTTGCATCGACAAAATTCGAGACTGGTGCCGCTGGATATGTTAAGGCAGCAAAGAATACTTTACCGTAATGTCCTATCGAAAAGTAAGAGGGAGGCTAATAATCGGCACGTACGCAATTCAGCCAACACCCAGAAAGCTGTGTGGGAAGTAATCAAAAACGACTGCCCTTCTCAATTGCTCGCGGAAACTGACAAACTTGGGGCTGACGATTTCAATAAGTATTTTTGTGAGGTGGCTGCAAATTTGATTTCCGCTATCCCATCGGCTAATACCACTGCAGGTATTTCACAGGGTTCAAGTGACTCGGTCGAAGTG
The DNA here is from genome assembly GCA_963966075.1 of Aphodius sticticus. NCBI lineage: Eukaryota > Metazoa > Arthropoda > Insecta > Coleoptera > Scarabaeidae > Aphodius > Aphodius sticticus. Next base: position 62,985,939 of record OZ014507.1, read on the forward strand.
TTCAGTTTCAGAGAGATAACATACAACGAGCTAAGAGATATTATTTCAAAACTTGAAAATAACTACAGTATGGATGCGTATGGGTTAAACTATAAACTAATTAAATGTATAAAGAACTTAATAATTATTCCCCTCACAAAGCTTATCAATAGATGTATAGTGTCCCGCGTTTTTCCAGATTGTCTAAAAGTTAGTAAAGTTGTCCCAATACACAAAAAGGGCGACTATGATGATGTGTCCAATTATAGGCCTATTTCACTAACGCCCGTTATCGGAAAGATCTTGGAGACTGTTTTAAAGCAGCAGTTGACTCCGCATCTCGAGGATTGTCACCTCTTGAATGCCGCACAATTTGGCTTCAGAAGGGGTCGATCAACTACTGCAGCGCTGAGTGCTCTGGTCACTCATGTCCAGGACTGCTTCGAGAAGAAGTTATATGCACGGGCCTCATTTTACGATTTGACCAAGGCTTTCGATTGTGTGTCACATCGGTTGCTACTCGATAAGCTGAGCTACTTTGGTTTCGATGCTGGCAGTAGACGCATGATTGAGTCATATTTGTCAGACAGGTCCCAGTATGTAGATTATGGAAACCAACGCTCTTCTGAACGGCTTATTAAATATGGGGTGCCACAGGGCTCGGTTTTGGGACCTGTTTTATTTTTGTTATTTATTAACGATATATCTACCGTTGTCTCAGAAACGGCAAATTTAATCCTTTTTGCTGATGACACCAGCTCCATCAACATGTCAGATTCTCTGGAGGATCTTCGAGTTAGGTGTGCTGAATCGCGGGGGGAAATTTTTGAATGGTTTGCGGCTAATATGCTCAGTATCAATCAGGCCAAGACGCAAATGCTGAGCTTTTCGTTGCGTCACGTAGTTGAGGATGTCACCCCGGTAAAGTATCTGGGCGTATGGATCGACCGTGGCTTGACATGGGAGGAACATGCTGTGCACACAACAAGAAAACTGAACAAAATCATTTTTACACTTCGTTGTCTAAAGAACGCAGCAACATTTAGCACCCTTAAAACAGCGTATTATGGGTATTTCTACGCCCATCTAACTTATGCCATTCTGTGCTGGGGTCACTCAGCGCATGCTTCTCTGGTGTTCGCCGCGCAGCGAAGGTGTGTTAGGGTGATGGCAAACCTTAAGTACACTGAGTGTTGCAGATCAAAGTTTATAGAGTTTGGCCTTATGACTTTGCCGTGTATTTACATAACACGTTGCTTGCTACATATTAGAGCAAACATCGGTGCCTATAAGAGACATGACGACGGCCACGGCTATGATACAAGACGTAAGCGCGAACTAGTTTTAAATTTTAATAGAACGGAGAGGGCTAGAGATGGGAGAAACTATTACGGCATTAAATTTTACAACGTCCTTCCCGATCATGTGAAGGCGCTCAATCTGGTCAAGTTTAAATCTGCAGTAAAAAGTTACCTGTTGGGTAAAGCATTTTATAGTTGGGGGGAGTATCTTGACAGCGATTTCTCCGATATGCCCTGAATGCGTACTATAAGCGTCCCTTTTTAATGTGTATTAATGTTATTTTGTCGTACAGTGTATTTTATTGTTATATTCTATTGTGAATTTAATATTTTAATTAAATTTTCTTAAATACCTATTGACCTGCGAAAATATGTTTTATATGTATGTATATCGCCAATAAAGATATTATTTCAGTTCTTTCATATACGTACGACACGTGTCCAACCATGTACGTTTCATCAAAAGATCGATCTGATCGATCTGATCGATCAGATCGATCTTTCGATCTTTCAAATAAGATGATCGAACGATCGATTTTTTTGCCCAGCCCTAGTCACCACCCAAACACTGTTCTAGCAACTCTCTCGACGACAAGTCGTTGTAAATCGGCTTGATGGCATTTTCGACATTATTAGCAAGTGTTATTGAATTCATCCAGTTTTCTCGGCTTCAGTTTTTCGCCATTTGCACCAACTCTGTGATCCCACAGGGCAGTACATATGCTCAACCACTTTGTTAGTATATTTCTCCATAAATATAGTGATCCTATACAACGGAAATGTGACCTCACTTCTTTCATATCCCGTCTCCAAAACCCAGCACTATACTTTTCTCGTCTTCCGCTGTCGACAATTTATCGGCAGACGTACTAGCAAATGCTTTTCTTTCACGAGTGTGCATTCTCAGAAAATTTTCTTTTTTTGTTGTCCATCCGCACGTGTAGGAGTTTTTCTTGAGTGTTTTTTTTATCGATGATTGTTCACGAGAGAATTTCACAGAATAATAAACCACACACTGCAAAATCTTTTGGCTTGAAAAACTCGGGCGGAAAAATTGTTCAGCGCGCGATACTACCGATCCGCGCGCTGCATATTTTTGGCACGTGCACGCCGTTGGCTTATTGCTTACAACTTCGCTAATTTTGCAAATTTTACCTTAAAACTTCGTACACACATTCTTAAGACCTTAAATAATAAAATAACGTACAGAAAAAAAAATCGATTTTTTTTCATCAGAAAACCGGAATCCCCCCTTAATTCCCGATAGTGTCTCTTCATGTTCCGCTTAGATATTTTTTGACTAAGTTTTTTTATAGCGCTCTTTATTTTAATTTTCATTAGTCATTTCGCTGCTTTTCCTATTGTAGATTATACGTACTGATGATGGTGGTGTCCACCGAAACATGTATACTGCTAATTAAATAAATTTGCAAGGATTAAGGAGGCTTTTATTTAAATTCAACATTAGTGGATTAGTCAACATTTAGCATGACAGTTTGTATGGGCTGTCTACACACGCATTGAAATACATTCCCCAGAACAGAAAAGCCTATATTTATTAGTATTAAAAGTGCTTTTTATTCTTACCTCTCCCACCATAAGCATTGTTGGTGTAATTAGTCCCTCCAAGTACTCAGCCGATGAAGTTGTCCTGAAAGAGTGGGGCTGGCAGGACTGGGTACCTATTAAAGTCCCGAAACTAGTTTAGATCAACTTTATTTGTAAACCGCCGGGGACTAGCGGCAATAATACGGTAGCTCATTAAACTTTTCACGGAGCTGTTTACGAAATACGCCGCTTGTTACTCCTTAATGCGAAGCCGTTGAAAATTTAATTTAACGGGCCGCATAGAAACGCGATCAACGGCAGAACGCCGCCGTTTCAGTTACGATGAAGATTTTATATCCGTTGAGTAAAGGTTATTTTATTATTGCCCATCAACGTATCGTGTAAATGCACGTTTACGAGCGATACACTAAAGTTATATCTACGATAAAAAATGTGTTTTTTTTCTGTTTTTTAAAATACAAAAAAAAATCATATACATAACTCTAGGGTGCTGTGAGAGAAATGCTAGCGTGCTATTAGCTCCGCCTACAACATACTGGCCCACAGGATATTTTCGTACATATTTTAGCCTGTTTGGCAGTAAAATGCGTTGCCAATAATTGTAAAATCCTCTGGCGTTTTGCTAACCTAAAAAACTTAATTTCGATCATATTTCGACGCTCTATTATTGGTCAATAACCAGGAAATTATAAAATTTATAGCTAATTGCATCGCGAAACAATCATAAACACGCAGAAAACGTTTAATCTAGAATATGAAAATTATTACGAAAAACCACTTTTTTGAAAATTTTCCAGTTTCTATTTAAATGACCAGCCATAATCATTGGATTTGGTTGCTTTAAGTATCTCCTATTTTTGCTATAGTCTTCTATATTTGTTGTCATTGTACACATACCGATGGCAACATGTTTTGTATTTAAGAATATTCGTTTTAATTTATTGTTTTGGATCAAAATTTTTCTAGCACAAAGTGTGATGGGGCGGACGCCCCTCTCAAAATTTACTATTATACTTTAATCAACTCTAAACTGAAGGGGGCCCCTGTTAGGACTTTGCTCAACTACCTAACCTTAACCCCACATGTTGAAGGTGGTAACTCGCCCCAAGCGACGCTTGGTCCGCCATCTTCAATCACAGGTACTATCTGACTTAAACAAACTAATATTAATTAATCTTACGGTAGCGTGAATTAATTATCTCTCTCTTACGGAGGCTTCAAAACGTGAGTTGTTTCTCTGAGACTTTGTCAGAGACGTTTGAACTCACTAATTATTAATCACTATATTCAAGGCTAAATACTTTACTATAAAAGGGACAGGTTTATATTATTCTAAAATGAATATGCCGAAGAAAACCACAATAAAATCTATTAACAAAAATATATACAACAATGCAGAACTGCTTACACGAAATTTGAATATGTTAATCCTAACAATGATATAATATTCTTTGGCAGAGATGGACAAATCAGCAAGTACAGACAACAAATAAATACCTTAATATTTCGGTTGAGCACAAGAAACACGAGACAGCACAGTTTCTATACCCTGGCCCCCATTGGGGCCCTACGCTTGGGCGCACGGGCACGCACGACCGTTTGGTTTCAAAGCCCGATGCAAAAGAGGCTGTTTGCTTGTCCCTTTACATCTTCCCAGACACTTTGGCGCCAAAACCCCAGATGTTTGCGCGGTAAACCTGGCGCGACTGCAGCGCCACTCCGAGCGTCTGTTGAATACCAACTTAAATCGTAATCTGACTTATTACAAAAGCATATTTAATCTGTTCAATGTATTATTTGCTTGGACAGATTAATGTATTTAGAATATTTATTTAAGCGAAATAAATATATTTTGATACAAACAAAAATGCTTTAATGTAATGTAATATTTTTGCTTTTACTTAAAAATACTTTTCTTTCTCTACGTCAGCATACTGCCACAGCACGAGACCTCCTAAAAGACCTAAGACAAGCACATGGAATAGAAATTTCTGATCAGACTGTTAGAAACAGATTAAAAGAAGCGAATTTGAAACCAAGAAGACCTGTCCGCGCACCACGCAGCAACTTCGTCACTGGACGCCTGTACTGTTTACAGATGAGTCCAGATTTCGTTTAACTAGTTGTGACGGTCGAGTATGTGTAGATAGACGTTCTGGCAAACGCTACGCAGCCGCTACTATGCACGAAGTGGATAGATTTGTTCGTGGATTTGTGATGGTTTGGGCTGGAATCAGTATAGACAACAGAACTGATATTGTTGTGCTTCCTGGTAGACTAAATGCCATAATTTACATCGAAAACATCTTGGCGGACCATGTGGTGCCTGCTGCATATGGCGTCGGTTGAAATTTCATCCTAATGCAGGACAATGCAAAGCCACATACCGCCGGCATCACCAGAAACTTTTTACAAGAACGTGGAATTCCGGTCCTGGAATGGCCGGCGTTAAGTCCTGACCTGAATCCTATTGAACACGTATGGGATCAGCTTGACCGACGTGTTCGCAAGCGCCCTAGTCCACCACACATACAGGAACTGACACAAGCCCTGATTGAGGAATAGGAAAAAGCATACCTCAAGAATCTCTTCGCAGTCTAGTGCGAAGCATGCTATGCAGGTGTGGGGAAGTGATTTGTGCTCGTGGAGGGCATACACTGTATTAAACCTCACCAATCCACAGAAAACCCGACTGTCATCGATACTATGACCGTCATTGCCGTTTTGTTTTGCGTTATTAATTTACATTTTTAAGTGTAACTTAGAAGCAACTAAGAGTTGTAACATTGTTTTTGTAATTTTCTTTTGTAAAATATATGCCGTTGCAGTATTCTAAATTTGATTTGCCTAGAATTATTATTTAAAATGTTTGAGCATTATATTTGTATGTAAGAGAAGGTTTGTTTTCTCTAAAGTAATATTTTTGCTTTGGTCCCAAAATATGTTGACTTCAACCAAGAAATCAATTTTCTTTCGATTTGAATTCGATAGGTGTGATTCCAATACATGTTGGTATTGTTAGTGTGAATACGACATCCATACGTATTCTCAGAAGTCTCTCTACTGACATACCAATAATTGTAGATTTTAACTCAAAACATAAATTGTTTGACTCGACTAAACATTTGTTTCTACCAAACAAATCTTCCAAACCAATATCTTTTCATCCACAAAGAAATATTTATTTGGCTGTGTTGAAACAATAGATTCCTTTGAGGCAATGAAGTTTTATTTTAATTAAGCAAAATTTTCAATCAGTGTGGTATATCTGTCGGTTTTACGACTGTACCATGTATTATTACCATTAATGTAATACACACAGTATTGATTCATTTAGTAAGTAAAATTAATAATTTCAATATATATGACTCCCTAATAGCTTTAAAATGCCATATTACCACGTACGCTGTCCATTTAGATCCTAATACATAGCGTGATATCCCAGCTTGTATCACAAAAGTGATAGAAAGCGTTACCATAGCTCGAACATCGGGTGGAAAGCGAACGATCTAGCAGCGCAATCCGCATCGGAATAGAGGCGTTACAGAATCGCGAGCTTTTCCGTGAATATTAACTCTATTGAACACGTCCTGAGATATCGGGAAACATGGAAATCACTTTCCGATGTAGGATATTGGCTTCGTGATGTACTCGCAATATGGATTTAAAATCTAGTCGTAATCCAACTATGAATATGTATTTTTTTTAGTTTCATATGTTTCTAAGTTTAAGTTTGTTACTGAAAAATTTATGGAGAAAAAGAAACCAGTTTTGAAGGAAATTTAAAAATTCTCTTAAAAATTACGGACTCAGCCCGGAGACGAACGGAGCTCATCTCTCCTGTCGGGCCATTGCTTATGCTTTGCCGGTGATTACTCAGATTACTCAGACTATGCAATGAAGAAGAAGAAGAGGAAGATCAACATAATAAACATCCTAAGGCTAAAATAATCATAAACTCTAAGGCTTGCCGAATACTGATGGCTGATGGCATTGCATAGTGATTTGTTCATTGGTGGTGGAAGGGGTTGAATAAATGTTATGTTAGCAAACACCTCTGGAGGGTAACCACCTTTTCGCATCGATGGAAAGATAGGAGTGCGGGAATATCCGGCAAAGTAACGCTCTCCAGAAAAAAAAAGAAACTCATCCGGTTGCATTACTTTAGATCCACCCTTTCGTTCCAAGCGTGATGAAATTCGCCATCCACAGTGGAGGAAAGGTACACGATCCCTGACAATGACTGAACACCGGGAGGAAGGTGTCTCTTGCTGATTAAAAAAGGTCGACAACGGCTCGCAACGGAGATTTGTCCTGAAGATTTGTAAAGCCGACAGGGTCCTATCCATCCCAATTAGTATACATTCTGTTGCCCTTTTTTTTATTTGGCATCCGGCGGCGCTCGGGCTCTCACTCTTAACCCCATCCCTCCATCCTCTCCATACCCTTTCGGTCCTAATCCGGTAATGTAATTAAAAGTAAGCATTCCTCCCGGACGTGGATTTTTCCCTTCGTGGGGTTTTGTTTCGGTGCCACCCCCGTGATTAATACGGACAAATCTTATCATCCAGGCGTCCGTTTACGGTTCACTAATCAACATTTTCGCGCATATACGAGACATCCTCAGTTCGCCTCATCAGACTGACTCGTCTTGTTTTCGTCAACAGTATTTGTTTTCTCGGTTGGGTAAGCATGACATAATTTGTTTCATTTCCGAATCTTTTTTAGTATGATTATCCAGACAGAGTAAGAAAGGCCTGCGAAAACAAATCTATAAAACAATTAAGGCTAGCATTGGAAGGGATGATGGCAAAAATAGCCTTAGAGAAATTTCTTTTTGGAGATCTGAACGCAAAATATGTTCGGATGAAATCTGCGGTGTGTACCGTTCACTCGCCCAGGAACCTCCATGTCAAGATACGAATCACGAACAGGCAACCAGCACAGACACCTAAGTAAGAGTGAGATAAAATGTATTCGAAGCCGAAGAAGAAAAATGATCCCAAATAGGAGACGCAGATGTACCTAATTGCGATATCATAGGTCAGTAGAGAAATTATGAAATTGGCAGGAAAAAGCTGGCATTCCACCAAAGAACAGGGGAAGAATAGGAAAGAGTGGAGGAAATTCGTTTAACAGAGAATGATGCCAAGTTGAAGAGAACCCATCATCGTATGGTAACAGAGGATCGCCTTACACACATCAAAGCAAATGTTTAATCAGGATCGGGATCTTTGGTTGTAAAGTCAGCAAATGCTTAATTTTCAGCAGACAGTTTGCTTTTGTGACAAGAAAAATGCTACAAAATATTAAAAATTAACTTTTTGCGCTATTTGATACGATAGGGCAAAGTGACAGAATAGGGTATTTGACTATCATTGGAAAATCATCTTAGTGTGTTTATTCCTTCACTCTACGTTGTAAATGCAGTATTTTCCGTAATTATTTCCTCAATATTTCATAAAAATCAGCGTTAAAAATTGAATCACAAAAAGTCCCGCCAGAACGATACTTTCTGTTGTGTGACGTCACACGGTAGTAGATGTCAAATCGGCCCATATGCTCTGACAACATCGGCATCGTCGCTGTTTGGTAATTGTGTTGTATGATGTGTTGTTTTCACAATTTCTACATACAAATAGGTTATAAATGGTGTTAAATCCACAATGCAGAAATACATCAATAAAAACTCCGAATAAACTAATTGTAGCTGTTCCGCAAGATTTGAAACTTCGAAGAAAGTGGTTGGCTCGTAGAAATCCAAATGAAATAAATAGCGGCCAACACAAGTGTTTTTTGTTGTGAAGATTACTTCGACATAAGTAAAACTGACTAGAATATGTTATCTACCGTATTTTCGAACCTGGTATTATCTGACAGCTTAAGGTTAGGGCTAACCTAACCTACAAAGTTATCCTTACATGGCACTTTAGTGCTATTAAATTCAAACGGGATAAGCATAAGAACGCGTTCGGATAATCGGGTAGGGTACGGTGAGAGTGTCGCGCTGCATAATAGGCGGACTAATGTCATACGGCGTTTATCTGCATATAAGAAAGAGACAGCCGATCTAGGTTATCTGAGCAACGCGCTCTAAGCGTACTAACGAATGACGTCACTGGAGACTGAGCCAATTACAGAGCGTTTTCAATCACGTGATAGAACGTGAATAAAATTGAATTGTAATTTTGGTTTTTAATAGAAAAGAAGCATATTTTTTTTGAAAAGTAATAAATAGTTTTCTTAAACTGTAATCTATATGTATGACTATAATACAAGCCATATTTTTAATACAGTCAAATACCCTATTGTCTAAGTAGGCTGAAATGAAAGCTTAAACGTTGAACTATGAAGCAAACATTAGACTTTTTAAAAATTTACTCCAAAACAGAATATTTGCAAAGCAAACAAATTATGTAAGGCGGCTGACCGGCAATTCAGTATGTGCAATTGCTTCACATTTTACTTTATGATCATAGTTTTACTTTGCTTTGTAATACATCGTAAAGTAAAAGTTAGAGCAACTGCTCAGTAGCCATAGTTATGATTTCTAGAGAAGTATAAGGTGTAGTTTTCGCAAGATAGCAAAAACCAACCACAAACTTTTTTGCCATCACAGGTCCAAATCCGACGTGAAGAACACAAGAACCACCAAAAAAATATTAGTATAGATAGATGTTTCAATAGTATAAATGTATTCTAGAGTAGAGATCGGGTAGTGGTGGGTGTACCCTCTTCCTATTTTGAAACATCACTATATTCAAGTTATACGAAAAATTGGCTATTGTATGAATGAGAATATGCTATCTACGTGTAATGAAAGTAGAAATATATCATAGCACACAACTATAAAATTAACATCAAAACGGATTGTACGAGAAAATTCAAATCAATCGTAAAAGGAGCAAACTATTTCCACATTTTGCTAACTTATGATGAACTAACAGTAAACTGAAACAAATTTGCAACTTCGCGTTCGGCTCAGGATACCGGAAGGATGCGCGTGGTAAAAGTCATCAACGGCCATCCGCCGTTTTACAAGGGTTTGATGTTATTTGGATCCGGTGTAACAAAAGCACGTTCCCTCACTAACGAGGCCCTTGTTAAAATAGGGCCTCAGCGTTCTCAACATTAGAACTACACGCTGCACCTACAGCACCAACAAAATTAACTAGAAACGAAGAAAATAGTTTCAATACGAACTTTACTATTTTAAAATTAATTTAAAGTAAAATGTTGAAGAATTCAGCATGAAGTACTTCGATCGATGGCGGTTTCTAGGCGAAGCATCTATAAAACGATATGTAGATACGATACAATAACATCACCATATGTTATTAAATAATGTCTAAGTGATCCATATTATGAAAAGCTGTTCAGCTTATTTCTTAAAACTTCCACACAATCATCTCATGTATTACCCACTCTTCTCTGTCCCGTAAACATTGAGATCTAACAGTGACAGTTGGACCTACAGCTTAACCTGGGCTTCAAACCACAGAAATGATTAATTAATTAATCGACTCCAATTACCACGGAAGGCTTTAGCCTTGACACACTCATATGTTGACAAATATCTTGCACAAATAGACGCTGGCGCTGTGATAATCAGCACAATACATTTCGAATCTCTCCGTTGTTTAGTTAACTATCACATTACCTGCAAATCGGGTTATGTGCATTTAGATTGAATGCTCGATGGACTCCTCCCTACACTTGTATTGTATGTAGATTACTATATATGTACATTGTACACATATACAGACCATTGATAATGTCCATGTTCTGTGTATACACAATTAATACTTGATAGTACTGTCAAGTGTACACATATTACGAAATGACATAAAAAAGTGGTTTGAAAACAACAATTAAACATCTCTTTTTAAAAGGAGGACATAGCGGATCTCATTTCCCCAGGCCCTCTGGCCCTTTAACCGCCGAAGCTAAGGTTGAAGCCACAGTTAGTAGAGTGACTTCCGCAAGAAGCCGGAAAGGTTATTAAAGCTACCAAAGCAAACTAATTACCAATGCACTTTGAGTTGTAACGCAAAAAAACGCTTTTTTTTAAGAAAATGGCAATTACCGGACAAAAAATCTCTTTCATCACCTCTCGAGACGTTAATTAACAGAAACACCGTTTTATGCCAGACTTTTTCCGTCTGCCGACCTAATTGTTTTGATCTGTTAATTATTCCTATTTATATTTTAGTCCGGACTTCCTTTAGGCGTGCTTTTGACGACGTTTAGACGAGCCTTGTATAGAATAAACACGAATTACTGCCCTCGCCCGTCAGAGCAGGCTTTATGACCCCCATAATAACGTTGTGGACCTCTCTCTCGCTTTCGTTCCTCGCAAATACTTGAAAAATTGAGCAGTAACAGTGTGCAACACGAGTTTTACGTCCGCTTAAATTGCAGTTATTATTTTCGTTTAATGGGGGCGCAAAACGGTCGTATTTAATGCGGAATTAATCCGACTGAAATTTACGGGCCATTCCACGAGACGATAATGACAGTTTTGAGAGTTTATTGGTAACCGAGGATTGGAAATACTGTCGCGAATGTATCAAATTGGTACACCAGAACTACGGATTTAATATATAATTAAATTGGAGTATACAGTATTTTCATTGGCCAGTAAAATCAGTTGTAAAAATTGTGAGAAATGTTTGCTGTGAGAGAATTGCCAGACTGTGACTGACTCAATGATTTTAATATTAGGTTGTTGTTGGCGTTCCACTGCAAGGTAATGACAGAAGTACCTGCCAACCCTTTTATAAAATTTAACCTGGTGAAAGGTCAGATAGAATGAAACGGACAACCGGAATGTCATGTTGCAAATGAAAGCCAAATGTTGCAAATTCCACTTTGCATACACATTTGGTTGGATATTACAAATAAAGTGCAAAAAGTCGATCTCGTGTCTGCGTCGCGAGTTATTCACGGTCAAAGATTACCGTCGCGTGTATTTTTGTTTTGCGGAAAAGAGATGTTTAAAGCTATTATGTGTTCTTGAATCTACAGTAGACAAAAATTTTAAAAATCCCATAAAAAACAAGGTATTTTATAAAACCCGTTTTCTTCTGAATAACATATCGAAAAACGCCAACTTTTGACTACATATTCATTGTTTTTTTTTTATCATAAAATATCATGCTTCTTTATTATTTCCGATTTATTAAATCGGAAATATCTCGGAAATTGTGAAGTTTTAACTGCATGCTGTTGTTGCTGTTGTTTTTCTTACTACAAAATATGATGCACCCTTATGTTTTCAATACTTGGTTCACGGAATGGACCCAGCACATAACTACGTTGTTCCTCTTACGTGGTTTTGACTTATTTTCAGTCGTATAACATGAAAACGCCAATTCGTATTTAACGATCGTGTATATATACATATTATACATATATGTAGAAATTATAATGACTGTACTTTATTTATATTGTAAAAGATTAATGGGAAAACAGTCTGAAGTATATTTTATTCATTTTTTCTTTGCTAATATTTCGGATGAATTTGCATGCTTCATCAAAGCTCTAAAAGTTTAAAAAATGTGAAAACATTAACAATTTAAAAATGAAATACAATGCAAACCGGAAATATCACTATAAACTATATAACATTATGAAACATGGAACATGGAAAAAAATCTTGTCAAACAAATTTGTTATGGAGATGAAACTTTGGGAAAATAGCCAACCTCATTTTATATATGAAAACATCAAAAATCTAACCTAAAAACTAATGTAAATGACATGAAGTGTAACAATATGAAAGGAACAAGAAGAAAGTTGGTTTAACTGGGTGGGATGAATGTTTATGTAATTTAGTAAATATGTATAAATGGAACTTAAATTTTTGATGTCAGTTTTAGAATTCATTGGTGAAACACAATCATTAATATGAAACATTTCAAGAAAAATTCTCCGAAAAAAATTTACGTCACCGTCCAATACAACCAAATTTTGATAGTCCATATTATGTCCAAGACGGCTAACATGCGAAGCCAATGCACAAGCTTCAGGCTTCAATCTTGTATCACTTTTATGTTGTGTAATACGTTTCTTGAGTTGTCGACAAGTCTGTCCGATATATTCTTGATGACAATTTATACATTTAATTTTGTAAATAACATCTGAACGCAAATCCAATAAAAGGTCATCCTTTATTTTTGAGAAAAAAGTTCCTAAACTCTTGATTGTACGACGTGCAAAAATCAAATCTTAATCTTTAAAAATATTTATCAGGTTCGGAGTAAGACCAGCAATATAAGGAATACCTTGAATTTTGTCTCCAAATTAGGATTTCGTGCAGATTGTGTGCGTCTGTGCATAGCACTGTCCAAATTTGATGTACGTGCACGACTACTCTAAAGTAGTTTACTAATCAGAACACGAGGATATGAATTTTCTTCTAATATATTTCCAAATATCTTGAGATTTTTGTTGATCAAAGAAGGATGGACAATTTTGGATATTCTACTTTTTTGGCCCCATATAAAGTTCTTTTTCATTTGTAAAGGATAATTCGAAAAGAAATTTATGTATCGGCCGGAACTTGTTGGTTTTTGATACCAGTCTAACATAATAGAGTTTTCATGTTGTCTAATTACTTTGGTATCCAAGAAAGGCACACTCCGATCTGTTTCATTTCAACAGTAAATTTCAATCTTGAGTGATAGGAATTGAAAATATTCAAAATTTCATCTACTTTATCTTCTGGTACCGCACAAATTAGGTCGTCCACATACTTCTTGATAAAAGGAAGCTCGAAAGATAATTTAGGTATTTGAGTATCCAATAACGTGTCCATTACTATGTGAGGAAGTATAGGACTCAAATTTGAACCGATAGGACATCAAAACATCTGGCTGTAGATTTGTTTATTGTACTGAAAATAGCTTGAATCGAAATAAAATCCAAAAATTCTAAGAAATCCTTAAGGGACATTGAGAAATTTGTGGATATATCATTCCGTCTAATTTTAATATTAGATTTGACACCTCACCAGGTATTTTGCTGCTACAACTTTGATTTCGTTTTAGACTCCATACTTCTCTACACATACAGGTATGTCGGGTTTTGATGTTACGTTGAAGCCGCACAATCTCAAGTTCAAGCTGTGAAGTTAGCGTAACATTAAGGTAATATTCAAACGAGTCCTTATAGTTGAAATATTAATATTTTGTATTAAATTGAAGCGCTTGTATTTTGTAGTATATAAGGGGAAACTGAAATTATAATAGTACTGGATTGTTAAAAAAGAAAGAGCAGATTTTAATTTGCTATTCCTGGTGGAAACGGTGGAAACTGAAATTACAATAATACGAGATTATTAAAAAGAAATAGCAGATTTTAATTTGCTATTCCTGGCTAACTGTAAAAGGTGGTTATGTCACACATCATGGTATGGTATGGTATGGTAGAGTTCAATCGTATAGTGTGCCTTTCGATATACTTTGCCCTAGAAGAGGTTTTGTACTTCCATCATACTCCAGAGTCTTTCGATGTCTTGTCGCAAATCCAGCAATTGTTCGAGGAGTACGTTGCATCAGCTTCGCTGGCTCAATAGCAGTTCCTAAGTATAAGTTACTTGTGCGCATTAGTGCGTCACATTCACACATTACTCTGCTTTGTTTGCCCGTCCAATTTATGTGGATGATATTGCAATGGATACGTCATGCGATTAGTCGTAAATTCGTTTTTTTTAGCTGGAGATACTTTTTGACCTTGAAGGCAGAGAAGGTTATGGTGGGGTATACTTGTGTTATTCCAGCGTATGTTTCTCAATAATCTCGTTTAGCTGTACGTTCCCAGTGTTGTGCCATTTTCCTAATGTGGCGTTTCGTGATACCGGAACAAGGTTCAGGTCCATAAAAGGGAGTCTTAGAGCCTTCTCTGGCTAGGATGTCGGCTTGTTTGTTCCCTTAATCCATCTGTGAACCACAGCGATGAGGAGTTTCTGATCTGTCTGAGTCTCTTAGTGGCATTTTCTTTGGTATTTCCATATATTATGTTGGCATGCTTAAGTGACCGTAACCCTGACCTGCACTAAGGTTCTGTTCCTGAATTATTCCTATGGCGCGGCATCTCCCGAGCCTAAGAGCGGTTGTAGTGTTGTCAGTTTCGTTGGGTTGCCTTTTCCGATCTCTTAATAATAATAATAATAATAATAATAATATTCTTTATTGCCCAACAGCGCACCAAATTAAGGACAACAATATAAGTAAAGTAATAGTACAAAACAATAAACACAATGCGAGAAAGTAAAGTAGACCAAAGAAAATCCAAAAATATGTATGCTAGCCATAGAAAAATCATAGAAAAATATCCGTTGCTATTTTATTAGCATTGGAGCACATATGCGTAATGGGAGCCTTCCTCATTAAATTAGTACGACATAAAGGTCTGCAAAACACTTCCGACGACCGAGAAACCAACCGAGGCACACGAAAACCGACACGAGACAGCAGAAACGAGCACTCAACCACCGACCGCACCAACTTCACCAAGAAAACACCACTAATCTCTTCACGGCGGCTGGCAAGAGACGGGATGCGATGACGATCCAGCAACTCGACGTAGCTACAGCCCCTATCCGGATATATGCCATCCTGACGATACGATAGGCACTTCAAGAACCCCCGTTGGATCCGCTCCACAGTTAGTTGATGGCAGGTGTAAACTGGGTACCACACCACGCACGCGTATTCCAGTCGGGACACCACTAGGGCGTAATACAAATGCCTCAACACCATCACATCGTCGTGCCGGTTCATTACCCTAAAGGTAAAGCCGAGCATTTTTGATGCCATCGAGCACATTTTCCTGATGTGTGGGACGAACGAGAGCCTAGTATCGAATAACACCCCCAAGTCAAGCATTTCCTCCACCCTAGTCAACACTGCAGATTCAACCGTGTAGCCTCCATCAGTTGGGTTTCTCTTCCTGGCATAGGTAGCGTAAAAGCACTTACTGATGTTGAGTTCTAGCTTATTTGCAGTGCACCACCCATTGATACGGTTAAGGTTATCCTGAAGCAGTTCCACGTCAGTGAGGGACCTGGTGGACGAAAATATCTTTATGTCATCAGCGTACGCCAAAACTGGACAAGTCAGTGAGGTTAGCAAGTCGTTGACGTATATATTGAAGAGTAGCGGACCGAGGTTAGAACCCTGCGGAACACCAGACGTAGGGGTGAAATCTTCGGACTTACAGCCATTGTAGTGAACCGCACATGTTCTGCCATAGAGGTAAGATGATATCAATTCCAAGGATGGTGCGCACATACCCAGACCATCAAGCTTTCGCAATAAAATTCCATGGTCTATGGTATCAAAAGCCTTGGCAAAGTCTGTATAGATAACATCGGCCTGATCTCCTCCGTCAAGCGTCTCAGAGAGATATTGGGTAATGCAAGCCAGGTTGGTGATGGTAGAGCGTCTAGGGATAAATCCGTGCTGGTTCGGTGAGAATACTGCCTGGACGCCGTCATAGATGCACGCGTAGATTACTTGCTCAGAAACCTTGGAGAAGTTAGAAAGGATTACGATAGGCCTATAATTAGCAACAAGTGACTTATCTCCCTTCTTAAATACAGGCGTAATGCGTGCTTGTTTCCACAAATTCGGAAAGGTGCAAGTCCTGATGGCACAATCAATGATGGTTGACAAAGGCCCCGCAAACACACCTTGCATCCCGCACCAAAAAGCTGGGGATCTGATCATCTCCAGCCGTATGCTTGCTTGACATCCTCCCCATTATAGCCCTGCGAAAATTGTATCGGGAATCCTCGGCGCGTTGAAACGAATTGCAAGTTGAAACGAATTGCAAGTTGAAACGCCTGCAAGCACTATGCAACTCAGCAATGACACTCAGAGCAGGGTGTAAGGGATCCTCCGGGACGAAAGGGAACTGATCCTGCTCAACACGTATCGGAAATTTTATATTGGTAAAGAAAAGATCCAATCTTCGATTCATTGAATTAACAATACCATTAAGTTGTTTGAGTTCTAAGAAGTCCGTAAAATGGAGTAGGCTTCGTGATTTAGGACTATCCATACCGTCGGCAAACAGCGGAGCGTTGAAATCTCCCACAAGAAGAATGTTCTGGCCATTTATTTGAGCAGACAAAGCCTCAAGAAAACCCTCATAGTGGTCTGCAGATGTTGACGGTGGAATATAAATGACACCAACAAGCATAGTAAAATCCTTCAAGTAGCACCTAGCAAGCACAATGTTGATAGATGGAAACAATTCAACAAGAAAGTGTATGTCAACAGACGAGTACGACACTGAATCCGCAATAGCTAGTATTGCTCCGCCGCCAAGGGCTCCAAGTAGCGGGTCACGATGCCGCAAGACATTGTAGCGATGATCAAACAACTCAGAGTCGGCAACAGAACTGTTTAGCCAAGATTCAGTAATAAAAATAAGTTCGTAATTATGTTCTGATATTGCGGTATAAAATTTGTGGGTCTTCGTACGCAGTCCTTTCGTATTTTGGTAGTACATATGCAGGGAAACAGTGTCAGAGTGGGCGCTGTTGGGCTGTTCTAGTTTAAAGATACTATGGTTGGCATGCCAGCTACATATTTAATTTTTAAATCAGTTTCACCAGCAGCAAGTCTTCCATCCAACTCAACCCTCACTGTTAGATAAAGCTCAACCTGTTTCGGGGTTCTGTCACGGGATAAGGAGATATGTTTCCAACTTGCTTGATCCCTCAGCTCAGCCGACTTGCGTATAATCGACATGACCATCGATTCATTACGCATTTGTACCCTGAGCGGGCGCTGCAGATCATGTTTTGTAGGGTCAAATTTACCCAATCTCTGGACTTGAAAGGGAGCATTGCCACCCGCAACACCCAAGTCCGCCAAAATTCTCCCGACGGTCACAGCGTCAAGCTCGGCCTGAGTTTCTCTGTTTGCATCTCTATTCTCCGCCAGCCTGTAGATAATAATATTTGTCTTGCGCTTTTCGCGCTCCATTACCTCCTGTACCACCTTCTCAAAATCATTCGGAGGTAGAGAATAACTAATGTCCTGGTGCGCGGCGCCCCTTAAGCCCTGTATCTCAGTTTGAAGGTTCATTATTACTTGCTTTAATTCACTGATGCTACCGGCAAAGGCTCTACAAACAACACAAGACCTAGTCAATCCAGAGTCGACTCGAATTCTACATGCCTCCGCTTTGGTTAAATCAATGCAAGTAAGTTGGTATTTTTTATGACACACTGAACATCCTAGGAAGTGTCGCTCTTCATTCTCCTGATCGCAGCAGCTACACTTTAGGCGCATGTTTAGGTAAATATAGACAAATAGACAAAAAGGAAAAAACAAGGACACTCCCTTCACGCCAGCGGTGCCCGACGCGGCGGCTTTCTATTAAAACAGACAAGAAATAGGCAACGGAATACAAAAAAGGGGATTCCAAAGGTACGGGAAATATATTTTACAACCTCTGAACGGGTCGGGTTCATCAAACGTGCAGAACCGGTCCACACAACTCCAAAGTCGACAAAAATTGTCCGAAAACAACGTGGTAAAACTGAAAACTAACAGATTCCAGGCCACTTACGGTGAGAATGGAATTACATGTACACTAAATAAAAGCGAGCAATTTTGTACATACTCCGATATAAAACTCAATCCAGAAACCAGCGTCAAACTCACAACACAAGCAAATAATTCACGAGGTATTACGAGCACGTCAAACCACTGCAAGAACTTATATGTTCTTTTTCTCTTATATCTCTTGTTCACATCATGAGATAGGAAGGTATAGGAAGGTCGAAGAAGGTTCAAAAGAATTCGCAGTGAATGACGCACAGTAGTGTTGTTTGTTCATCAACATTTGGTTTATGACGTTCTAAATTGTTATTTTAGAAGAAACTCTAAAATAATAAAATACCCTTCACAATATTGGGAACACTCAAAATCTTTTCTATGGGCAGCGACTATCAGCGCAGCGATGTGACATTAAATGCACTTTCATTTAGTTGCCTTTCATTCACAATAAACTTGATTGGTCTAAACAAGGTTTAACACTGAGCAGAATATAAAAGTAACGTAAGTATATCCTGTGTTATTACTGGTAAGATGTAAATACATCCTGAAGCATAATCCCAGATGGCGTAAATACGCTGCTACTAGTCTTACAATACAGGTAAAACAATCCCAGATACGGCGGAAAACAGATATGGCGGAAAACAGATACGGAGCTGTACCTCGAGGGGACGGTCCGGAAGGTGTCACTGGCAGTTCGGAACATCTGTACCTTAATAAAGTAGATTTATCCAGTATAAACGTGCGTATATAGTGGTAGGTCCCCGGGGCATTAGAGACTAAGCCAGGGATAGTGTTTTCGCTATCTCGTTCCTCGCTACCGCACTCCTCAGATAAGGGCATTTGTCTTGTTAACTCGTCCACTTTCTTAATAATTAACTACAGAAACAAAGATAAATTCGGTGTCGTGCTCGTGCGACGGGTTTAAGGAAGCAATTTATATCGGCCAGCACTACGTTGTAACTCGGTCTGTGCGCATTCGGACGGTTAAAGTTCCGAGTTTCTGGATAATTTATTGGTTCCTACTCACGTGTGATGAACGAAAAATAATTTCTTGGGTTAAATAAAGTAGCTGTATCTTCGATGATTACGATAGCTTTCACGACCAGGATAATTTTTAAGATTCATTTATCAGTTGTGGATGTAAGTTTAGTTTGTTGACGAGTTTACAAACAATACTATACCTATATTATAGTAAAGAATGTATATTTACGTATATTGTCTAGCAATTTATAATGTAACTCTGTAATAGTAGCCTACATTAGAATGTTCTGTTTAGCAACGCTTGAAATTGGTTACAGAATGGCACCATTAGTAAAATTATGGGCAGCTATAGAGTACGATGATTATTGCTTATAGCGTGAGTATAACTCTAAAACTAACCGGAGATTGTTTTACAAGCTGAGCGTCGCGCCGACCGCAGCTGTCGAAAATGGGCCCCGGTTTTATGTGCGCGTTTAGTGACATGGCTAGACGTCACGAACGCCATCTTCAAGTACACCCTTAAGCTAATAAAACGAGGCCGAAGTGGGCAAAGGTTTCGTGTGAAGTAGCAATATCAAATAGGAAGTGGGGCAATGGCCATTTCTAACGCAAATTTTGTCGAATAATTTTGTGGGAATCAAGAAAGTGCGATATTCTGGGTTATACCAACTACCAGTAATGGATTCATTTTGATTCATTTTATTACATATTTCAATAATCGGGATACAACAAGAATAATAATGACAACACAGAACACACAGTAACAAACTTACTATGTAGTAGGCTGTGATAGTCTTCAGGTCTGAGTTCGCGTCTTATTCAGGGAAAGAACCCATGTTTTGTGAATACATCTCCGATTGATATGAAAGGGTTCTCTTACGGCCTCCCGTTCTAGTCGGTCATTGCTGTATGCGGAAAACCTTACTAATTGGTCAAAACTGAAATTTGAATAAATATTTCTACCACGGTATCGTTACTGAAGAATCAACCTACCACTGAACAAAAAATAAGAAAATCTACAACCATTTGAAATTAAAAAGCAGGTTTTCGAATGTCCCAAAATCCCGGTTTTTCAAAAGCCGATAAACCCTAGTTCGGACCTACTTTTCATCAAACTCCCGTTATAATTAATACTACTCAATTATTAACAAGACCAACGTTAAATATTGGAAATTTGCAGCATCAAAATTAAAAATAAATAATTTAATAGAACTGCCGCTCATGGAAGTTCGGACACATTGTAAACATCTAGGAAATAATAATAAAAGCACTGATAACGTAGCAATAGGCACCTCTATTTCTACCAAATAGCGAACACATTCTTAACGTTGATTTCCAGTAACATACGACATCATTAATTGTGCTAATTTAAAATAGTTTTTATATTTAATTATGATGCAACATTTATGCTGTTTTGTAACTGGTTCTTGCGAATTTTCTAGTTTCCATTAAAAAGGATTAAATACGAAATAACAAATAGAGTCATAAATACTGCATCAATGTTTGACCCCATTTTTACCAGATTTGTGCATCAAATGCTCGAATTCGTATTCAAACGCGTCTGTGTCTGCAATCTGTAGTTTGCACACGATAACCCTGTAACGCGGAAGACATCATGCGACGCGGAAAGTCAACAAGCAAGGAACAGCGTTCTGTAATTATCGCTTTTTATCAGGAACGATTGTCAGTTCGTGAAAATGCAAGAAATAAGTCAACGATAAGTGAGTCGTTGAGTCAACCATAAGTGACACTCACAAGGAATTTGGATGACGTGTTCGGCCGGGACTATCACGAATAATTTCCCAAGCGGGTGAAGAACGATTAAAATTAATTTTTAAGCAAAACAGAAAATTGACCGCACCTAAAATCACCTCTGAAGTCAATCGCGATCGTGAAAGAGCAATTTTCGTAATCACAGGCAAACGATGTCTCAAAGCGGAAAGTCTGCATGGACGAGTTGCCGTACGCTAATCATTGCTTGGTAGGGAAAATCGTCAGACACTACTGTTTCCAGTCTTCATTTTTCCAACTTCGATGTGTTCGTGCCCACTGAAGTCGTTTCTGACGATTTCCCCGACGAAGCAATGGTTTTCATCCGCTTGGGAAATTATTCGTGATAATCCCGGCCGAACACGTCATCCAAATTCCATGTTTCTTCATATTGGTGAAGAGTGTCAGTTATCGTTGACTCACTTATCGTTGACTTATTTCTTGCATTTTCACGAACTGACAATCGTTCTTGATGAAAAGCGATAATTACAGAACGCTGTTCCTTGCTTGTTGACTTTCCGCGTCGCATGATGTCTTCCGCGTGACAGAGTTATCTTGTGCAAACTACAGATTGCAGGCACAGACTCGTTTGAATACGAATTCGAGCATTTGATGCGAAAATCTGGTAAAAATGGGGTCGCAACATGTGTCTGAGATGCAGTATTTATGACTCCAATTCCAAACAATCAGTTACAAAACAGCATAAATGTTGCATAATAATTAACTATAAAAATTATTTTAAATTAGCACTTTTAATGATGTCGTATGTTACTGGAAATCAACGTTAAGAATGTGTTCGCTATTTGGTAGAAATAGAGGTGCCTATTGCAACTTTATCAGTGCTTTTATCATTATTTCCTATATGTTTACTATGTGTCCGAATTTCCATGAGCGGCAGTGTACATCTTCAATATTTTTTAACTTATCATAGGGAGATATTAGTATTATTTTGAAATAATATACAAATTATAATGTAGTTTACGGAGAATAAAGCGAATAACATTATTTATTTTATTTCAAACTGTTCAGTATATTGATGTTTATATCACCGGATATTTATCGGCCCGATCCGGTGGACACCCCATGGACACCCGGGTTAACACCACAAGGCCGGTAAGTGTTACAAACCGTAGCTACGCGGTTGCTATAGAAAAAAAATTTAATTTTCACAAAAAAATGTCATTTTTTACTTTTGAAATAAGTAATTTTTTTACAAAGTAATTATTCAACCGGACTGGACAGTATGCAATAAAATGTTATACGATACACGTCCGGTACGTCTTGTAACAGTACTCGTTTACATATTCCAGACTCGGCTCCTTCGTCGCCTCGACCGTAATATTTCACTCCTACTGTTACAACTAGCCTACCGGACTTATAACGTAAATAACTATTTCCGTCGATCGTTTATATATGAGTATGTTTAATGAATAGAAAATCGTTTACTAAACGGCTCTATCTACATATATATACTAAAAGTCAAATCGGCGAATTCTGGAAAGGAACTCCTCCCCGGAAAAGCAAAAGCAAAAGTTATATAAACTCAAATGACATCGACGAAGAACATCTATGTTGACGCCGCCTGAAGAATACCTACCGTCGGCGAAAAATGTTTTTAACCAACTCTGATATTAACCCGCGATTAATGATCTCGACAATTAACGTACTCGCTGGCGCTCGTGCGTAACTATAAATTTGCATTTCAGGAATAACCATTTTTACTGCAAACATCGTTGATACATATTTTTTTATCTGTTTTGTTACCAAACTTTTGCATGTAGTATATGAGTAACTCCTGTCGTATAACCATGATTTTCCCTAAAAAAACAACTTTTTCGCCCAAACGATTTGTATCACTGCACAGGGCTCCAATGAAAGTAATCAGTATATTACTGATTACTGTATAACATTAATCTAGAGGTAAAATTGCAATTTATACAACATAGTATCTCGTGATTTTCCCCACTTTATTCAAGAAATCATTTCGCCTAGCACAATAGAACCATTGAACGTACAACAGGGCCTTTTTAATTGCGCCTGACAGGCAAACTTCTCCACCGCTAGAGGGCACCACTCGTTCGAAGCTTGGCGCCTGAAACCCCTCAAAATGCCTGTTACGGTGACAAAGGTTTCTTGTTATGAGATTTTACGGTTCTGGGGAGGAGGTTTCGGAGTAGAAATTGTATTATTGCGTCTAGGCTTAATTGTGCGGTTCGTCATTTCGGCATTTATTATCCAAGGGGCGGAGAAGGACTGAAATGACAGGCGCGCTGCTATTTTAGGCTTATACAACAGTTTGCGCCGCAAAGGGAATGCTCCGTTTCTCGGTAAGAAATATTATTTGGATTGGTATTGTGGAGTTGTGTTTGGCTGTATTCGTAGATTTGCATTGTTAATTTGTCTTTAGATTAGAGGGGGAAAGAGAATATGAGGGCGTGCGCCTTTTGTATTTGCATTGTGTGTTAGTTATATGGAATGTAATTTTAGCAACGTAGGGTTTGTGATAAGTATAAACGATAATGGAAGACTTATGCTATGTACAGAGTTTAGTTGGGGAGCTTTTGTAGGGTGTTGACTAATTTGAGTCCCATTGATTATTTGAGTTTGCCACCACTCTCATTCGTTATGTTTTTATGGTATGGCCCGTTTTCCTCAAACTTTTTTGTAGCAATGTGCTTCTGACCCTTCTACTGTTGCTTTTCCACCTCCCTTCCTATCTGTGGATTCTACACCACTTTAAAATGAAGTGAAATTTGATAAATAATTAAATAAAAATAGTGTAACTATTGTGTACATTGTGTAAATATTTTTTTACTAACTTTATCTTATACTTCTGCGTGTAATGACTTAAGCTATATTTACCGTTAGTTTTAGCTCAGAAACAAAACCATATTGGACATAAGTTTTTACTACCTCTGAACTTTGAACAACTACTAAATATGATATCTAAAAACACGAGAAAGATGTATTTACTGTACACACATAGAAACTTTAAGAAATATTTTTTGCGGATAAAATGTATTTGTTTGGAATATTTATTTGGTAGAAAGAACTTTAGTTGTGTCAAACAATTTATGTTTTCAGTTAAAATGTACAATTTGTATATTATAAGGAACGAAATTTATTTAGTTCAAATAATTACTGTGTTGAGTGATTTTTTGAATTACCAAAATCCCTGATTGAGTTAAAATGCAAATGTTAAGATTGCAACGTATGGTTATTTTATTAGAGAAATTATTAATTGATTGAAGGAATTGATGTGGAGTTTTTATTGGTGTGAACTTTATGGAGGTACAGTAAAACAAAATCCTGTCGTGTCGCCACCTTTTGGCATTTTGTAATCCTAAACCGGTGGTTAGTCTTCCCCAGACAACTGCGCCGGGAAATTATTGCTTTTTTTGTACAGCCTAGAGAAGAGTAAAAAATATGACTTTCAAGGAAAGTAACTATTCCTGGAGAATCCTCCCAAAATTTACAAGTGTAAATGATAGTGCGTAATAAAGTTCCTATTCGTAACTTGTAGTTGTCTTTATTCATCGTTACGGCTTGTAGTTGTCTTTATTCTTATGTTTCGGCTTGCAAAGCCATTATCAAGTAAACTGTGTCAATAATTCCTGAAATAAGAGATAAAATCAGTACGTAGGCGACTTTGCATCATCTGCTGAAAAATGTAAAAGGTTTTCGTAGGTTATACAGGTCCGGTAAAGTGTACGAGGCAGAACACACTGGGTGTTTTGAGAAGTGTAACTTGAAGTAGTTGTAGTCGGTATAATTATTCTTTATTAGTTAATTTTCACTAAATATAAGGTATTTTAATAACTAAAAGTCGGATAAAGCCGCTAATAACAAGAGCGCATGAGGTGAATAAAGAGTATTTTTTTTGTATGAAGTAAAAGAAAAGAGGAAAGAAGTATGTTTTGATCCGAAAGAATAAATTCAAAAGAGTATCTTCCTTAAAAACAACAACAAAAAATCTTCTATCTGTGTACTGTGTGCACACTTAAGGGATTGAGTTGCAATTCCCTCAGAAAGAACAAACATTTCCTTGTGAAAAATCAGTGGAATTGTGCTCGGTACTAGGATCAAGATCGCTTTTCCCACGGGGGACACAGTCTGGAGACTAACGCCCATCGTGAAGTACATTCGCAGATATCAAAAACACCGCTAGCGTCGACGCCGGGCGATTGTAAAAGCCATAAAGCTGGATTTATGCCCCGACACATGCTCTTAGCCCGGTAACTAGAACTGCGCCGCCGGAACTTTTTCCATAAAACATCAAAAATTTACGATCGCGGAATTGTGTGACGGCTCCCTCCTCCATGCCGGATATTTAATAAATTTTAATAAAGAAATGCCTGCTCTGCTGGGCGGGCAAGAGCCCGAGACGAAAACGTTTATATAAATTTTATTTCCGCTCGGTGTGTGAGAGGAGTGGGACGCGAATAGGCGAATTGAAACAGAGGCGACCGGCTTTACGAAGGCGCCTTGCCAACATAACACCGCTTTGTTTCACTAACATATGTCGCTGACAAACCATTAAGCGTGGACAAACGCCCGGGAAATATCCAGCCGGGAGGCCAAAAGAAAATCGCCAGACTTTTGTACTTTTGCTGTATCTGGAAAATGTCGGTTGGCGTTCGTACACTGGTCCCATATGAGATGTAACATTTTATTCTTGGTCGTCAGATCTAATTAGTGATTTGATTAAAAATCTCAAAAATATCTGCCTACTTAACACGACAGTTGGAGAATGGACAACCACTCGGACTGGGTCAACTGCTATGGAGTATGGATTATGTGGAAGTAGGTCCGAACTGCACCCGTTTTAGGTTCCCTTTTTATTGGAGGGTGGAAAACTCTCAAATAAGTAAATAATAATGAAACTTCTTAAGGCCGTCCTGCCGCACACCAATGGCGCATGCAGCAAACACGCCACATTTGTGCATCCACATTTCCCGACACATTTGTTCACGCCGCAAAGGCGTCTCAAACCCACACACTGAAAGCGCACAACATTTGTAGCCTAGGCATTGTTCAAATATGACATTTTATTTATTACAAATATTCGTCGCATATAAATAAAATATTGGCAAGAATGATCATTTATGATAAAACTAATTACAGAAAGAAAATGAAGTTTATAAAATATGTAAATAAACAGGTGGCGTATCCACATTATTGTGCAAAACATTAGTAGCCATGTCGCCGTCATACGAGGATGACGTGTTACTCTGTTCGTTTCATTTAAGTTGGACGGTCTGGCGTGGGGCATAAATTCGCGATGACGTCAAATCAGACAAATTTAAATCATTTCTAGACAGACAATATATATGCTCGATAACGTCGATTATGTCAAAAAATATTTAAAAAACAACCTTTGGGAATTTAAATGTTCAAATTGCCAAATAAAATGAATGTGTATTTATGTGGGAAAATATTATTAATTTAAAGTTCAGGTGTTTTGATAAATTGCTTATAATTCAAAAATAGGTAATGCATTTTATAAAAAAAAATGATTCCTTCAAAAAATTCTTAGAATTAATCTTAAAAATAAAAAATTTAAAAATATACAGTGTTTTATTAGGAAAAGAAAAAGTTACAAACTTTCCATAATAAAATAAAAATTATTTAAATAAAAAAAAATATAAAAGCCTGTTAGCTTGTTTTAAAACAAAAAACTTTGTTTATGTTTGGAGCATTATTTAGGTGTTTTGGTAATTTTGACTAATTTTGATTTATTGCTGATAACTCGAAAATGTTCCATTTTATAAAAAATGATTCCAAAAAAAAATTCTTGGAATTAATCTAAGAACTGAAAAAAATTTAAAAATATACAGGTGTTTTATTTAAAAAAGAAAAGGTTACTAAATGTCCAGAATAAAATGAATGTATATTACAAATATAGAATCAACTAAAGAAGCGAATGATAATTAATCCAGGTGAGGATAATTTTTGGAAAAAGCACCTCCGCCTGGAGGTGCTTAGATAGTTTGTATAGTTTGATAGCTTGTTTAAAACCAAACAGCTTTAGTTTGAAAAACTTAAAATTGTTTACAGTTGGAGGACTATGTATGTGTTCCGGTAATTTTGACTAACCCTGTATATGACCTGGAACGGAGACGGAATTTTGAGATTTTGACGGAATAATTTTTTTAGAATAATAATTAATATGATTTTTTTACAGAAATTCTAACTAACATAAGTGAGCCTTACCTAAACGGCGATGTGTCGGCAAAGCCGGTTTGCAACAACACCGAAGTATTAAAGAAAAAAAAACAGAATTATGGCGTTGCTGACTGTTTGGCTATCGATCTAACCTTCAGCGCCCTTTTTAGCTTGTAAGCACAATTTGCGTTGTAAAATCACAGAAATTGGTTCAGAGATTTGACCGCCAAATAGCTAAAACAACATGTAAACTTAGACGTTCTAAAAATCGGTATTGAAAACATATTAAGAAACCGCAAGTTACGGTTTGTCTGCGTGCATCTTCTCCTCAAGAAAACAAATAAATAAAACGGCAAATGTGTAGATATTAAATAGCACAGAGCCAAACAGAAGGCTGAAACGGCTATCCATTTTTAAAATTTTATTACTATTGTATTATTCCGTAATATGCGCCCGCCTAGAGATGCCAAAGGCATATCTCATGCAGTTATTGTGAAGTACCTGGAGCCTATGTCTATTATATGATGTCAAATGAGGGTAGAAAACTGGCTTACAATAATCCGCATAACTTAAGACTAACGAGGACATAAGATGCCATTTAACGGAAGAGGTTAACTCTGACTTGAATTTATAGAGTGACGAGAACTTTGCATAACAGACCGAAACTACGTGTCGAGCATGATCTTCAAACAGCAAGCCCGAATCCAAAATTACACCCAGACTCTTAACTCTAGATTTTAATTCAATCTCGATACCATTGACAATGATGGGCGTCGTGTTCCAACACAAGTACACTCTGTTTTCGTGGGATTAATTTTCATTAGATAATTACCATTAGATAATGACCAAGCATGTATATTACTTAAATTGATGTTCAATAGAGAGATTCTCTCATTAACGAGTTTAGGTCCAAACGACGTATATAATTGTGTATCGTCCGCATACAAGTGCAAAGAAGCGTTCGCTGTTACATGGTATGGTAGATCGAAAGTGTACAAATTAAATAGTGTAGGCCTGAGAATGCTACTCTGCCGAACACCCCCCGTTAGGCGTACTTCACCCGAAAACTCGTCATTAATATTAAATATAAGGTTGGAACTTTGAATGTCTTGGTAGAGCTAAAAAGACAATGGCAAATTTAGGGTTGGTCTGAACTTCAGCAATAAATTTAATAAAAAAATCAAAAACGCCTTTCATTTTGTTTGACGTACGGTTTGCATTATCTTGACAAACTATACCTATAATCTACCTATCTATATCGTAAATTTTGTTTTGAATTCAGACATCTGCGTAATATAATATTTTCATATAAAAAATTTATATTTTTTTGCATTATCTAATTCAGCATGTTGATGCTGGCTAATTGCAAAATTCAGCAGAATAATCTACACAAAAATCAAGATGTTGCTTGTGTGCGCCGCAAAAACAAGGTTGTGTGAACCCGCATTTTGCACCTAGCAACAAATGGTTGTTTAATGTGCGGGACTTCTGGTTCTGGTTCTGGACTTCTGTGCGGTGATCTTCTGGAATAACTTAGAAAAAAACTTAAAAACTTGTCATTGACCCTCAGGATATACTCGTAAGTTTCGACGTAACATCACTCTTTACGTCTGTTACGGTTAAGGAGGCAGTCGAAGGCCTCCGGACAACACTTGTCCCCCTAGGTCTAACAACCGATGTTCCGGATCTTGTAGAGTATTGTCTCTCCACCACATACTTCAAGTGGGCGGGAGCGATGTATGAGCAGGTAGAGAGTGCAGCCATGGGATCATCTTTGTCACCGGTAATCGCCAATTTCTTCATGGAATTGTTTGAAGAAAAAGCCATTACATCAAGTCCCTTCAAACCCAAGCACTGGGTCAGATATGTCGACGATACCTTTGTGGTTTGGCCACACGGTAGAGATAGACTTACTGAGTTCCTTAACCACCTGAACAATGTTAGTCCTTCCATCAAATTCACGATGGAAATAGAAGAGGACAATCAGCTGCCTTTCTTGGATGTGCTGGTATACAGAACGTCAACGGGTAGACTTGGACATACAGTCTACCGTAAGAAGACACATACCGATCGGTACTTGAACGCCAAATCACACCACCACCCCCAACAGAAGAGAAGTGTTATTAACACTTTGTTCAACAGAGCCGAGAAGGTATGCGACTCTAGCACCTTGCACGACGAACGGAAACACTTGGAGTGGGCCCTACGCCAGAATGGATACACCAAGTCTGACATACGGGGTATCACACAAAGAAAACCGCAAGTCTCAGAGGAACCGCAAGAGTCAAAGGGGTTCGCTTGCTTACCATACGTAAGTGGGGTATCAGAGAGAATCGGTAGAGTGCTGAAGAAATCGGGTATCACGGTAAGGTACAGAGCACCAGCTAAGGTAAAGCATCTTTTGCCTAACCCAAAGGATATCACACCACGCCTGAAGAACGAAGGGGTATACAAGATAACATGTGAGTGCGGAACATGCTATGTAGGACAGACAGGACGAAGCATCGAATGCCGAATCAAGGAGCACAGTAGGGACACCCGGCTAGGCAAGATCCAACAGTCCGCTGTTGCTCAACACTGCCACGAGTCGGGACATACAATGGATTTCGATGACGCGAAGATGTTGGCAAGGGTGGGTAATTATCATCGAAGGCTTATTAGAGAAGCCATCGAAATTTACAAACATCCTGACAACATCAATCGCGAGGACGGTACTGACATTAGTAGGGTCTGGAAGTCGATCCTAACGCGGTCAGGTGGAAAAACACATGGAGCGGTAGCGCCAGATGTGCGCAGTGAGGTGTAAATTCAGGTATATAAGGGAGACTTTCTTGGTAGGTCTTCAGTATTCAATTAGCTTTGAAGAAGCAAACAACATGGCTCGCGAAACGTCAGCATTAACAAATCTTGTCACACGGCATAACCCGGAAGCAGTTTATTTTCTAAACTAACTACACCTGATAACTTGATACCTTTCAAGAGCAAGTATGTAAAAAGAAGTAAACACTATTTTTGCAGTGTAAACTGTATTTGCCAAAACAACTAAAATAAGCACTCTTGGTTTTTATTTTACCTGTTTAATTCGCCATCGTAGTTGTTCTGTAAACGGGCCTTAGGATACTTAACTTTTTCAACTGTTCAATTTTATTCCGAAAGCGGTAGATCTATGGTAGTTTGCGTTACTAATGATGCAGAATAACGTTTGCCAAACACATTTCACGCATAGAAAAAAACCTTAATTGCAAATTCTTAATGTAGCATAGCCCGTAATAACTGTATCACTTGCATTCCCGAAGAAGGCGCTTAACTCTCCTCGCGAACTTACTTCCTTATACGTAAATAAATGCAGATTGGCGCATAAATATCCGCGCCAGGTGATTACAATCTCCGTTCAAAGTAAAACAGGATAAACGGTCACTGAGCTACGTGTAAAATATATCCTTACGGACGACATTTAATTGGTTGCAATTTAGCATTCCAATCGTGCTGGTTTTAATCCTATAAATACGCGCTATGTGAGTAGTATTTTCCGTATCGGTGATCAGCAACTCTAGCCACGACTCACTTTGCCTTGGTGATGGTTTGCGCCTAATGAATTTTTAATTTTTTCACATTATGCTCCTCAAGCCGCTCAAGTAGCGTTAAGCAATACAGTTAATGGGTGACATTACCTATTAATAGGAAGAAGTGGTATAAATTAGCATTCACGTGCTCGTTGCATTGAAATGAGGTATCTTACACAAATAATGAAATTTATTTACGACTCATAAATAATATATTAATTATGTATCTACGTATCCATGAGGACATAAACCCTAGTATAATGAACCACCAACTATTATGATCGCAGTTCGGTGTTTTACGATTATTAAATACTTAATCATTATTACCATAAGACATCTACGTGTTGAATTTACAAACACCATTACTTTAATAACATTAACAACATTATTATTAAATATCTGTTAATTATCTTTAAATAAAATCATTCCTGATATTCAAAGTTTTCCAAAGTTGGTCATTCTGTGATTATTGATGCTGTCTACTATTCGTTTGATCCTGCCGCACAGTAATATTCAACAGTCTTGGTTATGGTCCTCTTGTTGATATAAGAAAAGTAAATGAAACTAATAAACACGGTATGTATTATATAGTATACATTAGAGACTTGATTTTCTTGATACCTCGATATAAGTAATGGTGGGTAATAAAGTTTACTATCTTACGTACAGGAAGTACCTGGATCTTTGAGGAAGTACGTCAATATTCCGCATTAATAAATAATGCGGTAATGTTGTCCATTAAGCATGCTGTCAGCACATTAAGGGAGTAGTGAGCGGGAGAGAGAGAGAGAGATAAAACCACGGTTACCGCAGTGTACTCTGCGCACAGCTGTCGTAGACATTCAGACGCTAATCCGTTTGCTTTCCAGTTTTTATAACCCAGCAAAGGATACATGCTTTTAAAATCGCTCGAAATAAAATTACTATCATTAATTCGAAAAGTCTTTGGACATATTTCATTTCTTTGCGATATATAGTGGTAGTTATGTGGTTTAAATTAACATGAATAACATTCACTTTATTTTGTTAAAGTTGCAGTCATCGCAGGTTAGAAACGTAGATTAGCAAAACAAAATTGTTTTACTTTCTGCAAATAGATCATCCTTGAAATTGTTCAATTGTCACCCACTTCTAAGTATGTACTGCAAATACCTATGGGATGCAGTTATTGCCGTCATGGTCAGGAAACCATACGACAAATCATACCCCGATTTTCGTCATTAGCATCATGTATTTCATCTTCGTCGCTTTTGCTAACTTGTCATGGCTTGGTCTTGGATAACGCCGGTGCACTATGGCGAAAATACCCGAAAAGCCAAAAATCTGTTGTCAGATTTTCAAAATTCAAAATGGCGGATTTAGTCTTACTAACCAAAGTCTAGAAACTGTCGGATTTAATTGAAACTTATTTCTTATATACAGGATGATTTTTTACATTCATATTTTATCAACAATCAATACATATATAGTTTTAAACTCTTTCACATGCTCATATAAGCCCCAACAACAAAGGTTTGTAATATTGCAGAAAATAAGTTTTCTGCATATCGTAAATTTTTGGTCGCCACATTGATTCCGCCGATTTGAATTTGTAAATTCTGATATAAGATTGAGAATCAAGAGACTAGTAAAATTACAGGAAATAAGTTTTATGCAAATCGGATATATTTTTACATTTTCGGTCGCCATGTTGGTTCCATCATTCTGAGTTTTGAACATCTGATGTCAGATTTGGAATCAGAAGTAATATTGCAGGATATAAGTTTCATGCAGTTCGGAAATTGTTTACATTTTTGGTGCCATATTGCCTCCGCCATTTTGAATTTCAAAAATCTGTTGAAATTCAGATTAGGAATGAGGAGTCTAGCAATATCGCAGGAAATAAGTTTCATTTAAATCGGATATATATATATCATTTTTTGTCGCCATCTTGCTTCCGTCATTTTGAATTTTGAAAATCTTATATCATATTTGGAATCAAAGACCCCAAAATCCTCTTATGAGCATGTTTAACACATGTGTTTCAAAAGCCCACGCTTATTACGAGTTTTGGCCATGTTTTCGGGATTTCTCGCCATTGTGCGGCGATACCTTGACTCAAACCGACTCTATAGTTTACCCGTCAAATTGTAAATATTTATGTACCAACAACTATCAAATGGAATAGCAAATATACAATTAATCTTTTTAAGAATAATTTATGTACAATACAAAACAAAAAATAATTATCGCGAAATTCAGTTGATATAGTTTCTTTCACGACAAGTGGCAGTAAGTCGCTGACATAACGCGCAAACGTTCCTATACGCATGGACGTGTGTTAGAATGAAATAGCAATCTTCTTTATTTCATTCTAACACATGTCAATGCTTAGGAACGTTTGCGCAGTATGTCAGCGGCTTACTGCCACTTGTCGTGAAATAAACTCTACGAAATTACAGGCTTCGTAAAAAGAAATACAAGATTTTTATAGATTCTATTAGTTCAGACATCAAGCTGAATAATTAATTGTTTGAAGACATTGCTCGGATCATCCATTATTTTATTGGCTTTTGCGATTAGTAAATATGAAATTCTAACAATTTAATTAGAAAATATGCTCGACATCATTTATTTAAATAAATCCAACGTTTTTGGCGATTATCTCTGGAACAGCCAGGTCAATCACACTTGTTTTTCATTTTTCCCAAAAATTTGTTTTTAGTTTTTGTCAATCTAACGCAATTTTTAAGGTTTTGTCAGTTTGGGAGTAATCTTAAGCTGATTGTCGAAACATTGTCGAAACATCTTAAGAATGTTTAGTTTACAAATGTCTAATTGCATTACGTATTGAATTAAGAATCAGAACCCAAAGTTAACCGTTTCAGATTTTATTAAATTCATCAATACTTTTCTATTTCAGAAACTCTGGTTCACAAATTTTTTACAAGTTGTCTAAAAAAGATATCGGTCAGAATTGGTGTTATTCGCAGTTATATTATATTTCTCATTACTACTATTTTAATCAATTTTTAGCCACTTCAATTAATAATAATTATATTGGGAATTTAATAAATGAATAAATAACTAACATTAATGATTGACATATTTTTTGGTTCAGAATTGTATCGTGAAAATATAAAAGAGAAAACGTATGTGGTGTAATTTTAAAGTTTGCAAATGGCACTTCCGACCAAACAGGCAGTTATACCAACTTCAAAATTATCTAAAACATTTTTTTTTGTGTATATAATAATTTCATCTGCGGGCTTTATAAATAACAGGAAAGCAGCCCAATGAAGATTAAAACGTGACCACAAGTTCATAAATAGCTGACAAAATCTAAAAATCGACAATTTTTCCATATCGCAACGCATCACATATTAAATTATTGTTTATTGATTTACTGTTTTGGTGCAAGCTACAAAAACGTTCTAGTAGGTACTGTTGGAATCGATAAATTGAATATTCTTTCTCTTAACAAATTGCTTAGTATTACTACAATTTCATTTCAGTACTGCTCTTACTAACTCAGTACTACTTCAGTTAGATATAAAACAAATCCAACGGTAATCTCAACTTCTAAAATAACACTGAAATTAATAGTACCATCACTCCTCAATCTATCGACCTCATCAACTGGTCTACTCGCTTTAATTCCCGGCGATCACCGGTCCTAAATCGCCCTTGGCGCTATCTTGATATTGGTCCATCGGCACCCAGTCTAGAGAAAAGATGAGAGAAGTTATTTAACGAATCCGAGACTTCTTGAAGAAAAAGTTCGGAAAGAAGTTTGCTTATCGGCGCTTGCCGAGGGTAAGAGTTCGCCGAGCGAACTTGTTCTTCCGTGGTGATTTTGGCTGCTTTGTGGGCAGAGGAGCAGAGGGGAGAACCATAACGGAAATGCGACCGGGGCGTCTGGGTAAATTGGAAAAACGTTTGGGCAACGGTAAGCGAGGAGGGGGCTTGTCTGGAAATAATTAATCAGCCGTCGAAATCTTTGATGGGGCCCCTTTTGTTCGTCAAACAAAAGAGTCGTTGAAGGCGATTTTTCCCGAATTACCTCTAATCAGGTTCGAACTGGGGGAGAGTCGGACTCGTTCTTTTCCCACTTAACGCCTGTTTGTCGGTGTATCACTTCTTCGTCTCCCTGGGGACTCGTTCAACTTCATGTTAGCTTTAGAACCTAACTTATCGAAGCTTTTCTTACAATGGTCTCACAAAAGTTTTACGAATCGTATTTTAGATCTAAGTGTTGAATATTTCTTTGTATATTTACGGTTTTATTGATGACAATGAGTTGAGTAGAACTGTAATACGAGAATTATGATTGGTTTATAACCTATTATCAATCATCCAATTAATGATAATGTAAATAGTGAATGATGTTGGTTGGTGGTGTATGATGGTTGAACTAAATCAGACTTAGCATTTCTCCC
Source organism: Aphodius sticticus (assembly GCA_963966075.1). Classification (NCBI taxonomy): domain Eukaryota; kingdom Metazoa; phylum Arthropoda; class Insecta; order Coleoptera; family Scarabaeidae; genus Aphodius; species Aphodius sticticus. The sequence goes on from OZ014507.1 coordinate 63,021,263, forward strand.
TTGTAGCCAATTAGACTAGACAATTTCTTAGAGAGTAAAGTAAATTACTGTTTGAGAATGACCAATGCTGTTTTGGTGTTGGCGATTTGGTTCTCTTATATGATTGAGGACATTCTGCATTTTGATCCGCAACAGTTCAGCATACCGACTCGCGATAGTTTTAGTTTTGTGGCCTAGGTTTTGTTTGTTTTGTACCCCTCACATCTTCAATGCAATTTTTATTAATTGCATATTTTGCACCAAAATTCGTATTTGTTATGCTCGCGCGACTAATGGCTAATTTCTGTCTCAGCACGCTGGCGAATGATTTTACGATTTTTGTCGCGAGCGACAAAAAATAATAACTAAAGTCGTGTAGAAATCAAACCAGAGCGACACGTTTCAAATCGCTTAGATGACATTTCAACTCTACGATTTTCAGCAAAATATTAAGTATTTGATGTCATTGTAATCGGAAAAATGTTTTCTATCGAATAATCAGGGTGCACCCGTATAGTACCCGGTAAAAAAGGACTCATTGGCCATAAATTCATGAAATCACCCTAGAGGGCGCCAGTAATACAATATGGGCCAAAATCGATTAAGTATTTATTTGACATTTTTCGACTATTTTCACAATTCATAGCCACCTAGCTTAATAAAAAATGGTTATTTTTTGTTGCCTTGGTGATAAAAATTGTCAATCGCTATATTTTAGTGTTCAGAATGTTATCCTGATTGTAAATATCACACAAATAATATTAGATGTCATTTAAAATTTCAATGGTGACGTCATTTCCGGAAAACCCGGAAGTCATACTAACCTGAAGAGTATCCCAAAAAATTGCACTTTTTGTCTATTAGCTCTCAAAATGTGCAGCGTCATAAATACAAAAATTAAACGGGCTTACCTATGGCGTGGATTACCCGATATATGAACTTAATTTATAATGAATAACTCCGGAAATGTACCATATGGAAACAGCAGAGATTTGAAGATTAAGATTAGACGCAGCATAGAAGGCGTAAACCGTGTGCGGTATCATCGGATATCGTTTATTTAATGTCACTAAAAGCTATTTTCTGGTTACCTTTAACTCTCTGCATTTCCAAGTCGCGGGTTTTTGGAGTTTTTAGTTTTTGGTACTTATTCACATACTAAATATATACAAGTTATTTCACTTCACACAAGCGATATAAGCTTGTGTATACAGTTATTATAAGCATAATAAAAATTAGTCCAAGTCGCTACCGTCATACAGGTAATTAGATTTAGTTTTTTTAAAAGCGAAAAACTATAGTTATCAGATGAAAACCTTTGCGGTGGCAAAATATACACATTGATGTGAATGAAAAATGGTAATAATTTTTCAGACATTTTACCATGGTTGAAGACACATTTTTCATTTCCTGGAAACGAAACATTTTGCTAAATTACTGTACTTATGCACTGTACTGTACATATATACTTACTAAACTTCAGGTATTCCAAATGTTGTAAATGTGGTATTGCATTATAGCCTTTTATTTTAAACATCTTCTTCACTGCTTTCTTACCTATTTAGTTACCTAACAATGCAAAATATTTTGTCATTATAAAAATCCTTCTCAAGCCCTATAAACATAAGTTCCATAAGTACTTATTTCCCAATTACTAACTTAGTTTTAGTAAGCATTTCAAAGCGTCAATTTTCCACCTAAATAACATCCACTTATCGAAAACAAGCGTACAATTTACCACCCTTGTTAACGAAAAATTGGACTTGCACTGACGTGCGAACATAAATGTAACACGCGAACCGAAAACCCTAAACGCCCTTTCGCCCCGTCGAAACTTGTGCAATTAACACGTCCGCGTCCATTAGGTTCAAACCGCGCGTCCGCTTTCCCCGTCTTCTCCTGACTCTCCGAAATAGTTGAAAATCACAGGTCGCTATGACAGGGTTTACGCCCATCGATCACGCCCAAACCGTTCGTACCCCAGCTCACTAGAAGAATTTAATAATTGACTCAGCCGAGTGCGGTGTGTGTTTCTCCCCTCGGGGACTTTCAAACTCCACGGCCGGTCATGGCTGGCTTCGATCTCGAGTACGACAATCGGGGAAAGATGGATCGGTCGTGACTGAGCCAAAGGTTCCGAAGGGTCATTGAAATCGCGCGTGCCGAACCGACCTCGCCGAAAGACTGGACGGAGCTCGCAGGTCCCTGAGTAAATGTAACTTCCAGTTCCACAATGTGTTGCCGGACGCTGTATGTAGCGTCAAGCTGAAATTATGAGATTTATAAGCTTCGGCGTTCATGGGAGATTCATTCCAGTGTTGAATGGAAGGGTTAAAGGGTTTAGGTTGACTAAGCTAATGGGTTTAATCAGAAGAAGGGTCACATTCACAAGTCCATGAGGGTACGATGACAAAATTTCGACATGTCTCCGCGTCTGTTAGGAATGTCACAGTTTTGAATCATATACCCAATAATCATGTAGTCAAAACTCCAATTGTTTCCGAGATATGAGATTAAATGTTTATCTTGCTCTTCGTGGAATTTGTACAAAACTAGTTTAACGTTTTCAACTATACAAGTAATTAGGGGTTACCAATTTCATACAAATGCCACAAAGTATGGAAGTGAATAGTATAACAGTTAAATCTTTATACCTCTATTTACACCTCTGTAATGGTCAAGTTTTGATTACAGTGAAAGCATTTTTATCTTTATTCATGGAAAATTGTGCTCTTCGACTAACAATAACTCGACGCGGAACGAGATACATCCTCTTAAGACCCAGTTCTACCTCTGCTAAAACGCATTTTCTATTAACGGCTTTATTTATTGTTCAAAATTGATGAAATTCTCAGTGTAACTTCTTAGATAAATAAGGTGTTTTGTTAAAAAAGGACTCATTGGCCATAAATTCATGAAATCACCCTAGAGGGCGCCAGTAATACAATATAGGCCAAAATCGATTAAGTATTTATTTGACATTTTTCGACTATTTTCACAATTCATAGCCACCTAGATTAATAAAAAAAGGTTATTTTTTGTTGCCTTGGTGATAAAAATTGTCAATCGCTATATTTTAGTGTTCAGAAAGTTATCCTGATTGTAAATATCACACAAATAATATTGGATGTCATTTAAAATTTCAATGGTGGCGTTATTTCCGGAAAATCCGGAAGTCAAACTAACCTGAAGAGTATCCTAAAAAATTGAACTTTTTGTCTATTAGCTCTCAAAATGTGCAGCGTCATAAATAAAAAAATTAAACGGGCTTACCTATGGCGTGGGTTACCCGATATATGAACTTAATTTATAATGAATAACTCCGGAAATGTACCATATGGAAACAGCAGAGATTTGAAGATTAAGATTAGACGCAGCATAGAAGGCGTAAACCGTGTGCGGTATCATCGGATATCGTTTATTTAATGTCACTAAAAGCTATTTTCTGGTTACCTTTAACTCTCTGCATTTCCAAGTCGCTGGTTTTTGGAGTTGTTAGTTTTTGGTACTTATTCACATACTAAATATATACAAGTTATTTCACTTCACACAAACGATATAAGCTTGTGTATACAGTTATTATAAGCATAATAAAAATGTGTCCAATTCGTTACCGTCATAGAAGTAATTAGATTTAGATTTCTTAAAAGCGAATAACTATAGTTGTCAGATGAAAACGTTTGCGGTGGCAAAATGTACACATTGATGTCAATGAAAAATGGTAATAATTTTTCAGAAATTTTACCATGGTTGAAGACACATTTTTCATTTCCCTTAAACGAAACATTTTGCTAAATTACTGTACTTATGCACTGTACTGTACATATGTACTTACTAAACTTCAGGTATTCCAAATGTTGTAAATGTGGTATTGCATTGTAGCCTTTTATTTTAAACATCTTCTTCACCCCCTTCTTACGTATTTAGTTAGCTAACAATGCAAAATATTTGGTCATTATAAAAATTTTTCTCTAGCCCTATAACCATGTTCCATAAGTGCTTATTTCCCAATCACAAAATTAGCTTTAATAAGCATTTAAAAGCGTCAATTTTCTACCTAAACACCATCCACTTATCGAAAACAAGCGTACAATTTACACACCCTTGTTAACGAAAAATTGGACTTGCACTGACGTTCGAACATAAATGTAACACGCGAACCGAAAACCCTAAACGCTCTTTCGCCCCGTCGAAACTTGTGCAATTAACACGTCCGCGTCCATTAGGTTCAAACCGCGCGTCCGCTTCCCCCGTCTTCTCCTGACTCCGAAATAGTTGGAAATCACAGGTCGCTATGACAGGGTTTACGCCCATCGATCACGCCCAAACCGTTCGTACCCCAGCTCACTAGAAGAATTTAATAATTGACTCAGCCGAGTGCGGTGTGTGTTTCTCCCCTCGGGGACTTTCAAACTCCACGGCCGGTCATGGCTGGCTTCGATCTCGAGTACGACAATCGGGGAAAGATGGATCGGTCGTGACTGAGCCAAAGGTTCCGAAGGGTCATTGAAATCGCGCGTGCCGAACCGACCTCGCCGAAAGACTGGACGGAGCTCGCAGGTCCCTGAGTAAATGTAACTTCCAGTTCCACAATGTGTTGCCGGACGCTGTATGTAGCGTCAAGCTGAAATTATGAGATTTATAAGCTTCGGCGTTCATGGGAGATTCATTCCAGTGTTGAATGGAAGGGTTAAAGGGTTTAGGTTGACTAAGCTAATGGGTTTAATCAGAAGAAGGGTCACATTCACAAGTCCATGAGGGTACGATGACAAAATTTCGACATGTCTCCGCGTCTGTTAGGAATGTCACAGTTTTGAATCATATACCCAATAATCATGTAGTCAAAACTCCAATTGTTTCCGAGATATGAGATTAAATGTTTATCTTGCTCTTCGTGGAATTTGTACAAAACTAGTTTAACGTTTTCAACTATACAAGTAATTAGGGGTTACCAATTTCATACAAATGCCACAAAGTATGGAAGTGAATAGTATAACAGTTAAATCTTTATACCTCTATTTACACCTCTGTAATGGTCAAGTTTTGATTACAGTGAAAGCATTTTTATCTTTATTCATGGAAAATTGTGCTCTTCGACTAACAATAACTCGACGCGGAACGAGATACATCCTCTTAAGACCCAGTTCTACCTCTGCTAAAACGCATTTTCTATTAACGGCTTTATTTATTGTTCAAAATTGATGAAATTCTCAGTGTAACTTCTTAGATAAATAAGGTGTTTGGCTGGGAAAAAAATAATTTTTATAAGATAAAAATTAATTTTATTTCTACCTCTTTCCCCTTTTTCATTTATAATACCCTTAGCCAAACGCACAATACAATAATAGATTTTTTTATCTAGGTACAATTTCAGCCCAAACATAACTTTTCCGCTAACCGAAAATTGCGATAATTGTCAGATATGTAAACAATGGTCATATTTCTGCTGTTACGTGTGGTCAGCTCATCGCAGACTATAAGCTTTAATCGATAGGTAAACCACGGCGTAGACGCGGACCCCGACAGAAAAACATCGAATATAAACATTTTTTTAGAGAACGGAGCCTTTATAATAATGTATGCGTAGTCTGCCAGCAATTCTGTCAACCAATTCACATCATCATTCTAGAATTTTCAGATAAAGAAACTCCATAACCTCCATAAACTCCAGAAATCAAAACCTCTTAAACTTTGCGAGGTTTTTATGTATTAATTTATCTATATCACTTTGCAACATTGACCCGAATCATAACCTACTTAATTAACTATCTATCACTATGCAATTTCTTTAAGTGTTTTGAAACTTGAGGTCTGTCAATATAATAATATTAGCCGGTGTTTTACAGTGCTGAATCGAGAATAAATGTAAGTTAATAATATAATATCTTTTTTTTATTTTCCTGCTTTAAATTTTTCGAATTTAGAAGATATCTGGGCATTTCTTATATTTCCAAGTACTTAACTTATCAAAAATGCCATAATATAATATAAATGGCTGCTATTCTTGTAGACAATGAACCGTCAAACAAGTGAAAACATACCTTTATTCTTTTTTCCCGTTGAATCTGAATCTGAAAGAAAAAATTCTAATTGTGTCTAATTTTTCAGAAAAAAAAATATATGCTGCTCTAACTGCTCCAAAACTAGACACAACTCCGAACTTTTGCTTTCAAATTCCCATTCTACGGGGGAAAAAGGATAGAGTTATCACTTTTCATACCTCTATTGTTTTTTTCCTACAGGCTAGTGTCTAGATCTTGAGAAAAAAAAGTGCAACTTCTCAAAAACTTGAAATTCAGTAAAATAGCTGAAAAATTTCTCAAAAACTAGACTCAATTCAGAATGTCAGTTCAATGTCTTCAATGAATAGTCACTACGATTATTTAATTCTTTTTATAATTGATATCGATACTCAAAAGTTTATTGATTTTGTTTTAAGTTGACGGTGGTTAAGGGTGCTAAGTGAATTTATTGTAGTTTATAAAAGCAAAAATGTATTCGATTTTGATCCTCGTGAAACATGGGTTAATATAAAATGATCGATCACAAATTTCCAAGGAATTATGTATGGATATAAAGTAACAAATTGGAAGAAACTCAAAAGTTTAACATTGTTTGCTAGAATAGTCACTACGATTATTTTATTTTTTTTATTATTGATATCGATACTCAAAAGTTTATTGATTTTCTTTTAAGTTGACTATCGTTAAGGGTGCTAAGTGAATTTATTGTAGTTTATAAAAGCAAAAATGTATTCGATTTCGATTCTCATGAAACACGGGTTAATATAAAATGATCGATCACAAATTTCCAAAGAATTATGTATGGCTATAAAGTTACAAATGGGAACAAACTCAAAAGTTTAAAATAACACCCACCCTAAAGTATATGTCTGCAAAAATCAATGCGTAATAAATTATAAGTGTTGAAGAAAAAAACAACAACAATTACAAGGGCATGTGTTAAGGAATATAATTATGAATCTGCAAAAAATATAATAAGTAATAAAAATGATAAGTGAAATCATGAAATCATCAGTTTTATTGGTTAGCTTGCTGCCGACATCAGCTGTAAATATTATAAGTAGCCAATTAAGCAGACACAATAGAGATGTCACAGAAACATATTTCCTCAATCACACAACAAATTGCTGGGTTTAGAGTCTTCCTTAACAGACTAGTTACGTTTTAAGTTATCATGAATGCTCAAAATATCCTCATTACCCACGGGTGGGGGGACGAAGGATAAAAGGGAGTCTACTCTTGTCATCTATTTGAAGCGAATACGAGACTTCTCGAATGGTTAGCTGAGATCCCCACTCCGTCTCACCTAACCATTCGAGAAGTCTCGTATTCGCTTCAAAAAGATGACAAGAGTAGACTCCCTGGCCCTTTTGTAATGGACCAAATATATTTCATCTGCTCTACATCCGTATTGGAATAAAATTTCCGAGCATGTAAAAATTACATCTCACATACTTCATCAATACGCAATAATAAAAAAAGGGGGAATCAAATCCTAAGGAAAAAATCTCCCCGGTTCCGCAGTCCTCGATAATCCAGTATTCAGACGGTGGCGTCACGGAAGACGCGACGTTCCTCGCGTTCACATTTCCCGAAATATAAAATATCTGAATGGCGGCTGTCATGGAACCAATCAGCAAAACTCATAATTCATTTAGGATCACATCCCGACAGCGTCCTTATAAAAATGCTAATACAAATCAGACTATGCCTACATAATGTATGGGGAGCATTGCGGCGGAGCAGATTCGGAGACGTGCCGGTCGCAGCTGGGGGCGCTGTCGTCGCGACGCCGCTTTCCCCCCACATCCGGAAGATATGATCCATGATCTGTGATCCACCGCCGGACTGATCGGCCGCATATAATTTTCATAACTCGGGATCAGCTGCGCGGTCAGATCGTATTAAACTTTGATGGCGGTATTTATGACGGACTATATATTTATCCAATTTCGACCTAGCGTAGCGCTGCACTTGCGGCCAAATGCGAAGATGTTATTTATTTGCTTCATATTGCGGTTTTATAGGACGAATTTATAGTTAAATTATGTTCGTGACACAAATTCTATGGATGAAATTCATATCTAAAATTAAAGATGTAAATTTATTTGGAAAATCAAATTCAAGGATCATGTAATATCAAATAAGGAATCATGTAATATCAAAGAAAAGCGTCTGCATGATTTTTGTTGGTAAATTCATTTATTTATTATGAAATAGCAATGCCGTGAATGTTTAGATTTGCTTAAATTTTGTACATAGTGTTAAATGTGCACCGTTTTACCATAGTTGTGACCCGCGCTGGGTCATTTTGTAGCACACCTCCGCCATTTTGTAGCACACTTGGTTGAAATTTTAAGAAAATATACCTCATTAGTTAAAGATTAATAAAATGTCTTTGAGATATTTGGACCGATTTTGGTTATTAATTTTACAGTTGTCTGTACTATTGTCTAAAGTGTGTCATAGTTTTTTTATATGTCGTGTCGTTTTATTAAATATTAAAAAAACAATTTAGAGTTCAAATCGCTGACATTTTCCGATTTTTTTATTCGTAATGATAGTTGATACTAGTTTATAGTGTTTAACGACTTTTTTGGTTTTCGGATTAAAGGGGTCTGAGATGAAAAACTGATCGATCTCAGTAGATTGTTTGTATCTCCGACATTATAAAACATTTTTAGTTGAAATGTTCCTTATCCCACAGAGGCCACAGCTCCAAAATTACAAGCGATGAATTCTCATTTTAAAAATAAAATAAGATGAAAGTAAGCATGTCACAGTTCTGAATATTATGTTATCATTACAAAAAGCGTTTTTTTTTTCTATTAGAATCGATATTACGATGTGATGGGTCCATTTCCGCATCTGCGGTCACATTTACATTTCAATTTACGTATCAATCTACATGCTTTTGGACTTTTATTAGTTGAAAAATGTTTAGTCAATTTTACAGAAAAATGTGTTTTTTTTTTGTTTTTATTGGCGGCGTTGTCTTCCATATAATACTTGTCTCTTGTCTACAACCTTTATTTCATAATAATTAGATACCACAAAAACACCAATCTGTAGACGCGATTCTAATTTTGATCTACGCTACTCTAATTGACAATCTAATGAACGCGGACGGTAGGTTCTACTAGGACATCATAGGATAAAAACTAATACTGTCTGAAACGTTTTTTTTTTTTTAATTTAACGTAGTACGGAAGAGAATTAAATAGAACCTACCTTTCCTATTTCGTTGCTCTTTAGCTGTGTTCAGTGTTGTTAAATAAGTTTCAGACAAACGTTATTTGGCTTAAAAGAGCCTTGATATGATACCTCACAGATTCAACATTTCTAAGCAGTTTGTAAAATTTATTAAAATTGCAACTATTGTTTCTTGGCGACAGCATTTTTTTATTATGATTCTCACCATATGGGTTTTACTAAGAGGGATAATGACCTAAATAAAAAAAATAAAATGTTCAGGAAAGGTCATTGTGTTTTATATCACAACCACGATTATGATTTGTCCATAAAATGGTGCTACAAATTTCGCCTAAAACTTGATTATATTCTTCTCGAGCCGTGTAAATGCTTGAGTGTACAATTAAGTAACCCAAAAAATAGTTCAAGAGAGATTTCAGTTTACAAGAAAGCTTACACAGAACTCAAAAGAACCATTACATATATAGATTCTTTGACACCTGTAGTATTCCAAAATTGTCAGAAATAAATGTCATGCTTTTTAATGAAAAAGTCATGTCAATTAAAAAGAAGATAATCTTTAAATCCACACATTTCTCATCTACCATGGACTGTTCGACGCACGAGCGATTAGCGAGTGCGTTAATTGTCGAGATCATTAATCGCCGTTTAATATTAGAGTTGGTTACAAAACTTTTTCGTCGACCGTATTCTTCTGGCGGCGCGGCGTCTACATAAGATTTTATTCGTCGATGTCGTTTGAGGTTATATGACCATTCATGTAATTTGACACTGACAGTTCTGAACTGTGTGCCTGGATAACGGAATGCTTTGATTGGATTGTTTTACTTTACGTATGTTCGATTGGGTATAATGAAGTCGTTTGATTGGCTATAACAAATCATGCATTAATAGAAATCGTGCATTTATAGAGCTTTTTAATAAATGATTTTTTTATTCAGTAAACATACTCTATAAATAAACGATCGACTGAAAATAATATAAATAAATACTGCTGTGATGTTTCGCTGAGAAATTCGCGATATCGGCATGGCATAGCGTGGGCAAACAAGCCCGCAGACCTTCCGCAACTCAAAACAGATGGAAACTTAACAATTTCCTCAAGCGGCGGAACATCTACTGAATCTAAATTGGGAATTAGGGCGGATTAGAAACTTTAGCTCCAAGCCAACTCCAACAAACAGCACTTACACCTCCACAGTAGCGCGACCCCTGAACTTCTGCATTAATTAGAAACGTTATGACTCTCTGACATCTTCAGAGTAGGTAATTATAAACCGATGTAGATTTAGGCTTCGCTTAGTGCGTTTTATCGTTTCAATAATTTTTATATTTGTTTTTGTTTCAGGTGAGTTCATGAAATATTATTGCAAAGTGATGAAACTTACGCAGATCGGTATGTATGTATTAGGGCTAGGTAGTTCTCAATAGCAAATACATCTTCTTGAAGGAGGAGGCAGAGTATTGTCATTTATATAAATCAGAAACATTTATAATATTAGTAACTATTTATTAACTTTTTAAAGTATATTTCTTAACTATATTTATTTCAATGCCGACGCCTTCACGGTAACAGTATAATGCACACAACACCGTTATACTGCCTTCAAACTTATAAGGCAAGTGTATCTTGTAAGTTTTACTGTAGTTTTATCACGTAGTTTGAACTATTGCAGTACACGGATTTATCCGCGTGTTCATGAAGCTCCTAACTGTAATACACGAGGCATCTTCACGTCCGACCATAGTTAGCACCTACGTAACTTTTAAATACTGGTAGTAAATTTTGCCGAGGGTACAGTTATGTAATAACCCATAAGCACGAACTTTACCATCCCGCGGGATAGTGAAGTGCAGCTATAATATCTCATCGCCTCTATTCTTTGTCTTGTGACGAGATAACGGAAAACAACTTCACGCAACAAGAACTAGTTTCGTAACTTAAAAATGTGTCAGGGGAGTATGTCAATTGAGGGATGATATACTGGTGGTAACACTTGCGCCCAATTATCGATCAATCATTTCGGGTAGACTATGGGGGGGTGAAAGTTTTGAGGAAGTTAGTTACGTCGCTCTGAGGGGCTGAGCAAACACAGTTACAGGTATTTCAGAACAGTAAGTCAATAATTCAACCGTACGCGACCGAACTTGCCAACTTGTGCGACTACTGCGAATTTATTCGGATAAATTTAACTCCAACACCCCCTAACCAAAAGCTTGTTCAACTTTCCCCTATTGATTTATGTCATATCCGTACTAGGAATCCATTCTATATTAATGGTACCGATTACATAAAAGAGGCTGGGTATTCTTTTAACGGTGCGAAATTGATTATTTTTATTTCAATTAAGTTCACAACTCTTTAACGGCGGGGCTGGAGAGTTCTAAATTTTAAATACACAACCGTGAGTTGGTGGTCCATAAATTATCTGTGAATAAATCAGGGTCACTAATCTATAATGATGAAATAAAATGCAATCTCTTTTTCCTTGCGTAGTTTGATTTATTTTATCGAGACATGTTTCGATGCCTTAGCATCATCCTCAGTCGGGAATCTACAAAAATTTTCGTCTTAAGATAATATTACAATATTTGTTACATCATAATTAAACTCTACACACAAAATGGTGACAGAGAGAAAAAACAAACACTGTTTATGATAAAGCGTATTATAAACTTACGGTCAGTTTCTTAAAATCCCACAAATTTCATTCTAGTGTACCCCTTTCACATATAGCCTGTGTTTCAACCCAGTTGCTTATTAATATAATAAAAGTTTAAGCCTAAGAAGATTTTGTCGTGCGAGAACCACGCTTGTTGTTGGTATGAGGTTAGATATGTAGATGTATATGCGCCGTGCAGTCAACTTGCATCCCACTTCCTCCTGTTTTTCTTTCTCTGTCGTTCGCTTGCAATTCTGGTGGTGGTTGCGTTTGACCTTTAGGTATTTTTAATGTTTAGGGTATGCAACCAACATCACAGAGATTTTAAAAATATTGGCGGGTTATAATAGTGTATTGAGACAGGTATATAGAGGCACCTTATAAAATTCAATTTGGTCATTGATTAAGTTTTTATTTGCGTCTTTTTTATGTCGGTCTATCTCCAGCTGTTCCAAAAGGTCCATCTTATATCCCTTTTCACACTTATGGAGCAGTTTTGCATCTTTATAATTTATTTTATGTCCCGTTTCTATAGCGTGCATGTATACGTTTGATGAACTTCTAGAAGCATGCTCAGTTAGTCTTTTTGATAATGGTCTTCCGGTTTGTCCTATGTAAACTGAATTGCAGTTACTGCATTCAAGGGAGTAAATTCCATTCCGTTCATTATCTGTCTTAGCTTCGTACTTATGTTGTGAAAGTAATTTAATAATTTGACATGGGTTGGTATATGCAGGTGTTATATTAAAATTATTCAGTTTTTTGTAATTTCATATTTGTGGAGTTATACGTGAACGGTCTGAAAAATCGTCCCTCGTTATTTGTCTCGGTGGTGTACAATGGGTCTAGTTTTTTCTTTGCCCTGCTTATGATTAAATTTATAATTTTTCTTGGGAAGCCATTATTTTCTGCTAGTTTATAGATATGCTAGTTTATAGATATGAGCATTAAGTAACTAGCCTAATTTACCAAATTCGAAATATGCTAAATTAAAAAACAAATATTACTATAGAGTAATTTTTCTGCGTTATTTGTTATCACGGTGGTTCTTATTTTAACATATTTTTCAAGCGGCTCGTTTTCAAAGGTCTATCTTTAGCAAATACCGGGTGACCCACGCCATAGGTACTCCCGTTTATTTTTTTTTTGTTATAAAGCTGGACGAATGAAATTTGGGAACGTGTTAATAGACGCCATTCTTTGGGATACTCTTGAGGTTAATATGACGAGTTTTCCGGAAATATCGTCATCATTGAAATTTTAAATGGCACCCTATATTCTTTTTGTGATATTTTCAATCAGAATGACATTCTGACATTCAGAAGCAAGGAAATCAAAAAAAAAATAATGATCAAAGTCAGCGTTAAAGTCACTCAATGGACTACTCGAAGGAAGTACCCTTAAACGTCATTTTTACGATACGATTATTAGGAAAATATCAAGAATTTGATATCATGGTGTCGGAAAAATGTTTTTCCTCGAATAATCAGGGTACTTCCTTCGAGTAGTCCATTGAGTCACTTTGACTTACGCTGACTTTGATCATTAGTCAATATTTTTTTCAATTTCCTTGCTTGTAACAACATTTGTACGCTACGAATTTCAACAAAATATCAAGTATTTGGTATCATTGTAATCGGAAAGATGTTTTCTATCGAATAATCAGGGTGTGGCCATTGGGTACCTGTGAAAAAAATGACTCACTGGCCAAAAACCAATTAAATCAGGCGAGAGGGCGCCAATAATGCAATGTCGGCCCAAATCGATTTAGTTCGTGTTTATTTGACAATTTTCGATTATTTTCACCAATTCATAGCCACCTAGATTAATACACAAAAGAGTTATTTTTGCGTAGCCTTGGTGATAAAAATTAACGATCGATATGTTTTTGTGTTCAGAATGATATCCCGATTGAAAATATCATACAAAGAATATAGGGTGCCATTTAAAATTTCAATGATGACGTCATTTCCGGAAAAACCAGAAGTCATATTAACCTCAAGAGTATCCCAATGAATGGCATTTTTTGTCTATTAACACTTCCCCAAATTTCATTCGTACAGCTTTGTAAACAAAAAATATAAACGGGAGTACCTATGCCGTGGGTCACCCGGCAGATCTGAGAAACAATAACTTAATTAGTTAATTGCTTAACAATAGCTTAAAAGTTACTACATGACGTCAAAACTAAATTAAAATTAATAAAATATTTTGTTTATAGCGCAAGACTACGGTCCATAGCCATTTTCAGATGAGACGAGCACTATAATGATGTATTACAATTCTGTAACGTATATTGCATTTGTATTTATAATTTGTCGGAAATTATCATATTTTATATATCTGTTTACTTAAATAAACAAATAAACTACATACATTGTTCATATGAAGTACTTACTTTCTTGTAAGTTAATTAAGGTCATCTGAACAAAAAGAAATAATAAATAGTTCTTACTGACATATTGTATTGGTAAATTCATTTTTATATCAAATTTGGTGTATTATTATTGTATAACCTTCGTATTGTTTGTTAATTTTATTGTATAAAATTCATAACAAATGCAACTGCGCTACATACATTGTTCATAAGAAGTACTTAGTTACATCAAGTCTGTTACGTTCATCTTAATAAAAGAAGTCCATTAAGCACTTTATTTGCCCAATCTGCTATTTGAACAACTGGAAAATTCTTCCACATTAATTTATTGGAAAGCTTAATTTGCTGATTTTATACTAAAGACAGTACTGGTCATTTAAGCATGCGGCCAACGGGACAGAATGTGGAAATACGGGACGTCTGTTCACCCTATTTATGCCTGACTATAGCTGGTATTATTAACGTTGAAATGTCACTTTCAACAGTGTATGTTAGTGCGTCAAAAGTGCTTCAAGAAACAAATCCGGCTCCGCCACCAAAGTGCTTACAAAGTTCCCTTAGCCTTCCTTTATATTATCTATATTTTAGAGCTTTTGATTTTACATAATAACTTCTGCCTTTTGGACCATTTTTTTTTTCATTTTTATCCACCTTATAATAGAAATGGTTTGTACATGTACATGTACATGTAGCTGCAGCTACACTAACCAAAACTTTACCACTAAATTGCATTACTGTTACCAGATGAGAAATGCGTTTATTACTAGTTTATGAAGTGATGGTGATGAAGTGTATCAATCAAATATCATTTTTAAAACAACATTTTGGTGTAATTTCCTTTAAACATTCTACTTGTATTTATCACAATGTTCTTAGCCAGAACTTCTTGTCAAAGTGAATGATGAAAATACGTTATTGATAGTACTGTTGGAGAAGTGACCTGCAACAACTACAAACTTTTCATGTATACCTAACAACAACATTTGCTTAAGGTTATTAGCGTAGCATATTGTTACGTACATACTTCACACGATATATCGAGCGCGGTATTGCATCAATAAGTATCCATCACAATTATCCATCAGGCGTTGAGTGGATGACGTAATAATCAAAGATATGGCATGCCCTAGTTTTCGCCGTCAATCACGTCACCATTCACCGTTTTGGCGTGAGTAATGAGTCGTCAGGCGGAGCGATGAAAACCGCGTCAGATGAGATCGGCAAACAGATTTTGCCGATCGATGCGCTTCTGGTGTGTAATTTTGAAAGGAAAGGAAATAAATGGGATATTTCATTTGCTAGGCGCGCGGAATTATCGCGTCGTGTATTATGTCCGTCCGATTTTGCTATGAGACTTCCGACGTATTAATGGATTTTCGTTTTTATGGCAGCTGTTAACCCGGTTTTGGGTTTGGCTTGGTAATCGTTAAGCGGGGAAAAATAGCGGGTGTAAACCCGTTCTTGTAGAATCGTGCTTGTAATGAAAATCGGACAACGGAAATGTTTGATTTATTGAGATTTTACAGTTTTAAGAAATATTTAATATACTGGTGCAGCGAAGTTTCGATTTGTTATAGCTATTAGTATGACGAATAAAGAAGGCAGTTAAATAGTGACAAAACGTTGGTGTGAACAATATAGGACTTATATAGGACTTATATAGTGTGTCTCACGGGACGTTGGATTGTATGGGTATTTTTGTTATTATTGAAGATAGAAAGTCGGTTAAATGGGCAAAGTAGTGCATATTTATGTGCTCTTTCATAATCTGGTCAGAAAACAGTTGAATTCCAAATGGTTTCCAAGCTATTTTGAAAAAACAAAAAAATATATTTTCTTTTTATTATGGTCCTAACTTCTTTATTTGTGATCCCATCAAAAAAACAACGTTTTGACATTATAAAAGCACTTTTTTGTCTACAATTTGATTACGTCAGTTTAAACTTTTTTTCGCCAATGAATTCGCAAGAAACAAACAAAATTTTTGTATTTCTTATGGACGCCATATTGGTTTTATACATGTTTGGATTCAGAATTTTTTTCTCAGTAATTTGGTATGCCACATGCCATAGTTACAACACAATAAGTGGACAAAACTGAAGTTTTTTTTTTAATATCTGAAAATTGCATTGTGCCATGAAAAGCACATTTGAGTGATACAGTATTTATGTGCCCATAGTCAAGTTACAGTAAAATTTTGGTATGTAAATATTTGTACTAACTACACAACATAGAAAAGTAACAACATTTTAACAAACTAAATAATGTTTTAAAAAATCTCGCCATTTTCGCGGAGGCATTTTTCACAGTATTCCGTAATACGGTGACCTTACCGAGGGTTCTTCTGTTAATCGAATTGAAAGCTGCGATGACGGTGTCACGTAACTCCCCACCGTTTCCAAAATTATAAACACCATACACCTTATTTTTTAAGTCAGTCCATAGATAAAAATCACGAGGGGTAAGATCCGGCAATCTTGGTGGTCATGATACTTCTGAATAGGTAGCAGTTACTCTCCGTTTGTGTCTTATATCTAAATAGTTCCTCACAATTCGGGCATTATGTGCAGGTGCTCCATCTTCTTGGAACCACATACCCTAGCGTAAGACGCGTAGACGATATACCCTAGCGTATATCGTCCATTCTTTCTTCCACGTCCTGAGAGAGCAAAATTGCCGATACTTCTCCGAAGTTAAATTTTTGTAAATAAATAAAAAATTGGTCCGATTGATCGGTTGGCCACTATACCGCACCATATATTAAAACCAAACCGCATGTACAAAAAGGTACAAAAAATGGCGCGGTACAAAAAGGTGCTGATTTTCGCGGGCCCACTACCCAGTAGTGCGTCTTCTTTCAGTTAAAAGTACCGCAGTTAGGAAATGTTTCATCGGACCATATTTTTTTTTATAAAATTCTGGGTTTTCACCAATTTTGTTCAACAGATGGGTACAGGTGGGTAGATATCACATTGTTTCACAAAATGTCTTCCATGGCACCACGCGATTTTCAGCAATTCTCGAACTGTACAATTTTCGGTCAATTCTGTTATCTTATTGTATTAAAAACATGGCATGTGGCATACCAAATTATTCAGAAAGAAATGATGAATCCAAGCATGTATAAAACCAATATGGCGTTCATAAGAGAAACAAAAGTTTCGTTTGTTTCTGACGAATTAATTGGCGAAAAAAATTTTAAACTGACATAATCAAATTGTAGACAAAAAAGTGCCTCTATAATGTCAAAACGCTTTTTTGATTGGATTACAAATAAAGAAGTTATAACCATAATTAGAAAATGAGATTTTTTGATTTTTCCTAAATAGCTTCGGAACCGTTTGGAATTCAACTGCATTCTGAACAGATTATGAAAGACCACATAGATATGCACTACTTTGTCCATTTAACCGACTTTCTATTTCTAATAATAGCAAAAGTACCCATACAATCCAACGACCCGTGACACACTGTACAATGTAGTAATAAATTGATATTATTGTATATATTTTTGATCAAAAAAACAACATGTTGACTGGTTCTTGTAAATTAAAGCAGAGATTTGTAACGAAAATTCACATTTGCGTCTACAATAACTACAGCTACCTAACGACAAATCAAGGTCACTGATCTTGGGGTTGTCCTATAAAAAGAGTTGGTGTTTAACGGATTAAGAATTACAAAAAACGCAATACATCTCTGCATAAGTGCATTTGTTGTAAAATCTCAAAAAGTTTTACCGACTTCACTAACTCTTTTATTATATCAAAAAATGGACCACCCCTTAAAATATTATGTAACCAAGAAAAAAAACAGTTACAGTATTGTTTCGGGCTTACAGAAGTCCGACTTTCAAAGTTAAGTAATATGAATTTAATTTATATTTTAAAAAAATCAAAAAACACTTTACGTTTGATTACGACTACAATATATGTGCATGCCACGAATGTCATCTTAATAAAACCTTTGAGTTTTATCAGAACATTTCACAAATTTCCAATTACCTAATTTGTCAAAAATACAATAATCGAAACCACATGACTAACGTAGTAAACAGCAACGCGTATTTTTGTGCCGATTGCGTTTCTTTTTGCACTTATTTTTTTCAAAAATCTGGACTCAATTTACCATTTTTGTTTTCAGGTCCAGGCACTAAGGATAAAAAGCACACTAGTCAGCTGTCACAATTTCTAAAATTGTTAGCCTTTATAATTATTTGTTTCAGTTATTGTATTTCTGAACAATTAAGAAATTTGAAACCTGTGGTGTTATGATATCTACACTCAAGAGTTTATAGATTGTTTTAGACCTTTTGGTTTCATATAATTTTTGTTACCAATTTTCCTTTTTTTAATTGAAGTCAATGATTTCTGATTTACAAAATATAAGCTATATTAAAAAAAAGGAAAAAATCTAGAATTGGTTAATACTGTGTTGCCTAGAGACTTTAGTGTATTTTATTTATATTTATAGATTACTTTATGAATTTTACGACAGTAGTTCAGTTTGAGGTACAGTTATTTTATTTTTCCCGTAAAGCAGGGGTTGACATAAGAGGACAAAAAATTCATGAATAATATACGTATCACGAATATCTTATGTATGAAACCAATTGTTACCCTTATACCACTTATTATTTAGCAACTGAGGCTAATCCAAATAGACGAACAAGAAGCATCTGCTATGGTGTCCCTTCCATAAACAAGAGCACAATTGCGGATAGCTAAATTGACATCGGGAGCTTTCAATTACGGTCTGTGAGTCTCGTTACCCGGAAACATAACAAATTGCGGCAATTTCTTGCGAAACCCCCCCCACCCTTTCTTCTCCCCAAGACTGTTCGGGTACGACATTGCGTGCCTAGAGCGCCCCACCCACATGCACACAACTACCAGAAGAAATACTAACAAACGACGAACGCCGGCTTCGTCAAGTAGCGGGAAGCCCGTGACCCGTTGTGCCTTATTAAATTATGATAAAAAGCACCGCTCGGAGGTTGACTATGACATGGGTATTGTTGGAATCTCCGGTATGCTCCGCAATTATGCCGGTAGCAAAACATACCCGCAGTAATTCTAGCCTGGTTGTAAGTTCCATCGGAATAATTTGTGTCATGTTATTAGCATAATGTTTATCAATTGTAATATATTTGTTAAAACTGAGAAAATTATCGAAATGATGATCAAAATTGTTTATTCACTTAAGTAGTTTGTTCTATAGAAACATGGTCTAACTTTACGCATTGTTGAGAAAATTAATACAGAAAAACGGAATCCGACCCTGTTCAGCTTAAGAATATGGTCAACAGCTTACCGCAGTGGCGACTGGTGATAAAACAACGCCGCCGTCAATAATAATAATAATAATAATAAGAATAATAATAATAATAAGAATAATAATAATAAATAATTATTAATAATATAATATTTCGATATAGTGTTGGAGTTTTAAACTGGACTTAGAAGGAAATACGCGATTTGGACATTAAAACTAGAAAACAGTTAACACTAAATTTTATGTTTCATCCTAGGTCTGATGTCTGCAGACTATACCTGCACCGTTTAGATGGAGGTCGTGGCTTGCAGCAATTGGAAAATATTTATGATTTGGAAATGTTAAATTTAGGAAATTTTATAAAGGCCAACAAGGAGGATAAAGTCATTAAACAATTAATTAGGGATACTTCTGGTAAGTCAATAATTAGTAAACATAAACTAATTTTAGAAAAATTTCAGGTGGAAGAACTCGGTAATTATGAAAATAAAATTTCAGTGGAGAGTTTAAAGCGACAGATAAAGTTAAAAATGAATCAGAAAATGAGAGAGGATTATGTTAGTAAGCCAATGCATGGCCAATTTTTAAGAATTGTGGAGGGTGATGGTATTTCAAAGTCAGGATCGTTATCTTGGCTTTGTCATGGAAACATTAAGGCTGAAATGGAATCCTCTATCATAGCGGCGCAAGATCAGGCAATACGTACCAGATATCATGAACAGAAGATTATGATAGTTGCTCATGATGGGAGTTGTAGACTGTGTCATCAGGCTCCGGAACATGTCTATCATTTGTTAGCGGCTTGTCCAGTCTTAGCTGAGTCGCATTACAATGCTAAGCATGATAGGGTGGGAACATATATACATTACAATTTGTGTTCCCGACTATTAGGTTTAGCAATGGATGTGTCTCGGTGGTATAACCACGTTCCATCTCCTGTTGTGAGTAATGATCATATTACCATATTATGGAACATGCCTATTGTCACTGATAGAATGCTTGATGCTAATAAGCCAGATATCGTGGTAAAGGATTTCCAGAGGAAGGTATGCACGTTCATAGAAATCTCGGTACCTGCTGATGCGAATGTTGTAAGGAAGGAGCTTGAAAAACAACTTAAATATAAGGATCTCTCATTAGAAGTTAGACGTATGTGGGGAATGAAAGTAAACATTATTCCGGTGATTGTAGGTTCATTGGGAGCAGTTACTCTAAATTATAGTAAACATGTCAAGCAGTTGCCGTGCAAAATTTCGCCCTGGGAAATTCAAGAAATTGCGGTTTTGGGAAGCGCGAATATTTTGAGGAGAGTTTTATCATAAAGTATCCTAAATTTACTGCTATCGTATTGCTATATTAATATTTTATCTTTACCTTCCTTTGTATATTGTCTATTAATGAATGTCTGCATGTGTTTTTACTGACCTGTACGCAACGCTGTACGGGGTTTCTGCAGTTTTCCTTTGCTTTGCAAACTTGTGTTGCAAAGCATAAAGGGCGTTGTTTTTCAAAATTGGGTTGAGCTGCAGTGATACCCGCAAAGGGAGACCCTAGGCTTCAGCGAAGCTCGGTACTACCAATTTGCCCTGATGATCCTCATTACTTGTCAAAATCTATTAGTGTAATTTTAGTATTTATATGTTGTATCTAAATTATATTATCTAGGTTTAATGTATTTAATGAGATGTATCAGAGAATTCCAATAAATAATAATAATATGTTTATTTGTCTTCGTTTTACAATGATATGTATGAGACAGGTCAGAGTAGGTAGATGCGTACAGTTGTACGGTAAGAAAAACTATAATATTAAAATGTATCAAAACTGATACATGCAGAATGATGAACAAAAAAAAAATAAGGAGAGATATACAAAAATACAAAGTTGCAAAAATTAAAGATACAGAAACACACTACATATCGGTGGCAAAGAACTCGTCGAGGCTGTAAATTACTCGCGCATAGAGTAGAGATTTCAATTTTCGTTTAATATATTGGTCTCCTTCCACTCTGGTCTTTCACAGTGACATTGACCAACATAGTCGTAGACAGTCCTAGTCCGCTGTACGTTACTTTATCTTCATTCTACAATGAAAATGTTTTGGATAATGAAATCTTCATAACGGTAAATGCCTTTGCAATCATAATTTTAGTAAATCCGCAAATTAACGAATTCTGCACTAGATACTACCAATCTTTCTAATCTTTCAATTGATGAATTGATGGTCATGACCGACTGGCTACTTATCAGGGCAGGCTTTAGACCAAGGCTGCCCAACTTTTATAACAGTTGGGCGCAATTGACTTTTTAAAAATCACTGACTACAGACGGTTCTTATTTTTGTTACCTAAGCTTTATAAAGTCTTGTTTTGTGCAACAAAAAAAAAAACTTCATTTTGAAATCTAAAATTTGTTTATTAAAATAATAAAATAAATAGCATCTAAGTACTGCCCAATAAAAAAAAGCAAATTTTATGTAGCAAATAATGTAAAATCTAAATCCAAGTAACTGGTACAATCAATGTGATTTCTGACATTGTTTTTGTTCTAATAATTTGCCTATGTTAGGCCTCAGGTCAGATGTTGACAGTAACAACAAATCAGATATATGTTGCTCAGTTAGAGATGTGCGGAATTTATTTCTTACACAGTTAAGATCTGAAAAAAACTTTTCACAAACATATTTTGATCCAAAACTACTTAAAAATTGAAAGCCCAGGTCAGATATTGCAGGAAAATCTTCATTTGGTACCAATTTCCAGAAATCTCTAAATTCTTCTGAAGAAGTATACCCTTTTTTACGCATTCGTTAATTTGCGTAAAATTGTCTTTTCCTTGGCTTGTAGTTTCCAGCTGAGACAATTCTAGTAAATCTTGAAATATATTCATATGTTCACCAATGCAACGCACAAAAATAGCCAACTGAGATCTATTCGTTAAATCGCAAGTTTCTTCTAACGCCAGCGAGAAGTATTTGCACTTTTTTACGATCTCTTGGATCTGATCGCTGATATCAACCGACATTTCCTCTACCCGTCTCGTAACAGTGTTTCGTGAGAGTGAAAGATTGTCGGGTTTAGCTTTAACGTTTTGATCATTACAATTTTGTGCAAAGATGTTCAAAGGGTCTTTAATAATTTCTCCATCAGAAAAAGGCTTCTTCTTTATCGATAAAAGCAAAGAAATCTCGTAAGATCTGTTGATCATGGATTCATGCTCGTCGTGCCTCTTAACAAAAATATTTTGTTGGTTGCTGAGTTCTCGTTTCTTTTTCTTTAAAAAATCTTCTCTGATGGCACTACCAACAGGATACTCTCTTTCAAAATTATTATGATTCTACTTATAATGCCTTTCTAAATTTAATTTTTTTGCAATAGCTACTGTGGTAAAGCAAAGTAAACATATGGGTTTGTGAGCCTTGCTCTCAGTAAAACAATATAAAACAGTAATTGTTTTCCCATTCATCATGAAAAATACGGTAGGACTCTGTCGATTTCGATTTACTTGGTATACTGTCAGTCATACTGACACAAACAGATTTTTTTACTATACTCCAAAACAAGGTTATTGTGGAAAAAACTTAAATTTGTAAAAAATAATTATTAACATACCTATAATCTGACAAATGTTGTCAATCGGTTCAGGAAACACAAATAAAAGATCTGCCACTTGTCAGTTGTCACCTTCCGAGCGGGATACCTAATCACGTGACCGCGCGCAAGGCGAATCGTTTGTTTTGCGCCGCGCGCAAAACTTTCAAACAGGCGGGAATTTTGAAACTGGTTCAATCGGGCCACTTACAAATCGTTTGCGGGCCACAATGTGGCCCGTGGGCCTTGGGTTGGGCAGTCTTGCTTTAGACGATAGTTTAATACAATTTTTGTTAGTACTCATAATTTTGAAATACACTGTACGTTATTTAACCGAAATTGCTTCTCTGTCCCTGGCGAATATGTTCCTGCAAGGTTACCTGTTATTTCTGAAACACCATGTACAATTGTATTTCTTCTATAAATTATTAGTAATTAGTTATTTATTACACTTTAGGCATACACTTATTGTGCATACATTTATCATGTGAAAGGTTACCTTTGAAAAAAAAGCATTATTTTTAAAAATGCAGTTTTAGTTAATTTACTAATATTTGTAATTAATAAACATCGTCATCAGTAACAACATTATCAATATCATAGATAATAGATATTAATAGCTGCCATTGATTATAGATTTCTCTTTGTAGTGTATTTTTCTTTTTAATTTGGTTACATGTTTTGCGACCTGCACTATATCAACCATATCAAAATGGAAAAATCAGGTGAAACTATCAAATTCACAACGAATTAAAGACAATACAACAGATTATCCAAAGGTGCATAAGCGGTATCCAAGAGTAACATATAAACAAAACCAAGAATCTGTCATCTGTTATAATTATATGTCGACGTCACTTATTTCCAAACAAATAGGGAAATCATTGCGTCCCGCGCCTCAGTCCCGAGACGCCTATATCAGATTACTCCGCATCATGTGCTAAATCATACCCCTTCACAATGATATGTAGTTGATTCATTCATATAACTTTTCCAATTATATTGGTGGTTTTCGTTCATTTTTTACATATCTAATATAAATTAGTGATCATACAATGGCTCAATTTAAAACAAAAATCGTCAATATCTCGTCAGTATGACTCGTTGCCCCTTTTTGTTGCCACTACGTAATTTGTGGACAGTAGGAAAAGTATTGATAAATTGTCAATACAGAATTATATTAAAAATGGAATGAGATAATAATGCGGTGACGTTTTACCACATTAAATTAATGAATATCGTATTAAAATGCGGAAACATTACAATATTTCCCATTATTAAACTATATTCGATCAGCATTCATCATAAAAGCCGGAACATTTGTGGCATAAAAGCGGTAATTTGCTCACAGATTATCCCGACTGATTATGAATTAATACCATGCGCTGACCGGGCATAGTACCGAGAAAATAGTATAAAAAAGTCCTTCGGTTACGAAATTCAATACCGGATTTGTATGAAAGGTAAATAGTAGATTATGTTCGATACCACAGTGAATCAAAATCGAGTTCATTTATACTGTCACAAATGGAACGTATTCAATGCGGGCCCGCGTCGTGCTTGCTGCAATTACAATTTCCAATCTGAATTTAATTGCTATAGAATAACATATTAATTAACGCGACTTGTGAATAAATAGTTGCGTGAATTTATTGCTGGTAATAAATGTAAACAAATGTTTCGGGCCGTGTTTATCGTTCCGTGCTTGCAGTATTATTGCAGGGTGACGTGTTTATCTGTAAAATAGGACAATATTTACGTTTGCGGTATCGAAGGCATCCATGCAATTAAACTGTTTAAATATTTTGTTGACCATTATGTAAAGTGGCGATACACTTGGTATGTCTTTCTGGTATATGTTGGTATAATACTGACAGGAAGTACATACGAAAAACTAATATGAACCCCAAAACAATAATCGATGTGAAATATGAGGAACAAAGTATGTTCAAGGGAAGGTTCTCATGAAGGTTTCATAGCCTATGGCATTCTCCGGTAATATTCAACTGATAATTTTCGGTAACGCTTTAAAGTAGGAATGTGAAATTTGGATATAGTATAGAAAAGGTGCTTATGTTGAGTAAATTATTATATATCAATGAATTCATATCGAAAAGGAGTTTTAAAAAGTATAATGTTTCTACCTTCTCTTGTACAGTTTATTACACCGATACAACGACGCGTTTTTCTAGAAACACGATCTTGCAAAGTGACATGGGCGATTACGACTGAATCGTTTAACGTATCGAGTTTATTATGTTTTTCCTTAGAGAGAATACTTTTCATTGGAGGCTGAACCTCATAATAAGTGAAACCTTTCAATAATTTTATTATTTATAACGATTTGAAAACGAAAAAAAGCTGTACAAAGTCAAACATAAAATTCAGACAGCAGCCATTTTGTCAACAATCAACTATTTAACTAAATGTGGGTTTAGCTTCCAACTATTTTCATCGAGTTTCACAAGGCCTTTGAAATTTCGATTTCCGGTCATCTTTATAGGACCTATCGTGCACGTTGTTGAGAACAGCTCGCCGCGCAGGACCTGAAACTTCCTAGAACAGTATCCGCTTCTTGCAGATAGTTTTCTGTGGCACAATTTCTTTTTGTACACTAAAGTATAATAAATATATAGCAAAAGAAAAAATATTGATATCTCTTACAATTTGTTTGTATAACTGTCCCAAACTTGAGCTACTTTTTAGGTCTCTACATGAGAACCTCCCCTTAAGCAAAACCGAGCGAGTTAATGATTTGCGGAATCAAAGACTAGGCGAGTACATTAAGTTTGCAGTTTTCTACCTATATTAAATGATATTTTTACCATGATCAGCAATTACTTACGATAAACCCGTGACTCATTCGCGCACTTTAAGTAGTCTAGAACAGTAATGAGTAGCAAACGGTTTAATACCAAAAAAGCGTCCGAATGAGCTCCGAATTAGTTTTGAAGCTCCTGCAGGATGCAATACCAACGTATAGTGGACGCGCAGTTATCCGCCATACAAAAATGGAACGGTAGATTTTATCTCTCAAATTTAGTAATGGGTTTTTTCTCAATTCCCGTGTTCAAATTTTACATAAAAAGTTGTTATATGAATAACTCTCGCATATACTTAAAATAATGTTACTGTAAAAGAAGAGTTGCAATGTTATAGCAATTAATTGTTACTTTCTGTTACTGTTACTTTCTAGTGCCATGTTAAGCATGGAGGTCGTATCTGCTGGTTTCTATTTTTTCGTTTCAAACCGTATGAAGGAATTGTTGTTGTCGTACAATCTGCGAACTAAAAAAGCACAACAAATTCTTAAACACAATACCGCAGATGGTATTTAAAAACCGTGGTAAAATGTTAATTCAGAAACACAAACTTCTACAACAATTAAGTTTGTTTTTTTTGCTTTGATTTAAACAAGTTTCTAGTTGAAGACACTGCACCGTTTTCTTAAAACTGTGTATATTCTATAAAAAATCAGATATTCGGACGTATAAAAGTTTTCGGATGACATCGACATTTTTCTCAGTTTATTGGAATATGTCCCTCTTAGATATTTTGTTTTTGTTATGATCTCTATTTCCAAAAATTCGGGAAAATTTATGTCAAATTTCTATCTAAGAGCCTAATCGTTTTACTAAACCACTCTACAAAATTTGTATGTCCGCACATGAACATTAACTCTATTAAGCACCGTTTAGACAGAGGTAGTTTAGTGGTGGCAAGTGCGGTCCGCCACTAAACTTGCTTTGTCTAAATCATAAGAGAGTACTAGCCGTCAAGTAGAATGTCTACTTTTCTATGGTTTAGACTAGGGATGTAACGGAGGTCCGCCTCCGTCAAGGCGGAACTTTCGCTTGTTTTTCAACCTCTGCCTCCGCCTCCGCGTTCGTACTTTCTTCAGCGGAGGCATAGCCGATTGCTACGGTGCCGCCGCCCGCCAAAGTGCCGACAAACAGATAAAGGATGCCGACTTTTACGCTTTCGTTTGACACCTAATTGGCTGTCGGTAAGCTTTTTGTTGTTTTCGGCTGCTTTGTGCAGTTTCAGGTTTAGTTTAGAGAGTTTTTGCTCGTTGTTTAGGCATGCTACAAGGAAAAAGAACATCATTTTAAAACTAGAAGTCAAGTGGTGTTATTATATGTCGTCTATTGTGTGAATAATCGATATGAAGCCTACAAATTTTTGTTTTAGAGTTCGTATTTAATTTGTTCTTACATTATATTTGCTTTATGTTAGAGTTTGTATTTTGTTTGCCTTTATATTATATATTTTTCATTTTGAGTTTGTATTTTATTTGTTTTTAAATTATATGTATATTTTATAACCCGCGCCTCCGCCACCGCCTCCGCCTCCGGGAAACTCGACACTTGGCCTCTGCCTCCGCCTCCGTCACTGAAATGTCACCTCCGTTACATCCCTAGTTTAGACAAGGCATGTTTATTGGCGAACAGCACTTTCCGCTATTAAACTTGCCCTGTGTAAACGCTGGTTTACTCACTATTGTGTACTGGCATGTGCGTAATATTTATGCAAATTCTGCTGTGATTAATTGGGAAATGCAAACCATGAAAATATTCCCAGCCATTTTTTCCCATAAATTGTGATAAATGTACATACAAACATAACTTAATGACTTAATAAAAATGACTAAAGCCTGTAATTTAATATGAAGATTATAATATATCTAATATTTGAAGATAGAGCTAATTAAACATAAACAAAACGCGTGCTTATGCATTAACGGTGGAAGGGACCGCCCAGTTAGTGGGCGGTAAAGTTTCACGGCGTAATGCGCTGAAAGCTATACTAATTAGTTTATGCATATTTAATGCGACATAAACGTGGTAGTAATTAGGTACCCTCGGCGTAGCGCGCATGTTGCCACCGCCAAGTAACGTGAAACGTCGGCTGGGCCTAGCCGCAGTACAGCTTTTTAATTGGAGCCTAACTGAAAAATAAAACCTTGCTAGCTAGTCCTCCTTGTTTTCGTGCTCCGAACATTAACAGAGCCCTTGCTTTGTTGCGGTCTTGAGGGCCTCGACCGAAAAATAACAATAATTTAATCAACACTCGAAATCCTGTATACGGGCATACAAATCCTATAGCGTGTCTTTTGTTTTCCAGAGAATGGAACAGAAATGGTTGTTTACTCGAGCTTTTTTGTCTCCATTTGTAGAATATTCAAGCTCGAATTTAATTCAGCTCGAGATTTATGTTCTAAATATAAAATTTACAAATCCTCTAAGTGAAATAATGCTGAAAGAAATGCCTAAAGCTGAATGAAGCTGTTCTTACAGACTTTTTTGCGTTATTTTTAACTCTCCCTGCTGGTGCTACAATGTCTACACTGTACAACATCAAATATTTCACTATTCGGTAGTATTTAATAATTGTAAAAATTACAAATGTACACATGACGAAGAATAAAGAGTTGTGGAGGTGATATTTTGTTTGTTTTTGTGGTGGTATTATAAATTTCTGGAAATATATCAATTATGAAGCGAATAAATTAATCAGTGTGAGGATAAATGTTTGGAAAAAAAATAATCTCAGCATAAATTTTAACTATGAATGTACGCTATATCCATTTGGATGGTCTGACCAGTTGAGCTACCGAGGCTCAGCAATCTGCCGATCTTAGAAAGCAGATATCACGACATTTTGTAACTATTATTCTAAAATAAATGTAACGTGAAAAAGATGTCAAAATCTTACCTTTTAGGATACAATAATGTTTGTTTGAGAGCTTTTAAAAAGCAGAAGGACCAGTTGGATCAAGTGCCAGGATATCAAACGAAATGTCGTCCTACTTGTTAGGAATCACTAAATAATTTGTGCGGTCCTGTCGTTTAATTCTACGTTCTTTATTTTGCCGAACATCCAATTTTCCGCATATCATTTTTTCAAAATTACATTTTCAGCTCCACCCTACTAGTTCATATTGAATATGTATTCTCTATAAGTATCATCTCCATAGTATACATGTTGTAGACTGTTGTGATCTAAATGCAGTTTGATGTTTCGAGGTAAGTGCCGGCATTAGCAGTTCCGAGCGACAAAGAAAGTTTGCGGTTGCGGAAGTTTGAGTAAAGGCCGCCTCGGGTGACTCTAATTACCAGTTAATAAACCACAGGCGATCTCGCTGAATCGCTGAAAAAGGCTTTAATTAAACGGCATGGGCGGCGGCGGACGGACCCATGCCTAGTGCTGCCTCCCCACCCCCTGCGGAAAGTTGGACAGCCGAGATGAAAAGTCGTGTAATTAGCAAATTTAATTGCCGAGGTGCAGTTTTTGATTTTAATAAGCGACCCGCCAGCCAGTCGCTGTATGTGAAACATTATATAGGAGATAGGATACTCATTATTACCCTCAATAACATACATAACCTTGACAAAACAAAGTTACGAGAGTTGGATTTGGAAAAGGAAACAAACATTTGTTTGAAAACGAAGCCATTATTAAATTTCAAATAACCATTAGTAATTTAAATATAATTATGATTTAGAAAAATGCAATTTCTCCAACTGTCAATCGTTTTTAAATACCTCTTATTAGCCATATCGTGCGCCAATTATTGCCGAACACGATTAAGTTATCGTATTTTCGCCTGTAAGTCGTGCTTGTTTTTGAATCTTTTCGTTTGTTTTGTTCATCTTTTGTTGCCCTTTTGGTGCCTTTTGTTTTTCTAGGTTAAAAACTATTCTAGAGCACGTTTTCTTTATGAAATCTAACAAGAATTTTAAACTTTTGTTTTTGATGTAGTTTTGAAGTTTTTATCTTATTGTAAGTTGTCTTTATTGTGTGTGTTCTATCTCTATTGTTTTATTTAAATTCCAGTGTAGTCTGAAGATGCCCTAAGGGGTGAAACATGTAACTACGTAAATAAAATTTAACTTAGACAGGAAGAACCATATTTCTTTTATTATTTATTTTTATAATATAGTTTTCCATTGATTAATTGGTAATATTTAATAGAATCTGAAGAAAAACACCAACTCACTAACGTCCAGCCAAACCACGGAAACTTATAAGTTATATTACATAAAAAAATGAATAAATAAAATTACAACCTAACAAATTTAAACTTTCGGTCTTATCAATATAAAAATCTTACTGAATGATCAGTCTGTTAATATAAAATTTCCGTCCCCGCAAATGAAAAAAAAATCAGAATTTAAAGAGTGTTTATTAGGTAAGTATTAACTAACTTAAAAAATTTGCAAAAATGTCGTAATTTCTACGATTTTTCCTTAACTTTAAGTACGATGCGCAAGCGGAAGATGTTAACCGATTTTAATTTTTTTATGGCGCTTTTATTCTTATTGCCATAGGCTACTTTTCAGCAGTAAAGCGTCCCGAAATAAATATTTTGACCCACCACCCTACTATATAATCCCTACCAAGATAAACACCGATGATTATGATGACAGTAGCGTTGTAATGACTGTCTGTTTGAATAATGACTTCATTATTCAAACGAACTGTCATCATTATACGAAAGTACTGTCAAGTGTGTCAAAACCTACGTGGTTGACAGTTATGTGACACATCGCCTCTCAACCATTCACAAACACCTTTAAAATATTTTATATGAAATGGAATTTATGGATCGTAGACAGAGGCGGATTTACAACTGTGCCGCCCATAGGCTAAATCAAATTGTCGCCCATAGGCTCAATTAATTTTCATACAAAACTAAATGTAGCTAAAAAATAAGCTTATCGAAAGTTATGTAAACGTTTATTAAACTCACTTCAGCAACTTCCTTTCAACAAACTATAAAAACTCATTATTAACACATATTTACATATTACAAATATTCACTTACATAAAAATAACCTTATCCCTTGCTCGTATTATATTTTCCGTCTAAGTTTCTTCTCCACGAAAATTTTTATTATATCATCTACGGCGATGGCATTTGCAATATCAGATTCAATAGATAAAACTGCTAAATCGTTCAATCTGCATTCGGACATACTTGACCGTAAGTATGTTTTAATTCGTTTTAAGCACGATAATGAACGTTCCGAGGATCAGTTGCTTATAGCCATTGATTTGTAAATTCTTAAAACTATATCGATGTTAGGAAATATATCCAACAGATTTCGATCTCTAATCCAATTGCACATACTGTTGATATTTACATGATTTTCGTCTTCTAGTGCCAAATACTCTTTGAGGTGCAAGATCTCTTCAACAAGAGTTGCGTTCGGATATTCTACACTGTTGATACTTTTTGCACCAAGGGACACCGAGCCGTTTTATTATGCGGTGCGGTGTAGCAGTGTTGACACTTTCGTGTTCGGATATAGCTAGAGGGAGGCAGTGCGGTGTACGTGGTGCGTGCACTATCTACACATTCAATTTTGGTGGAGCGCGGTGCACGGAGGCGGTGTACGTCAATCTTGTCAGTGTTTTTTTAGGTTAAGTTGGGTTAAGTGAGGTGATTTCGTATTAGAACATAGCAAAGTTTTGACACACGTGACACTGACAGATCGGACGCTGACCAGTCTGACGTTTGACGCGCACCATGTGCCCAGGTGCGTTCGAAAATCCTGTGAACTACACCTTACACCACCCTTACACCGTTGTCACGTGACAGCGCACCGACACTATCTACACCGAACCCAGAACCGAATAAACGAACACAGCTTAGATCGTCTGAAATATCGTGGGAATAAAAACTTCGAACACTTTGTCGTTCGTACGCACTTCTTCGAAGATCCAATTCTGAAATTAATCGATCTACTATTTTAAGGAAGACGTTTATTTTGAAAGCATCCTTTGCACTTATGAATAGTTCTTCATCATCGTCTATTTCATCGAAATGTCGCTTTCTCTTTAGTATTCTGTTCGTTTGTAATGTAGCTCTGCTCACCAATCAGCGCTTTGGCCCCCTTTTCATAAATTGTGAAGTTCTCGCGGGAAGATGATATAAATGAAATTAAGGATTTGTACAAATCCATCAAATCGATGAAAAAAGTGCCGCCTTTGAAAATTTGCCACCGTAAGCTATAGCCTAGCTAGCCTATCTAGTAATCCGCGACTGGTCGTAGATAAAACGTTTAATGTATATACTAATGTAATAATATACCTACTATTAACGCATTTGCACTTCAAACATGAAGTACATATACCTATTATTGACGGTGATTTTGATGACAAATAAAAAAAATCTGATGTGGCCAGGCACATGACTTTATCATACTTTATATAAAATTAATAGTTTAGCTGCATGAGATTCTATTTGATCGAGATCGGCTATGTCTGCATTAAAATAAAACTAGTAGAACTAGACAGATATCTCGATTAAAGCTGCGTTCGGATTGTACTCCGTTGACACCGGGTACACCGGCCAAATGACACTTACGTGTTAGTGGGTGTAAAAAGTGTAACGGTGTTCAATATCCGAACGCAGCCTATATTGACAGTAGTATTTTCAAAACATTAGCGTTTGACACTAGCTACTGTCATTAGAATCAAAAAATCTGACATATCCTGGCTACTAGTTTTAAAGCAGTACGACCGATCTCGATGAAATAGAATTTGCTCATGCAGCTAAACTATAAATTCTACCAAAAAATGTCATATACATAAATTATAGAAAATTTCCTCTCCTTTAATTTATTATTTAACTATTTTGACGACATTACACAAATAGCGGCTCATTTACAAAATCTTCGAAAAATGCTAAGAGTAAACCACCAGTTCCTTTGGACCCTTTTCAACAGAAAGCTTTTCAGCTCTAAGTTTGGTTATGAAACTTCTAAATATGAAGTTTTGTCCCGATACCTTCAGTAGTTTCTCCGGAATCGTCGCCACAACACACACACACAGACATTTTTTTGTACCTTGGTCAAAAATGTTCAGGGGACCCAAAAAGACATATTTCCGCTAAAATCTCAACAAAATTTTTTGGCATGATTACAATACTTTACATACTGCGTATGATAAAGTAATAAATGGAAAACCTGTAGTTAAAAATGGTAATCAATTCTATACTAAATTCTAGTTTGTTTCAGTACCACAATAAAACCATAAAATTACCACCAGAGATCTATGTCCTAAAAAGAAACGACTTCTTCCAGCCGACGTCACAACCCCATTACCACTATCTAATGGTCGATTAATCCAATTTAGTAGCGCTAGGCGACGCCAGCGTCCTCTATGCTCCCCATTCTTGCAAAATCGCGTCGTCGGTCGTTGTCCGACGCCCGATGACAAGAGGGGAATTAACATCGCGCCGTCTGGCGAACCTCACGCTCCGTGTGTCATCACTCTTTCTGACGTAACGCATTAGAAGTCGCACACATCCTATGCGAGAGTAGTGCACAAACACTAAGCACTATTCCTCACTCTCTCTCTGACATCACTGGCTATGATGTATTAAGGCGTGAATGGGTCCGGTAGGTCTCTCTACGCCAGACGTAAACACATCCGCACCGCTCCACGTTGCTTTTGTAGCGGTACTAAAGAAGGAGAAACTATTTCGAGTATTTGTGGAAGTAGTACCGAGTTGGAAGGGTGGGTGAATGAAATACGTTTTGCCGGGAATAATATTATAAGAGACGTCGAGAGGTAAAGGCGCGCTATTAAGTAAGCTGGTTACGCTTCGAGTTCGGGAAGAATGGAATTGTTCGATAGAGCTGAAGATTATAAAGACGTTCCACCGGCGAATCCGCCAAAATGGTTCTCGTTGTTTCGGCTTGAATTGGACCACTTTTCTTGTTGGCTGCTCAAAGTTGGTAACCTTAGTGTCGTGGAAATGTGGAGTAGTTTCAGCAAAATAATTGAATTTTTATTTTATATTTTTGAGAACTGAAATTTATGGACGTTCAACCGCGACTCCACCAAAATGGTTTTCGGTGTTTCTTTTTGAACTGGACAACTTTTATTTTTAGCTCAACTGGTTCGTTTACCTTACAGACGAAATGCTTATTAGCAAAATAATCTAATTTGTATTCTATATATTTTGTTACTGCCTTATCTATGTTTCGTATTCTGATTTGACTAAGAAGTTTCTTAAACATTTTAAATAACTTGTCAGGATTTATTTTCTTTAAGGATATATACAAGGTGTAGCATAAAAGATGGATTTTGGATTCCCACTGATAACACTAAATTTGTGCACCTGGCAACCTCTGGGACCCTCCTTAATTTTGGGCAATATAGTTGCCAAGATATTTGTTTACGAATTTCTTGTTGTCGATGCATTTTGGAACAAACTATCTTAATACTAAGTTAAGAAAGTTTATACTTGACAATTATTTACCTTTTGGAGTCGTAATAAAAATAACTTCTCCTCTGACAAATTCCAGACCACCATCTACATCATGAATTATCCTGGTAGTAAAATGATAGACCCATTTTATCCAACTTTATGTATAGTTTATTTTGTACAACTTTGAAGTATATTCACTCCAAAATGCAGTTCAAACTGCGGCCCTGCATCCTCTATTTAAAAGGATATGTGAAGTTATTTTCTGGATATTCCTGAGTAACTAAACACAACTTTTGGTATTCACGAATACTAGAAGAATAAAGAATAATTATTTAACCATCAATGTATTTAAAAAAACGGGATTAATGATGAACACTTTTTAACGCATGAGCAACAGCGAGTGCGTTAATAGTTGCAATAATTATTCACCGTTTAATATCCGAGTTGGTTACAAAACGTTCATTTTATGATCGCTGGGCTATATAATATATTATTGTGTTTTAATAGAAATCGTGCATTTATAGCGATGTTTAATACGCAATTATCTATTCACTAAGTAGACTCATAATAAGCGATCGACGGAAAAGTCGTTAACACAATACACGTATTTACATCATACCTTTTATATTTCGGTTATTCCTTATAGTCACCAGATAATAGGGATAATTGCAAAATTGAGATCAAATTTAACCTGTTTTTTGTAAAGTAGCTAATTATCTGAAACATTGTTATCTAAAGAGTAAAAGCACGTTTTTATTGCCACTTATTATTCTTTTAACACGATATTTTTTTAACAGTAATTCGTTTCGCACCGACCGTCAACTTTCTTGTTTCTTACTTCACACTTTTGCTGACAACACGACGAAATCTGGCATGCCGCAAACATTTCGCAGGGGATACATGTAAATGAAGAAGTTGAACAGCTCCCCCATCGGCAATTACAAGCACTGATTTGAAATAATTTCCCGGGCGCATCGCGGTGCTGCGCCAGGCAGAGCCCAGCCAGCAACCGATTTCCCAGACGGTCAGTGATTTACACGGTCGACATTCGCTGGAAGCGGGCCAAAGTCTCATCGCCCCCCCTGCCCGGCTAACCGAAGCGCTAAAAGCAGCTTCAGCAATCACCAAAGCTCATATTCAGCATCGCTAGCCAACGCCGATGACACCGGACTGGGCCAAGGACCCACGATATTATTGATGATCCCAGATACGTGTCCTGCCTGTATAGCTTTTTCTCCTCCTCGATCGTTTAAGACTAATGGAATCGTCTGATGTTGTTGTGCTATTTGTGAAATGTTATGGTTTGCTTATGTATTCATTATTTGAAAGCAAGCTTATAATTTACATAAAAATACAAACTCAAACTGCAAAAAATAATATTTTTTGCATTACGACCGTGTCGATACAATAATTTACCTTCTTATTCGCAATTATAATTTTCTAACATTCTAGTACCTACTTGAAACTGTTTAAGTTTGCCATGAAGTAGAAAATTAGCTAAACAAATATAAAAACAAAGGACAAAGATACTAACGGGGATCCGTATCCCCTACGTTCTACTCGCAAAACACGTAAATACTCGTTTATCTATAATTTGATGTCTAACATAAGAAAATTGATACAAAATTAAGCTCACTGTGGATTCTTATTTTGTAAGACGTGCTATCACTAATAATTCTTCTTAACACTAGCACTTTCAAATCTAATAAAACTAGTACAATGAATTTTCTGCCTATGTATGCCCATTTATTTTTAAGTACAATATTATTAGTTTATAAAAATTCTATTAGTATAAATGTAAAAAGTATAAATGTTGAAGTCTAAATCTTTCATCTTTAGTATCTTTGATGAGAGTTAATTAGAACTCTTTAAATCTCTTCAGTGGCTTTAAATTAAAGCATGTTTTAGGTGAAACTTTGTTTAAGAGCTATCTTATAACACTTCAGACAACCACTATCCTTATGCTGTTTTTAAGTGGAGACCAGCTTCCGGCCATCTTTAACATGTAACATCACTGAAATGACCTAATGGTACGCTCTGGAAATTTGTTCATCAGCAAAAGTTTGTGTAATTTATGTTTGTGTTTCTATGAACAGATTGAAAATACCTCCGATTTGGTTGTGGCTCTGCACAGAATTGGATATACCTATAGTTCAAACTTCAAAGGTGACAAAGAATGGAACAAATTCATTTAAATGTAAACGGTTATTTAAAAACAAATACTTTCACAATTCGATTATTTATTAATTATCAGAGTATTTTTCTTTCTGATAACAATGTAACATTTTTGAAATATTGCATTTTTTGTTGTTTAATTTAGGCTATATTTTTGCCGCTCATTGTACGGGGTAATTATAAATGATTGTAGTTCAAGTAGGCCATGCCCGTGTTACTACATTTCTAGCGCTTTATGCAAACACGTATAAACCTTACATTAGGTTTTGCTACCAATTTAACAGATGCGTATACAACAGTAGTATCATAGTTGTATTCAGTTTATATGAGACGGCAAACACAATTTTTTTACATTTCATCTCAGCGCCTACTTCGACTACAATCATTTATAATAAGAGTGTATATTTCGCCAGCAATTACCGCATTTCGGTGCCTAGTATAAAAATGTCAATCGTATGACGTTCTCATTTTGAAAATTAAACTTTATTTTCTTAGACCAGCTATCAGAGATCATCTTCTTAGCACTTGGTTTGATAACTTAGTCCTGAAGATGCCTCTTGCATCAGAGCGCGAAACGTTGACTGCTTCAAAGTCCTCAACGCGGTTTCCACCCGGAAATCAATAAATCATTGACTCAGACCGCGGAAGTCTACAATCTAGATACCAGCTATCAGACTTTACAGTTTTTTTTACCAAAGTAAGCGATACACGTCATAACTGCAGCCCGTATCTTAGACTAATGTTTACCTTTTCGCTCTTTGTATTTGCTTCATAATACTGGAATGCTGGTGAAACAGTTATGACATGAATCAGCTGATTTTCTGACTGAACTATATGCTCGTCTGTTTGTAAATTTCTGTTTATAACAAACGTGACTATGATTGCTAAAACAACTTTCGCAAATTAATAGTGTTGAATAAAACAACAAATTAAAACCAACATTGTAACTGATAGATCAAATTACTCTTTTACCAATTATGCATAAATGATTAACAAAAAGAAGGTTTGCTCTTATTAAACTAAGATCCCCATGTTGTCGTAAAACATGCACCTATATGTAAGAAAACTCCAGAAAATATTTCATCAAATATTTTGCTCTAGGAAGGATCATCTTTCATGCTCTTCATTTTATGTATTAAATATTTTATAGCAAAGTAATTTCACCATTACGGGGCTATTTTGCTCTATACTTTGGATGAGAAAAACTCGGCCATATTGCGCATTTCAAACCGAGCGCGTTCAGTGCGGTTGTTTGCTGGAGAAATTCTGCGGAATTTAATTGAGTATATAGAAGGCATCTGGTGTCTGGAGCTAGGTCGGGCGCGGACTCATATTGGACAGAGAGGAGAGGAAGAACTGGACGTCGCAGCCCGCTGCCGTACAAATAAGAAGCAATTTTGTAATGTAATACGGCAAAAAGGGCCGCCCGGAAATAATTAATTTTTCCGCATGATGAAAGGCAGTATGTGCCTGGGATAATATTAGCTTTTCAATTTCTTGGACAACGTATGGCAGCATCAGTGATATATGAGGGTAACAATTGAAGTTTGGTTGGAGTTATTGCTTCTGAATGTTATAAAATACCGGATGACCCAAGCCATAGATACTGCCGTTTACTTTTTAATTTATGACGCTGGACAAATGAAATTTTGTCCCAATAGACAAAAAAACGCAGTTTTTTTGGTACTCTTGAAGTTAGGCAAAGGCATTTTTAACATTGCAATTCAAACAACAATAATCGCGATGTAAACAACAAATTAAATAAGAACGAACAATAACCAACAATTAATAACGAGCAATAATTGTGTTAACAGTCGAAAATACATGGCAATAACCTCAATTAATTAAATCCAGAACTGTCAAATTCGGAGCATTCGTCCACAGTTCACTACGATGATTTTGATCATTAACTCAATATTTTTTTCTATTTCCCTGTTTTAAACGACATATCCACGCTACGATTTTCAACAAGAGAAACGAATGCAATCACGCTAGAGGGTGCCAGTAATACAATATCGGCCAAAATCGATTTAGGCAGTGCAAATAAACACAATTTTCGACTATTTACACGAATTCATAGACACCTAGATTAATAAGCAAAAAAGAAATTTTGGGTTGCCTTGGTGATAAAAATGGACGATCGATATGTTTTTGTGTTCTGAATGTCATCCTGATTGAAACTATCACACAAATAATATAGGGTGTTATTTAAAATTTCACTTATGACGTCATTGCCGAAAAAACCGGAAGTCATACTAAACTCAAGGATCCCAAAAATGGCAATTTTGCCAAATTAGTGTTTACAATTAACAAATCTATTTTTTATTTAAAACCAGATTTTTTTAGTTTTTAAACATGGAGTTTACAGTCAGAAGTAAGACTATATTTCAAAGAGAGAGGTTTATTTGTTACTATCTACATACTATCTACTGCATCGATCCTCCTATATACGTCGTATATGTGTGTAGTCGATAATAAATCGAATATTGGTCGATCTTGCGGACTGTTCTTATTCCCATGTCGCATAGAAGCCATTAAACTGGAACTTGGCGCGCACACAGCACGAGACCCCCTCAAGACGAGATAAAACAACGCTATCTGAACAGTTCTACAACGACGATATCGACGAGTACTCCGTTATAACATCAAAAACACTCGCCCGGCAATATAACTTACGGTTAATTGTCCGATACGATAGCCGAGCATCGTCTCCGATGCTCGGCATGTGCTCAGATAACGCCGGCAAAGTTTCGATTAGTGGGTCCAAGTGTCCCCACATAAATACATACAGACTACAGACATGTACGCAGAAATCTACTATTCTGGATGACTTACATTGAGTCCTAACATGATATTAATAAGAGTATTGATAGTTTTGATACATGGTAGTAATATAGGAAAATGTAAAATTATGTACATTTGTTACAAATGTAATAACGTTTTTTATCTGACAAAAATCATGCTAATTTATCCTGAGCGAAATATGTCAACGTGGAGACGAATTACAAAAAAAAAATACTTAATCGTTAAGAAGTGTTACTATAATGTTAATATAATATTGAACTACTGCTAGTGACTAAGCTCCATACTTTTTATGTTCTTCTTATGTAAGACCCTATGACACAGGTACTTACACCTTAGCTTGGGATAGTGGTTTTCTGGGGCATATATGGAATCTGTTTTTGGCCTTTGTCTGGTTTGAGGCCAAAAATCTCTATGACTAATTAATAATCAAAATCAATCTAAAACACAAATTATTTACATTTTCTTGCAGTACCGTTGTAGAGCCAATTACAATTTTGTTATTTGTTATTTGTTAATACTGTTTTGCCACATGCGCTAACTTTCTAAGGGAATGTTCGCGTTGTGTATATGTTGTGTACTGCAAAATTTCCCTGGAAAAACGTGCAAAGGAGAACAAGGTTGATGTGGGTTCCAGGACATCCATGGATCGAAGGCGACGAACAAGCCGACATCCTAGCCAGAGAACGAAAATTCTTCGTAGAGACGATTGATAACGTTCGTAGAGTTACCTGGGGATGCAGGCGATCGTTTTATTTACATTTTGGCGTCCGATTTACGATGATTTTGGGCAAAATTCACGCGCTATCGCTAAACTTGCAGCCATTTCGGTGCTGTCAAAGAGATAATGTCAGTTTGTTGTGCGGTCGCCATGGCGACTCGAGCCGGCAGGTACAGACTCAAACTAAAATCCATAAATTTAGGCAAATTTTAATTTTTTTTCGAAAACCCGGCCAAAAATCGTAGAAATCGAGAACCTAAGTACAGTAGTTTTCAATTTAGTTTGCCAAAATCGGCCTATTCGGCGCCGATTTTAGCTTCTTACGAAACCCTTTACATTGCCCAGTTTCCAAATTTTTTTAAAACTCTAGTTTTGAATTTCTTAGACGCTTAGTATATTATGATGATGACGAGAAACGGGGCAGACCTAACGCCGGTTACACATTGGGCGGTTTTTGCCGTGGCGGCAAATTTGCCGTCGCTTAAAAAAATTCGTGGGTTTACACATTTGGCGGCTTGACCGCCGGCGCCGACTTTCAACTGCGAAATTGACAGTTGTGTTTAGTCGTCACTGTACAACTTGTAAAATGGACCGTCAACAATTTCTTGCTCTGTTGTTATACCGGCGAAGAAGAAGAGGCAAACAAAAAATTGTCTTATTTGGATCCATCCAATAAATCTAAATGATGACGCGAAGTTTTTCAATTATTTTCGAATGACTATTAATAGTCCAGCCATTATATACATTTGGAAATGCAAATGAACCGAGAAGGCTAAATTTATGATATGACGTGGGGGTGCCTAGAAAAGCTTAACTTCAAATTGTCGACCAAGATTTCCTATGTGCATTTTCCGCCATCTTGAAAAAGGGTTAACATATGCGTGTCCGACTTAACACAATTATATTCCCAAACAAAATTTCGTCAAAAGAGCTTGTCCTGTTCAAAACTGGAGCGTACGCAGGCGCAGTGCAACCTATGAACGTGAAACCAACAGCTACCTATGCTTACACATTCCAACAGTACCTTAGTTTTACATATCAGTGCAATAGTTTGGACTCCGATCTGCTTTTTATGCGCCCGTGTTTTTTATGTAACTGGTATATGGTTAAACGCCCCTCTTAACGTGAAATATGAAAAAAAAGCTGCTAGACAACACAAAAAAAAATATTTTACAACAAAAAAAAATTAATATAAACACAAATGGAATTTGGGGTAAAAGTATATGAATATATATCCCGCGACAAACCAGTATCATTTTCGCCCCGCCCCAATTAATTATAAATTTCCAACAATATTCTGCAATTCATTTCAACCGCCACATTAAATGCATGTTCATAAAACATAAAGAAAACAGTGTACGTACAATTATTCATAATCAGAATCAGACAACATTACCATTCGTTAAATCACCTTCAGATCTTATTTCAACCTTTTTATTATTAACTTTGACATTTATTCGTTCATCAAAGGCCCATACCTTTTTATTACCAAGCAAGGCTCTTGCTTTTCTCAACAAATCGTACCGCATTCGTGTCAGGACATCAACTATTAAAATTTGCGTATCGTTCAAAAGCTTCCTCTGATTAACTACCGTTCGCTTCCAGCGGTAAAAAACCGCCGAATGTGTAGACGCTCATTTGATTACATACACCACTATGTGAAAAAAAACGGCAAAATTACCGCCGGGCTAGTGGCAGCCGGCGGCTGCACAGCAACCGCCAACGGCAAGACCGCCGCGCGTCATCTATGCCGCTCAGTGTGAAAGCTTCTATTCAATTCTATACACTACTGCCGGAACGGCGGCGACGGCAAATTTGCCGCCGCGGCAAAAACCGCCGAATGTGTAACCGGCGTAATAGTTCTGCTTGTCGCCTACAGGGGTAGATCGCCGATGCGGGTAGATCGCCGATCCGGGTAGATCGCCGATCCGAGTAGACAGCGAACTTTGCGGTATCACAAAGAGCCACATCAGGAAGATGGTACAAAACTGGGAACATATAGCTAAACGAGCTTACTGGGAAACATCACCTGGCATGAGACAAGCTAAGGCTACCATAACCTTCTCCGCCTCCAAGACCAGACAGTATCTCCAGGCAGATCTTCGACTGATTATAGGTATCCTTTAGGATATTGTCCACTGAGTTATCATCTAACAAAGATTGGACGGACAAAAAACGCAGACTGTAGATTTTACGGGTGTCCCCCGAGACAGCGGTACATCTATTGTGCGAATGTGACGCTCTGGTGCGCACAAGACAAAACTACTTGGTAGCCGCCATCATGGAACCATCATTGCTGACACAACTTACTCCTCGAACAATTACTGACAACGTGAAAAGGCTGAACATCGAAGGACTCTAATGTAATGGGGAAATACAAAAGAGCTTTTATGTCAAAGTATATCGAAAGGCACAGATGCCAAACAGATCTGTGCTTATTTAAATTTAGTTTGTAAACACCTATAGAGTTGTTATATTTGTAGGCACTGTAAATTATTAAACCAACCCTTTATTTTGAGAATCTTAAGACCTATAAACATAAATTATTTAATATTCAACTCCAATTTAACCAACTCGCGAAAAAGGATGCATAAATTAAGCCTTTCTTTTCAGCTGAATTTTCGCTAAGGTTCCCCTTTTCAGTTGATTAAAGACTTCATTATTTATAAACGTTGCCATATTTATTAAGTGCTGAGCGGCAAATTCGTCACTGTTTCCAACCGCTTTATTATTTAATATGATTGCATCCTATTTGTGCAATTTATCGATAGATTCTCAGATTTTCGATGATGAGACGTTGATTAGGTGACCATGTCAACTCATACACACCAGTTTAAGCTGGATTCAGATCAGACGTGCTTTTCTGATCAGACTGGTCACGGTCAGTTCTGAATAGACCAATCACAATCTGAACTACCGAGCTGAGGTTGGTAAATCATTGACTTGACCGTGCCATGACCGTCCCGTGTGGAGACTACATAAGAATTCATTCGAACAATTTGACTGAAATATTGCCCTACAAATATTGGTTTCTTGTATATTGAGGACGATTAAATTTTTAAATTTATCCTTGCAATTTCCTCTAACGACAATGTCGGTCATTACTTTAATTAAACCTGTTGGCAATTTATCGTTTACTAACCTGACCATAAACTAAAATTTTGTTGGTGAAATCTGTAGAAAATTAGTGGAGGTTCTTGTTTGTTTTTCTTACCTTATAACATGAATTAGAACTAAAGTTAATTCTTAAGACACCGCAAAAATAAAAAGCC
Organism: Aphodius sticticus; assembly: GCA_963966075.1. NCBI lineage: Eukaryota > Metazoa > Arthropoda > Insecta > Coleoptera > Scarabaeidae > Aphodius > Aphodius sticticus. The sequence goes on from OZ014507.1 coordinate 63,064,576, forward strand.
GTAAAATTTCTGTTGGGAACCGAACGTATATGGTCTGATTGAGTTTTGATGTTAGAAGCTTGAAATTTGAAATGTTTAGCTAGTCATAGTCCTAGTCCTGTCATTATCAGTCCCATCTACATTTAATCATGCCGTAATTAGTAGCGTCCATGTATAATGTATGAGTCCATCGAAAGGCGGATATTGTCGTGGTACTTCAATGTAGGTGCGTTTGCACATCAATCCGTTCGCCTATTTGTGTGTTTGCGAACAGCTCGTCCGTTCGCAATCGGTCAAGTGATCAGTGGATGATGTACAATCGGTAAATTAGAGCTGACTGTCGCGGGCAGACGACAACACAGTTACGCAATTAGTGGGGCAGTGGTCCTTTCCGATCCCATCGACCAATCACCGTCGTCGTCGCAGCACACAGAGACGCGGCCTAATAATTAATCACCACCACAGAGGCCGTTAATTAGAAACTGTTATCGTTCGAGTAGGACTACAAGTAACTACGATTAGATCCTACAAGGGTATGAGCATGTTACTGTAGCCTAATGTTGGTTACGCGTACTGAGATGCGTTGATTTTATTTGGACTATTCCAATGATAGTCATGCATTTTCAGGCCAGAGATGATCCACTGGATAAGGCTAAGAAAGTCCGAGGTTCGATTATTATTTTAGGTAAATAATGAAAGCACGTGTATAATAAGTGTATATAACACTTGTAATAATAATAAAAGTTAATAATATGGTGCTCGGCAGACGATAAAATGATTAACAATCTCAATTTCTCTCGGTTAGTATCGGGACATAATGCACGCATACTGATGTTGAGCCCAGCGCGACTAGCCGGGAGAAACTGTTCCTAAGCTCCATCTTACTTACTTTGGCAAGTTAACAGGACGATGGCAGAGAACTGGTAGAAGGGAGCCTTACAAAATCAGTTTTTGCACAAAAGCAACAAACAGCAACTTGTCGATGAATACAAGATGTTTAAATATGAAAACTGTGTGCTTGTTTTGATGAATTGCAGTAATTTGCAGTATTATATTGGTGTACTTAACTGAAGTTGATGTATGTTGTATTAATTCGGTTTTAGCGAAAAATATGAATGCTGCAAATTAATATACCGGGTGGTCCTTTTAACTTGAGACTCTTTTTTTCGTACGATGCATTTTTTTCGTGCGTAAACAAACCCTATGCGCATGACGGCGCAACGCGCGAGATACCAAAACGTGTCCCGGTTACGCACATACCTTCCTACGTTGAACATGAGTGTCTACTCAGTCGTCGCTTTGACTGCCAGACGGCGAGCGCATCCCATGCAGTGGCAGCGGTCGTAACTACCGCAGACGCACAAACTTCCATCGTCAATAACTTTTAATAGATGCATCGTACGAAAAAAATTTTTAGACAAAAGACTGCTCTTATTTAGCGTAAAATCATAATTTGATAAAATTTTTGGGTATTCCTATTTAGAAAAATTAAGATAGCCTCATTTTCACCGATTGCAGCGCCATATGCAATGAAACTGATATCGTCATCTCATTTCCCCTTTGAGTCCTAGAAGTTTATTTAAGAAACATTTGCCGTACCATGCATATTTCTCGAGATATTTAGGAGTCTCAAGTTACAAGGACCACCCGGTATATGAAGCTGTGAACTTTTTTTACTGCAAACGAAATACTTAAATTTTATGGATTTTATAGTCAATGAATTGATAAATTAGATCAAATGTTCATGTCTTCCGTATTAAGTAAAATCTTGCTTCGAATTTCTTAATTGTACGTCTTGTCAAGGTACAAAAATTAAAAAAAAATAGATTTGTTTTACGGTCTAACAAATAAAGAAATTGACCAGCTGAGCATTAATTCTGAAGTCCTTTTTTTATAGACGGCATCTGGAAACAGAAAATGTGAATTGAGTCTAGTTTTTCAGAAAATCAAAAGAATGCAAAAATACGCGTGTTTATCTTATTAACTGATACGATTCAAAATTTCTTCACGCATTAGGAATCTACGGAAAAAAAGTCATATCAGTGTCAATTGTTCGATTTTTTCGCTGTTTGCCAGGATTGTCGTTTAGTTCAGATTATTATCGCATTTGTAACAAAGTTAGTACTTATTTTTTTAATTTAGAACATAATTGGAAATCTGTGAAATGCTCTGATATCTAAATACAAAAGTCTATCGATTATTTTTTTTATATTAAGATAAGAATCCGGGCACGCAAATGTCATATTGTAGTCAAAGCAAAATTAATAATTTTTTTTTATTTTCTAATTAAAATCATAAAAAATGCTGTAATTTTTTTTTCTGGTCATATAGTTTTAAAAAGTGTGGCGAAACAAGTGAATAAGTTTTTAAATCTCAAATACTGGCATTGTTGGAGATCCTCTATAACTCCAGAATTATAAATAACTAAATTTTTTACAAATAAAATCGGGGAATTCTCTGCTTGTCAAGGACATAAAATTTTGTAGTTAAAATTTTAAATTATTAGAGGTAATGGCTTTAATAGAACGACAAATGTATTTACAACTACGGGGTTTTTCTTCATCGTTGTTTTTCTTCATAAAACATCGTTTAAATGGTCTGCCTTCCTTCTTTCAATAATAATAACCACATGAATTATATAAATCTAATAAAAATTATTGGTCTGTGCCATATTGCAGTAAACATTCAAAGAATAGGCAAAGCTGGTTTTAATGCGGTAGATTAATCTGTAGTTTTTCAACACACGATTTATCATCTTCGAGTCGAAGATCAAACTTCAGACACTCAGGTTATAATTAATAATATGATGTAATATGTAATATGATGTATTTGCACAAAAACATGAGAATGTATTGGATTTATACCGTATACACGGTTGTATTTGCTGTCTCAAGCATACTTCGTACCACCCTTACCTCTTTATGTTATACATAGTAAAGAAACCAATCAATATACGTTACTAACTATTACCAAGAATCAGTACGCCCCAATAAGAGCTATTTATACCATAACGCAATTATTACGTCCTTTTTTTTGATCGCGTGTTCAAGGCTCGCCCTAAAAATAGACGTTTCCTGTCGGCGTAGGGTCCCCGCGAGAGGCAAACTTTTACCGCCCAACGATTTTTCGTCGGAATTCAATCTTTCGATTGAAAAGTGTCACTGCGTAAATTTCTGCACCGCTTGCTCCGCACTTATATCACACGGTTCACGTTTTTCGAGCAACGGTGGCGAAGGCTCCGGAGGTGTACCCTTGTCGAATGTCCTCCTCTACCGCTCGCACCCCCTCAGCGCTGGGTGGTGGATTAGATTTATCGTCCGTCTACGATGAAAGAGACATTACCCGTCGATGGATTTGTTTGTTCGATTGACGTGCGGACTTGTCGCGAATGACACTGTTTCAATTTACGAGTGCCGCTCAGACTTATCGACGGCGGCGTCGCGCGGGGTTAACGATTGGGGTTAACGGGGAACTTTGGCGTCCCGTCAAACGTTACGCGCGTCCGCAGCAGCAAGCCCCGCGCTAACAACCGTTCCGAGTTTTTCTTCTCGCGCTCGGTTATTGATTTATGGTAATACGATGGTATCGATATTGTCGTTGGAGTGAAAACGTAGGTACATATTTGTAAGATTTTACCAGGATTAATCTTCGGTGAAAGTAAGTCTTATGAAAGTCATTAAATAGCCTAATCGACAAAGCTGTGACGATATTTTCAAGACAACAATATAGAAACAAAATTGGAATGTTTTGAATGGAATATTAATGTTTTACGTACTACTAAACTTGTTAAAAGTCCTGGAAATTTCAAGCACCACAAATCCCATCTTGCCGCCATCTTGTGCACATATGCATTTTTACGTCATTTCTTGACTCTTGGTTTTAATACTAAAAAACAAGGAGTTTTGAATGTTACTGTATTTCTAGCCCTATCTTTATTGATTCAAACTGTGTCGGCACTGGAATTCGTTGTTTTGCATAACATGTCTTCTAAAAGCTGCCTACTTAACTCATCATCCGAATTTTATTCAGCAAATCTACAATAGAAAATAAATCACTCAAGTGAAACTATATTATTCACTATCAAGTTTATTGAGCTTCAAACTGGTGAGTTTCAAATTGGTTCTTTAGAAGGCCTTGGAGCCTGTAAATATTAATTCAGTACCCACCACTCGTGAGCTATATAATTTCCTACAAATAAAATTAATAATCAATTCAATTAAATTATTTGTTTTGTTTAGTATACCTAATAGGTCTGCCCCGTTTATTTTTACTTTATCATACGCAGTATGTAAAGTATTGTAATCGTGCCAAAAAAAATTTTTGGGATTTTAGCGGAAATATGTCTTTTTGGGTCCCCTGAACATTTTTTACCAAGGTACAAAAAAATGTCTCTGTGTGTGTGTGTGTGTGTGTGTGTGTGTGTGTGTGTGTGTGTGTGTGTGTGTGTGTGTGTGTGTGTGTGCGTGTGTGTGTGTGTGTGTGTGTGTGTGTGTACCCGTTTTTTGTGGCGACGATTCCGGAGAAACTACTGAAGGTATCGGGACGCAACTTCATATTTAGAAGTTTCATAACCAAACTTAGAGCTGAAAAGCATGCTGTTGAAAAGGGTCCAAAGGAACTGGTTGTTTACTCTTAGCATTTTTCGAAGATTTTGCAAATGAGCCGCTATTTGTGTAATGTTGACAAAATAGTTAAATAATAAATTAAAGGAGAGGAAATTTTCTATAATTTATGTATACGACATTTTTTGGTAGAATTTATAGTTTAGCCGCATGAGCAAATTCTATTTCATCGGTGTGTGTGTGTGTGTATGTGTGTGTGTGTACCCGTTTTGGTGGAGACGATTCCGGAGAAACTACTAAAGGTATCGGGACGCAACTTCATATTTAGAAGTTTCATAACCAAACTTAGAGCTGAAAAGCTTTCTGTTGAAAAGGGTCCAAAGGAACTGGAGCTTTAGTCGTAGCATTTTTGAAAGATTTTGCAAATAAGCCGCCATTTCTGGCATTTCGTCGAAATAGTTAAATAATAAATTAAAGATGAGGAAATTCTGAATAATTTATGTCTATGACATTTTTTGGTACAATCAATAGTTTACCTGCATGAGCAGATTCTATTTCATCGAGATCGGTCGTACTGCATTAAAACTAGTAGCCAGGGTTTGTCCGATTTTTTGATTCTAATGACAGTAGGTAGTATCAAACGCTAATGTTTTGACAATAACTTCTGTCAATATAAGCTGCGTTCGAATATTGTATTACACTTGTTACACCCAATTACACATAAGTGTCATTTGGACGGTGTACCCGGCGTCAACGGAGTACAATATCCGAACGAAGCTTTAATCGACATATCTGTCTAGTTCTACTAGTTTTATTTTAATGCAGACATGGCAGATCTCGATCAAATAGAATCTCATGCAGCTAAACTATTAATTTTATATATAGTATGATAAAGTCATGTGCCTGGCCACATCAGATTTTTTTGTTATAAAGCTGGACGAATGAAATTTGGGAAAGTGTTAATAGAGAAATAATGCCATTCTTTGGTATACTCTTGAGGTTAATATGACTTCCGGTTTTTCCGGAAACGACTTCATCATTGAAATTTTAAATGGCACCCCATATTCTTTGTGTGATATTTTCAATCAGGATGACATTCTGAACACAAAAATATTTTGAAAGGTTGGATAATCCGGTAAAAAGATTAGCCCAATTGGAAGGTGAGGGGTAGAAAAAAAGGTGTAAGTTCAACTATTTGAATAAATGCCATAAATAAAGAAAAAACTCACACCTTTTTGTCTACGGATCACCTTCCAATTGGGCTAATTTTTTTTACCGGATTATCCAACCTTTCATTGTTACACTGCTCAGTATAACCACTGTTATTACAAAAATATATTGATCGTCAATTTTTATCACCAAGGCAAAGTAAAAATTACTTTTTGTGTATTAATCTAGGTGGCTATGAATTGGTGAAAATAGTCGAAAATTGTCAAATAAACACTAACTAAATCGATTTTGCCGACATTGCATTACTGGAGCCCTATACCGTGATTTAATTGGTTTATGGCTAGTGAGTCATTTTCTTCACGAGTACCCAATGGCCACATTCGATAGAAAACATCTTTCCGATAACAATGATACCAAATACTTGTTATTTTGTTGAAATACTTAGCGTACAAATGTTGTTAGAAGCAAGGAAATCGAAAAAGATATTGACCTAATGATCTATGTCAGTGTACAAGTCAAAGTCACTCAATGGACTACTCGAAGGAAGTACCCTGATTATTCGAGGAAAAACATTTTTCCGACACATTAATATCAAATTCTTGATATTTTGCTGATAATCGTACCGTGAAAATGACGTTTAAGGGTCGCCTCGCCATCATTGACAAATACATATTTGATATATAATGGAATTTATGTGTCGTAGATAAAACGTCGTATTCTACTCGCATACAACGGATATTATTAATTTTAATACTTTTACTTATATTTATTTACTTTTTATTGTTGTAATGTAACTTCTTAAGACATTGATTGTTATACCTAATACTTGAGGAAAATTTAAAAACTAAGATTCTTGTGGCGATATTCCAATAGTTAATTAATATTTATTATACACGGTATACCACTTTCTTCCCTGCAAAATTATTTTAAAAAAAGGCAAATGTCATTCTGAGTAAAATATTTTATTTGTACTTATTTGAGTTAATAACACTTAAATTTTAGTTCTAGTTTTAAAATAATTCCCAGTTAATGCCTCAAACAATGCATAAATTTAACATTCTAATGATCACACCACGATAATATTTATTTTAAGTTGCTGCCGATTTCCTTGGCTAATCTTAATTCTCAATTTTAATACAATAATACGCATTAGTTATCACATATATTCCAAGATTATCTGTACATCATACTAAATTTAATATAACATAAATCTGGAGATGGATGCTCTAAAAATTTTCTTTTTTGCATTGCTAAAAACTGCGTGCTAATAATTTTTGTTACCAAACACATTTTTCGGGTAACAAAAATGTGTTAATACAAGAAAATGCTTTACACAAAAGAAAACGGAAAGTTTTGTATGTTGAGATAATTTTCTCCGAGTTTGATTTTCTTTTATCTATTCTTGTGTCATTCTGCGCTGGTATGTATGTAGTTTGTACGTAGTATGTTGTTTCTCATCATATCATGGAAAATATAATGTTAACACGTGGAATATGTAATACATAGTATATTACGGCTATTTTTTGCTTTTAAACAAATACAAATACATACTCCTAACCTCCTTAACAAATCAAATAGGAATACCTGTAAGAAAGCGACGCAAGTTGACAACTGTTATCTATACTCCGCCTGCCGTCCTCTTTCCTTCCAACTTCATCCAGGTCCCCACTCTCTAGTTTGACCTTGATCTTTCCTTTCTGCTTATTGTGATACCCCGAACACAACTCGTTTTAACCGATAAAATTGGTGCATGTACGTATGTATGTATGTTTGTTTGTATGTATGTGGGTGTGTGTGTGTGTGTGTATATGTAGGTGATAGACTCAGAAACCGCTAAACCGATTTTGATGAAATTTTCAGCAAGCTCTGGCATAGTCTGTAGAGTGTTTCTGTGAAGGTTGGTGCCGATAAGTGGCGCTGTCGTTGAGTATATAATAAAATAAAACAATTACGAGTGACAAAAGAAACTTTACAAAACAAAACGTGAAACATTATTTCCGACAAAAGAAGCATTTTTGCTTTGAGTTGGTTCAAAGCAATCCACATAACAATATACCAACAATATATCAGCACTATCATCATGTATCACAGAAACATTCTCCCGTCCGGCAGCAAAACTACGCATAGGTACCTCATACAAATCAATTTCCAACCTCGCAAACACAAATTTACTGCTGGCCAACATTCCAACTTTGCACGTTACCGCCGCAATCACCGTGATGTACAGCATCGGTTTTACTTTGTACGTTCAATCGGAGCTCGGCCCGCAGAGACAAGCCGAGCTCGCCTCGCGTAGGTGGAAAACGAATGCATTTGTAAATTTGACTTTAGTGCCGATTAACCCGAGCAATTTCAATTTGCCGTTGCGGCCAGCGTCGGACGTTTAGCGCCCATAAAACCGAAAGAAGGTCGCCACTTGGATAGTGAGCATCAATCCTCACAGTAAATGCGATCTTGCTGGCCTCTGGCGTACACCGTTTGCGTTATATGGCGGTTAATGATGCGCTAACGAGGCGCGGTGCTAGTAGTGACCCAAGAACAACGGGTAATGCAGCGCTTGACCCTGTTACCATCGTAAATTTTCCGGTAGCAAGGCAGAACTGTCTCGGCCCAATGCCAGACGTATATATATGTATATACATGCGGGGATGCGGATTTCGGTGCCAGATATCCCGGATATGGTTTTAGTTTACGAACAGATAGCGGGACGCTGTTATCGGTGGGTATTTGTAGGCAAGCGGCGGGTTCTCTGGATGTAGTATATATAAGCCCGGATAAGTTATTACGTAGTGTTATTGGGGACATAAAAAGTAATTATCAGCTTGTCTTGGTTGGATGGATATTCACCCTTAACAATGGATGCATGTGTAAGATCTTAGATAATACGCTTTCTATAGCGATATGCAAATTACAAAACTTTCCAGTGATTTAGTTTATAATTGCAGCACAGGTTTAAATACACTTTGGGGGAAAAACCCGGATACCCACTATTTTACCGATATTTTGCCAACTTTGATGTTTAATAACTTTCCACCATTATCTGAATGTTGATTAAACGATACAGACTAATTAAAACATTGTAATTTTAGCTTTAGTGTTCAATGACTTTTGTGAACCTCAACCGATTTTGATTATTTTGTTTGATAAGTGTTACAGGTCTTTTTAATATTGAAAATAAATTTAAATCTTACAATTGGGAAAACGAAAATTATGTTCTGGTGGTTCAATTTTGGGACTACCTGTGGAAAAATTAAGGATTTTGCTGAGGTTCTCAAGCACTCTGTACATAGCCGTTACATTTTTTTTTTATTTCTCCCAATATCTGAACGTTTGTTAAGTTGCTCCGTTAAAGGGAATGATGGCAAATGTAGCTTTTTTTCAAAATTGAGCAATTTTATAATACATATTTGATTTATATTTCATTAATAATAAATAATAATTTATTAGATGAATTCATAGATAACCCCTAAAAAATCATATATCAACTAAACAAAAGAAAATGTCATCCTGGTGAAATGGGTTTTGACATCATACTCATGCCAAAATGCTCCCACCTATTACCTGTTTTATAATTTCACCTTTTCCCCATTTTTACCTTTTCGTCAAGTTGCTAACTTACAATATACAGGTGTATTACTTGCTGTGGTAATGTATATGTATTACTTGTTGTTGTATCCACGCTACGTGATAAAATATAACTTATTCATGTACTCGAAGAAGTAAAGTTTTGAGTTAAAAGAGCATGTAAGATATTGATATTTTTACGTAAATTTTGTGCACTTATAGAGGAAGGTGTAAGTTAGACCTATTTTGTGGTATTTTTTTCAATTTTAACCTGAGTTCTTCGTAAAAAAATTGCAAAATCAGCCAATTTTGTGTCATATTCAGAAATAGATTTGTCAAAAACGAACAGAATTATCAAAAATCTACCAATAGCGCAAAATTATATATCTTTTATCTTTCATTTGGTGTATTTCTTTTACGATTATGTGAACTAATTGGCTGAGAAAAAGCCTCAGAACATTTGCGTGTTTTGCAAGCAAAACGTAGGGGTATGGATTCCCCTTAATTAAATCGAAATATTTATTAGTATTATTCAAACTGGAGGAACAAAACCGTTGTAGGACATACAATTTTGTATATACCACGGGCATTATTTGATGTTTATACCCTCGGGCGACTTAAAAAGCTCGAGGGCCGGTAGGCCCATGCGCCCATGCTCGAAAAAAGCCACCATCGGGCATAAACATCCGTTTAATGCCCTTAGTACATAAATAACTTTGGTATGCCTCTAGATATTTTTGTGAAACGTAGTACGCAGTACGTAGTATCTTCTATGCATCAAAAGACATTTTCTTTTGTCCAACATATTTTTTTTATTCTTGACAGTGGCGTTCGTGCTGGCTTTGCACTGAATCATTTTGAAGAGAAAATCGATACGCCACTGCATTTTCTTAAAGAAAAATTATTTTTGATATCCTCATTCCTTTCTGAGCGAATCTGGTCTCTTGATTTGTTATTTTCGTGCGACGTACGGTTTTGGCATAAAAAAAAATAAAATACATTCATTTGCACGTTGTTATGAAATTGGGCATTATCAAGGATTAAAAACGTATCCAGTAGGTATGAAGCAGATTCTGTTTTGTAAACAAAAACAGTTTGTCACGTATTTAATTCATGAAAATTAACAATATTATAAAAAAAAACAATGTCCATTTTACGAATTATACGAATTCAAAAGTTAAGACTTTTGGGACATATGTTCATATGAATTTTTTTCTCAAAATGGACCCAATAATAACCTCCTGAACCTCCTTTCTTTTAAGTACGTAGGCTTTCACGGCCAGAATCATTTAGAAAATAAACTGCTTCCGGGTTATGCCGTGTGTCAAGATTTGTTAATGCTGACGTTTCGCGAACCATGTTTCTCTCTTCTTCAAAGCTAATTGAATACTGAAGACCTACCAAGAAAGGCTCCCTTACATACCTGAATTTACACCTCACTGCCCACATCTGGAGCTACCGCTCCATGTGGTTTTCCACCTGACCGCGTTAGGATCGATTTCCAGACCCTACTAATTTCGGTACCGTCCTCGCGATTGATGTTGTCAGGATGTTTGTAAATTTCGATAGCTTCTCTAATAAGCATTCGATGATAATTACCCACCCTTGCCAACATCTTTCTTGGTAGGTCTTCAGAATTCAATTAGCTTTGAAGAAGCGAGCAACATGGTTCGCGAAACGTCAGCATTAACAAATGTTGACACACGGCATAACCCGGAAGCAGTTTATTTTCTAAATCCTCCTTTCTTTTGTTCTGGTTTTATACAACTCTAAAATGTTTGGATCCACATTGCGAATTCCTGCAATGTTAGTATAGCATCTGGTAGGTGATTACATGTTCTTTTCATACCTTCAAAATATAACACTTTTCTGAACACAACGGTATGGCAATAATTTTCTATCGCAAAGATCTAACTACTTTTTTAGAACTAAATTGTTAAAAAGTTGCCAAATTTGTCGTTTTTAGTTTTGTTTGCAACAAATGTCAACTTATCTAGAAAGTTTGGAATGAATCCATCGGACAAATTATGTTATAATTAAATTCTATTAATTAATTAATTAATTTATTAATCATCCCAAAATTGCACTTTGTGCGTTTAATAGCCATTGGAATCATGTCGGTGTCGTTTATAGTATCGTTTCACTAAAATGCAATTTCCAATAAAAAGGATCCTGAAATATAGGACTTGAAAAGCAAAACCTGCAATTAATTTTGTCTAAATTGTTTTCAAATACATTTTTTTGCAGGGATTGGCGAAAGTGGCAACAAACACAGTATAGAGAAAACAGAGGGCTTAAGAATGTATAGTTACATATAACTTTCATTTAAATATACATTGTTTGCATGTGGGAAATTTAAAAAATTAATGCGAAATGTTATCAATTCGATAACAATATTTTTAGCTAAGCAAATGTAGGGTAGGTACATACATTTTACTCGCGACAAAACGACCATACCTAAAACTAAAAACACAATTTTAATGGCTTGATATCTACAATAGCAGAGATGCATATCTTAATGCAAAAATCTCATTTGAACAGTCACGAAACAGAAAGAAAAACCTTGTTAATTCATCACGCTCCCAATTCTGACGCACCCCAAACGAGGTCGATAATTAACTACGGTTGTTCTCCCCCTGCTTCACTGTAATCGAGATCGTTGGATTCGCATAAAAAATTATCTTTAATTGTAGTCAGAGATGCCAGCAGGTTGGTATTTATTGTTTTACATGAGTACTAACAATTGCCGCCTAGCCTTATCAGGGGTAATATCTTAAATACTTCGCATGTTTGTTAATAACGGCCTAAGCTAGACTGCGATAATTATCGCTACGGTAAAATTCAGGTTCGCCACGGACGTAGAAATAATGGAGTCGCTGTAACGATACGCTATTAATGGAAGTATAATAAAGCAGAAAGCTAGTATGTAATTCAACTGTAAGATGTGTGTTCAAGTTAGCGTTGTTTGTTTTCAATTAGATTTTCGTGCGTAAAGTACAAAAGTGCCAAATTTGTGTGTATTCGTGGCCCAATTGATTAAGATTAATTTCATTCAAATTCATTATTGGTTGGCAGTATTATGTGCAAACTTTACTCTCAAGCAGAAATTTTAATCTATTTGTCCACGTTGTCGGTGGATATACAGGTTATAAAGAAGTAATAGAACATTGAACTAATAATTGCTGTAACTTGTTTAGTTTGTATAGTGCAGGCAAATAAAGTTGGGAATGGGTAATATTATTGTAGACAGGACTTTTATCATTGGAAATGGTAATGGGGCTTAGAGTGAACGTAAAAAGAACAAATGAATGTCATGGAGTGGTATAGTATTTATTTGGGGCGGATTTAAAGTGGGTGCATCATAAAAATAAAAAATCTACAACATTTATAGGTGTCACTTTTTACTATAACCTAAAAATTTTTGAGAAAAATGCGAATGCCAGTGCAAAAACGATTTTCTGTTTTTAATTTTTATTCTCGTAAAAATAATTCAATATTGATGAAATTTTGTGATAGCATGCCTTTTTATGTCTTAAATACGAATACATTTTTTATATACAAAAACGAGTTTTTAAAAAACTGTTTTTTTTTTCAAAAACATTCTGCGGTAAAAGATCATCGTACATAGTCCTTCTGGATCTCATTTTGTTTGCTTTTACATATACTTTTTGATACATAAATAAAAAATAATAGTCTCTATTTTACAACATGTTCAAAAATTAAAAAAAAAACTCTAAAATGACTTGCAACAATGAAGTAATTGTTCATAATTGGTTTAAGTTTTTAAGAAAATGAAAAGAACTGATTACTCCATTCAACTGTACGGAAAAAATACAGTAGAAGCTATCTGTCATTGTTTCAGTAATGCTAAAGTAATGTAAAAATCCAATACAGAGGTTGCAGATTCTGAAAAAATCTATAACTTTTGTAGAGGTTATAACGTAAACCCAAAACTTCCGAGAATAATGCAAAAAAACCTTTTAGACCTGTACAGATTCTGCTGTAACAAAACCTGTACAGATTCTGCCCAAAATGTCAGGGAAATTGCTCAAACATTGAAAAAAATTGTGCAAGATTTAAGTGATTTACAAGACAGCTCCACTGAAATGGTGGAGCAAAGTGAATTGCTAGCTGAAGAATTGAGTGATCTTGAAGAAACCTTTCAAGAGTATAAAGAAGAAACATATTCCAACCAAGCATCGAATGACGATGAAGAGCAACAAAAATTCAGTGGAGGATTCCAATTGTTCAAATTTCATGGTATGGAACATTTTTGTAAAAAAATACTATTCTTCTATTGATGATTTTTAGAACAAGGATTTTATTTTTTATTTTATTTTACTGGCTTAAATGTTCCAAATCGCGTATTATTGGTTTGGAAAAAAAGCTGAGGTCAAAACAGACGTGATGCTAGCAATTTTTGCAAATTTCTAGTGGCTAAACCCAGTGCTAAACCCACTGAAAACTTCAAAAGAGTCGCAACGAAACCCGAATGAATAACTTGTCAATGCTTTGGAATCCTGAAAACTAATAAAAACAGACAAAAAGCGCAAAAACTTGAAATAATATGATCGTGGGTTCGTACACAAAATCAACAGCCACTTTCTATTTAGAAAATCCTTGTTCGTCATAGTTATTAATATTTTGTGATTTACAATATTTTTCCCTCGAAAATGCACGATCATCAAATATGGACAAGTCTTTCAGAGACAAAAATAACCAATTCCATTTGAACAAATTAGGTTTGCTATCATATAAACAACACCGAGTAATATTGAAAAGGATTATGCAGGTATACCGTAAAAACACATTGAAATATAAAGAACGAATTATGTTGAAATTGCATCGACGATCTGGATTTGAACAAGGATCTTTATGGATTCAGTGAGCGCGTAAAGGTACGGAAACATGAGCATAACTCCGAGGCGGTTTATTATTTTATAACCCTCGATCATGTCGATATCTAATTATTAAAATTCACATTTTTATGAAATATTCAATATCCATCAATTGTTACTAACTTATGACGTTATGGAAACTTTTCTTTAATGGCAACCTCTTCTATTTGTTAGCGATGTTGGTGTATATTTTAATTGTCTTAATGCAAACGGAGACATTTTATGGCTTTCCATAAGAACATTTTTGAGAAAAGACAATTAAAAATATTGATAAATTTAGGCAACATAGATTTTGTAAAATGAATATGAAGTTGCGGTTTGAGTAAAATAATTTTTCCTGTTAGAAAATCCGGACTATTTCCCGAAGCAAATTCTAAAACTGTCGGAAAATTTTCAATAGCGTATAGTTTTTGACAAAAGTGATGGCAAAATCTAAAAAATGAGTAATTTATGCAAATTTATACCAGGTGAACCAATTGTCCTAGAAACCTCAAAAGGGCATCATAGTAAATCTTAATATTTTAACTGAAATCCTAAAAATTTGTTTAGCTGGAATGTATTTTACAGCGATTCTTTAAGTGCATAAACAATTTTTTAAACTCCCTAATTTCAAATTTATATATTTTTTTAACTATTTTAATGTACGACTATGTATTTTGTATGTAACCATTAGCAGAGTTCAGAAATTTATGAAAATCAGCACGGAAAATAAGGGTTGTCATTTAAAAAAAAGTGTCGAACACGTCATAAGTCAAATGCACTTGGGAACATATATAAAAATGTATATTTTGAAAGTTAAAAATCGAGTCCTATGATCTTTTTTCATGAAATAACAAACCGTTCAGTGATTTTGTTATGTTTTCATACTTTGCACGCTCACTGTAACCACAAACCACTACCGCTATGATAATCACTGTGGACAACTTCTTACACACGATCTAACCTTTTTCCTTATTAAATTCACTCCTACATTTTTGTGGCGATATAATTCTTAAAAACCCCGGATTTCTTAGAAAACGAATTTTGATCGGACTGTCATCAAGATTTTTGTTTGTATTTTCGGGATGATCAGGAATCAACAGCACAAAATCTATTCGATGGTTTTTGTGTAGCTACCTTTTTGTGTTATATGGACTTTTCATATTTTACATATCCTCTCAGGTTGGTATAAGTAACCATAAACCATAAAGTATAATTTCCTGACTGTTGACCTAGTTCCGTCATTATAACATTGTTATTATCTCAAAACGGTTAAATAGATCAACAAGGAAACAATGCACATTTCCGTCTTCCTATTCACACTCGAAAGCTGATTACGACTACAATAAGTGGAGTCGTGCACCTCATGCTGCCATTCCAGCCAGCCACACTGTTTTACATTGATCGGCGGCCGTTGTAATTTTCATGGCACCCCGCCTTCCCCAGTTGCACGCAGCGCAAATCCCCCTTAGAGGGAGCCGCCGTTCGTTCGTTCGTTCCGCACCGAAAGCATTGTGTACAAACAAATGAACATCTCATTCGCTCACGTCAGCCGTGTACCTTGCGCGAATAATTTATCCGGGCGCCCTCTCTCGGGTCTCAACTGACAAATTATTTACAACAAACGTAGATATATATCTCCTCCAGACCGAACCCGAAGGCTCCGCTGGTATTTTCAGGACACCTTCAAATTGCACATCTCTATGCCGTTGCTGTGTGCTCGCTAGAATTTAAAATAGATAGTTGCTTGTTCGTGATTTGGGTACGAGATAGGTGGAAATCGGTTGTTTTAATCGTGGAAATTGGGTATTTTCACGTTCTGATCGTGTCCTGAATGTTTCGGTAACATTGACCATACTTCCAATAGGAAATTGTTATATTTATTACCTTCTCCAGACTGCTTTTATTGGTATTCTGAAATAATTAGTTAATATTCTTGTTTGGTAAATAAACTTTTCACTTTGCAATTGAATCGGTGAGTGGACGAACAGAATAAGTCCAAATCAGGCGTTTGTGGCAAACTAAAAAAAACTGTATAATTCGGCAGCTGTGTATTTTACAAATTTGTTAAGCACAGAAAAGTTGTACTAAAATTCATTTGCTCAAAAGGCAATAATAAATAAGCAATTGGAGAAGACATCGACTCTTGTTCTGTTCTTCCAGTCAGCGACTTGCTTATCGATATTATTCTCTTATTTGTTGAAAAAAATTATGCTATTAGTACAAGTGGTAAATAAAAATACATACAGACCAAATGAACAAGTTTAATATTAGAAGCAAACTTAAAACTAACAAAAAAACAACAAAAACAACATTATTAAACTTGTTATTAGTCTTCATCATGATTTGATGTTTCCCAGGAAGTAATATGGTAATAAAATTCAAGATCTTCTCCTTCTAAATAGGGATTTTATTGGAAGTATGGGACGATTTTTAGTTTCTTTTGATAGGTTGAAAGTATGGGTGGTGTAGCCATCTCAGCGTAAAGTATGGAAACATGACAAAATCTCAAGAACGGTTTGATATTTTAAAAAAATCCTCGTACATGTCGATTTATAATTATCACAATACACCTTATGATATCGAATTAATATTTTTACCTTCAATTGAGTTTAACAGATGACGCCATTAACATTTTTATTAAATGACAACCCCATATTTTTTAAGGAATTTGACTGACCTTTTAATTGTCTTAGTGCTAGCATAATATTTTTATGGCCTTACATAAGAAAATTTGTGAGAAAGAGACAATTGAAGGTTATGAAATAACTATCTAATAACTACTCTAGTTGGTTTATGAGGATTCTCAACCACTGTCAAGAACTCATTGTTTTAAATTTGATCGGTTTATTTTATTTGTTGTTGTTATTTTGTTGTTATCAATTTTTTCTTCGTTAATGTTTAGACCTAAGTAATAAAGGTTACTGTAACAAGCGTAGTAACATTGAATAGGCTTGAATTGACTGTAACAGAAAATGTCAAAATATACAGGGTGTTCTATTTCAAATTCAAAAGTTTGATGTTATATCTCAGAAACTGTAAACGTTGCATCAACAATAATAACGCCAGTGACTTCACATTGTTGCAAAATCCTTAATTCCAAAATTTCGTTAAATTCGGTCGAGCCGTTCCGGAGATTTTGTCACTTTTACTTCATAGCTTTCAATTACCTTTTTCTCGAAAATTTTCTTATGTGAGGCCATAAAAATATTATGCTACCATTAAGACAATTAGGGGATCTGTCATATTCATTAAAAAAATAGGGTTGGGTTGTCATTTATATAAAATGTCTATGACGTGATCTGTTACAAACAACCGCGCTCCATGCAATGAGTGGAAAACAGAGTATGTCCTAGACTTATTCTGTTCTTCCAGTTATTGCGTGAAGTACGGTGCTTCTACAGCACTACTGGTAATATATATGAATTTTTTTTTCATATTTTCGAAAAGGTCGAGAAATTTTATACAAACTGGCTATCTTAGTTTAAAACGTCAAATTTTGGACTTATTCTCTTCTTGCACTCACCGATTCAATTGTTTAAGAGCGCAAAGTTTTTTTAAATATATTTGATGACGAAATGAAATTTTATCTGTTTATATTTATAGTTTGTTTTCCGTTTAGTTTTGAGGGTTTGGAGGGCCTCGTAATATAAAATATATACAGGCTATCCCACGCTAGAGGCAAAGTACATTGTTGGTCCTAAAAGATTAAAATACAAGTTTCATCTATATACGGAAGTTGTAGATAATCATTTGCTCTACAGACAGAATATATAGAGGTTTTCATTAAGAGCGACGCATTTTGCTTTTGACATTTCTCGAATAGGAGTGCAGGTAGTTTCACAATTCTTTCACACTTTGCAACGTCAATCTATGTCATTTAATAATGGAGAGATACACGGTGCGGTTTTCATGCAGGCGGCGTCATCGGCCGATTTTTCTTTTTTTTTATGAAAACGGTGCGCCAACAACTTTCGACGGCGATCGCTATAGGGCCATGATATCGGAGTATTTTTGGGACCAGCTCGAACTTGGACGATCAGGATGGCCCAACATGCCATACAGCGTACGACACAATCGAATTATTGCAGACCAAGTTCGGCGAGCAAGTGATCTCACGCAACGGTCGTCGCGAATGCCCGCCTCGTTTGTGTGATTTCAACCCTTTAGATTTTTTTCGTTGGGGTTACATTAAATTACTGGTCTATGCCAATAAGCCAGAACCTTTAGAACAGCTTCAGGCCAACATCGAACGCGAAATTCAGCCGTTTTGTGTCCTCGAGTCATGGAAAATTGGGTCTAGCGTATTAATTCGTGCCAGCGCTTCCGCGGAGGACAATTGAACGATGTCGTATTCCATAAATAATGGCATCGATTGTACTTTCATTTGAAATAAAAATCATTTCTATAACTAACCTACAAGTCTTTTAATTGAATAAACAAAATGCGTCGTTCTTTATGAAAAACCAGATATTGCCAGATTGGTGTCAAAATCGTGCATTTTTCAAAAAATAATTCACAGTAAAGCTATCACGCACTTTAGATAGTTATCATTGATTTGCGATTCTAATATGATTTATCCGGAATAAATGGAGGTTTTACTAAAGTCAAGTAACTTACTTTTTTTAAATGGAACACGCTGTATATCATAAAAAACTTCGCAAGAACAGCAAAACAGTTTTCCAAAAATATCAAACTCGGTAGGCCTATCAATAAATCTTAGATTAATATAAAATATTTACTTGCCACAACACACATGTAATAACTCATTTCTTCATGCGACAACTTTTAAAATTGCACACTGCTAGTATTTTTGATGAATTTATGAAGTAAAAACCAATTTTACGTACCAGTAAAAAAATGTTATTTGTTTACGTAATGTACCTACTAAATTACTTAAAGAATTTTAATGTGTCCTCGGAGTCTACTCTTGTCATCTTTCTGAAGCAAATACGAGACGTCGATTGGTTAGGTGAGACGGAGTGGGGATATCAGCGGTTGCCCTCTATTTGGAACGTATCTATGAGCAAGTTTGCTTGTCGTTAAGAACAATAATGCACGCGCCACGCCCGGACGTTCCAAACACCAGGACAACCGCCGATATCCCCACTCCGTCTCACCTAACCATTCGAGAAGTCTCGTATTCGCTTCACAAAGATGACAAGAATAGGCTCCCTGGAGTTGGTTGTGATGGTCCACCGCCATAATTTATTTCGATACATTATGAGGATGTCAAAAATCAAGGAGTGCTTTTTGTGGAAATGTTGTTTTCTGTAGAAATCCTGGTATTTCTGTACACACAGCACAGTGAAGGCACTACTTTCACAATAAAAAAATAATTAAATGTATCGATAATTGTAAACTACATAAATTACCACTACGATTTTCATGAAATTCATCAAATTCTCGGTGGAAATCCTATATTTTCCATGTTTTTACAAAAATATTTTGAAAACGCCCCCATATTCAATTCTTCATACTCGCTATCGTAGTTGAAATATCCCCAGAAACTTCTTCCTCAATCTGTCTCCACAGAAAGATATCAAACGGAGTTAAATTAGGCGATCTAGGTTGCCAAAGCGTGGGACCACCATGAACAATTTAACCAGATAGTACCACCATAAATGTCAAATTAGATGCTTAATAATTTTAGCTGTTGTCGATTGACCTACCAAGGTATTTTTGGAAAACTGATTTATATATCTTACGAAGTATGTCAAGATACATAGAGTATTCCATTTAAAATTCTTGTTATTTGACATTCAGCAAACCTCCATTTATTCGTTATAAATCAACGTAGAATAGCAAATCAATAATAACTATCTAAATGTGCGATAATTTTATTATCCAAAATGAGTTCTTTTGTTTCTTTATCGTTGTTAATTACCTCAGAATGATTTTTTGAAAAATGCACGGTGTTGACATTAATTTCACAACCGGTGATAACAGCCTACTACATGTTGTTTTCAATACGATTTGGAGTTAAATTACTGTATACGTTGTACGTGCCCTCATAAGCAAAACTCTAAATGCGACAATATATGAAGATCTTGCCGCCATTAAATATGTGATGGTGGGTGTAATAAGTATTGATATGCTACAATCACTAAAAGCATAATAACTAATAAAATGAAAAAAATGCAATTGCATTCAGGTAGTTCAAATTAAAGTGAATAATAAAAACTATAATATAATGCCTTCAACACCTTACAAGCATCTAACCTTTTGAACTACTCCATTAGACACGTACCATAACTTCGCCTGCTATAAATTTAAGCCGCACCAAAAGCATTCGGCTCGGTTCCGTTATTAATAAGCGTCGAGGTAATGCAGTTCATATTTCATTGTCAGATCGACACATAAATTGGCCTCCTTAAAAACTTTTGAGGGTGGTAATTTAATAAAGGATATGAATATTTATAGGGCAAAGTTGACGATTCCGATTCTTAGTTCTTTCGGCGCGGGCGACTCCGAGCTCATAATTTTTAATTAATAATCTATCAACCCTCCACCGCCCTTTCTACGCCCGCTCGGCTTTAATTTGCCCAACCCCGTCTCGTCTTAACGTGATTACTATTTCATTTAATCGACGTTAATTAAACGGCAAATATTTAGAGGCGGGGAGGAATTTTGAATTTATTGTCAAAGTGCTTGCGTAGCTACCCTACCTGACTGCCTGCAGGTTCTGTTTCGCTCAGGGGCTAAATAATTATATACTCCAAAGTTTCACAGGTAATACACAGGGTTTGTGTACCGCTCGCTACTGAGTTTGTTCATTATCGAAGCAACACGAATTAGGCCATACTTGAGGCTTAGTTTAAAAGTGTTCATTTATTCACTAAATATCAATTTAGCAATTTAGCAAGAAAGAGTAAAACTTTTATTATAACTTTACAACGCATTCGGTATTTTAAGTATTGAGTTTTCCGTATCATGGTTAACAGTTTAACTCGTTCCTCATTTTGGTTTGTTTTCTAAAGATGGACTATTTCTGAAAGGAACAATAATTAAATACAAAGATGTGTTCCTACAACGCTGGCATCAGAACTTTCAAAATGTAAATTTTATATACAGGGTGAGTTAGTAGTATCCCGGCGGTCGATAATTAATAAATCGTTTGAGAAAGAAAAAAATATTTTATACAAAAGTTGATTGACTCGCCATTTTCTATAACGTAAAATTATTGCCATTTATAGAGGGTATTGCATTTAGGTGTGACGTAAAGTATGTACATTTTTTAAATAGAACGTCATGTATATTTTATTATATTATGAATACTACTAAATTTGTTTATCCAACCGTGTATGTTGCTAAGACACAGCGTTAATAGTTCGAGAGACATTCAACTGTTTTTCCAAAATATGCCCGTTGCAGGATCTTTTTAAAAACTATGTAAAAGCAACATTTTTGCCGATTTTTCCTTTAAACTATCTGCGACAATAGTCAAAGCCAGTAGTTAGATGATAGTATCCAAAGATATTAGATACACTATACAGGGTGTTCACTGTTCATTGAGCTTAGTAAATTTTGATTTTTTCAAATGGCCTTTTCTCGAATTTTTTAAATGGAAAATCCTGTAGAATATGTGTTGCCTGTAATAGCCCTTTATTTCGCTCCAATTTACATCTAGTATGTCATACACGAAATGTTACTATTTTTTGTGATATTTGCAATTTAACGAAAAAGTAGGAAAATTAGGTATTTGGTAGTTTGATGTAAAGTCTTCAAGTGGCGATAGACGAGATAATTTAGAAACGATTTAACCAGCTTAATCCTTATACAAAGTATTACTGTTATCAACATATTAACAATTTTATATGAAATTTTGTAACTGTATTTTGCCGTCTATCGTATGGCAACCGAAATTTGTTGACTTCGGAATGTTGAAAATTAGATTTTCTTTGATGTGATTTATGTGCTCACACACAAAAACCCAATATGCAACAAAAACAAACTGATAGGCATCTTTAGATTCCGGTTTTCATTCCTAGCAAAAAAGTCTATTAAAAACACTTCCAAATAACCCACTTACGATTCACATTATCAATATTACTCATACTATCATTCATATTATACCAATTTTGAATTGTCTTTCCAGAAAAATAACATATTTTAAACCAATTAACTGTAGTAAGTAGGTATTGTTTTTCCTTAGAGTACTGGATACACGTCCGTTCTCAAACGTAACTCATCAAGACAGGTTTTAGCGTTTTTGTTTGTTTTTTTTTTGTATGAGGGCACATACTATTACAATGAAACATCTCCGCACAATTTTCACACAAGTGAACAATTTTTCACGATAGTCCTCCTAAGATTACACTGTTTCTGGTTTACTTCGGACCCCAACTGAAGTTACTAGTTCTTCAGGTTCGCTCGCTGTACGTTTGTATAAATTGCAAATCAAACTTATAAAATTGTGTAATACCTTGATAACCGTAATACTTTTTATATGAATAAATCTAGTTAAATAGGTTCTAAATGACTTCATCTATAACCTTTTAAACATTTTCCCTCATGCTACCCAGCTCAATGTATACAGAGCAATATTGAGGTACTAAATAGCATACTACTCTTTAATTTGCAAATATCACAAAAACTAGTAAAAATAGATATACGATATAGTGAATATAAATTACAAAGAACTTAAGAGACATTTCAATTAGCAAATAATGTACAGGGTATTCCATTTAAAAATCTCAAGAAAACGCCATTTAAAAATGATTAAACACTAGTGCATGCTACGATCACCCTGTATAGCGCATCAAATTTATCATGAGATCCGCATCTAGCTATGGGTTTAGTTATTATGTGACAAAATTTTTAAGAAAATATCTGCAAAAATGTTGTATTAGCGTAATTTTTAAGAAAGGCCTGCAATTGCCAATGTTTTGACAAACAATTGAAAATCTCAGAAACTATTTACTTTACACAGGTACAACTTACACAGTTGGCAAGACAACTTCTTTAGTATTCATAATATGGTATGATATACAGAGGGTTCCACAAATGCAACACCCTGTATAAATGAAAATAATTTTTCGCATAGAAACTAATGAGTCAAACAACTATTGTATATAACATTTGTTTCTTTCTCAAACGATTTGATGACTATCGACCGAAGGGATACTAATAACTCACCGTGTATTATTATATTTATTTCAATGAAAAAATATAATTTTCATTGGGCGTTTCTAATCTATCTAGGTAACTGCTTTTAAAAAATAAATCTTTGAGATTGTCAAATAAATCTAAGTCGATATCAAAATGCTAGCCAACAAAAACAGAAAATGGGATTATATGTCCAATTATTTGATCTGAAAATATTTAGTGTTTTTTTCCGGATATAAATATACTAAAACTATTAGAAACAAGTAATAATGAAAACACCACTAATAATAAAATATTCATAAAGAAGAGAGAAAAAAATGGCCAAATTCTGTGAACGAAATGCGACTAGAAACAAACTTCATTTAGTAATTAGGGGAAAACGTTAATATTACATTACACGGCCGGTGGTTAATAGTTTGGGCCGCCTGCAGCTGCCGGTGCAGGAATCCCGCCGGAAGCGGAAAACTTTGGCGCGTTATTTTCGCGTTTTGCGCGGTGTTTAATGGCGTCGCGACCACGTTATTCCGGATCGATCCGAACCCCAGGGAACAACTTGGTAAATGGGGCACAATTACTTGCCAAATATGAATGTCCGTGTTTTTCCAATTAAACTCATGCCAACTTTTTGGAACAAGCCACCCGCCGCGCCGGTTATAGAACATTCGGATTTACTGCGACCCATTAAATTTTGAATAAGATATTGAGGGAATTACAAATAAGATTTTTTTAGATTTGTTTGTGTTGGAGATCAGATATTAGATTATGTTTGTTGTGTTGTTATCGATATATCAACCCATCTAAAATATAGAGACTTTAAATAGAAATATTTTGTGTATTATTTTGTGTATTAAAATATTTGTTTTAAACATGTTTAAGACAGTTTGTTTTAAATGTTTTAAACATGTGTTTTAAACTACCGAAATTTGGACAGCATATTTAATTATTTAATCAGAGTTGAATGCTGGTCTTCAAGATTTTTATGCATGGATCAATTAGAAAAACAAAAAAATATCTAAATATGGTATTTATTAATAAAAAAAAGTTCTCTATAAAATATAATAATACATTCAGTGATAGCATGTAACTACAATAAACAAAAACTTTTATAATAAAATAATAACATACCGGGTGACCACCGCTATAGGTACTCCTGTTTACATTTTTTTTTTTATAAAACTGGATGAATGAAATTTGGGAAAGTGTTAATAGACAAAAAATTCCATTATTTAGGATACTCTTGAGGTTAATATGACCCGTTTTTTTCGGAAATGACGTCATCATTGAAATTATAAATGGCACCCTATATTCTGTGTGTGATATATTCTATCAGGATGACATTCTGAACACAAAAATATATCTATCGTCAATTTTTATCAACGACAAAATAACTTTTTCGTGTATTAACCTTGGTGGCTATGAATTGGTGAAGACAGTCGACAATTGTCAAATAAACACTAACTAAATTGATTTTGGCCGACATTGCATTACTGGCGCCGTCTAGCGTGACAACAAAAAGTCATTCACACAACAGATTTAACTCCACTGAGAACTGACATACGAAAAAAAAAACGCCGATGAAAATTTTTACAAATAAAACAATTGCGTGATTTAAAATATGTTTAAAACAATTTTTATTCCTTATTTAAAACATGTTTTTTGGGAGATTTAAAACATGTTTCTTTTCATGTTTTTTGCGAAGTGTTTAAAAACATTGTTTCGTGTTTAAAAACATCATTTTATAAAAAAAAAACCTACTTTTAATCCAAAACCCGGTCTTTGGCAGGTTAAATTACAAAAGGCATGTTGTTCGAATGCGATAGCACAATATGGTTCTCTAATATGTTACTTACTTTTAATACATTTAAAATGTCCCTATTTACGTGCCTTTTTTTGTAATATAACGTCATAGAAAATAAAATACAATACCTTTAAAACTATTAAAGCCTGCCAATATACTATCAGGTGCAAGAAATTGTTCAACTGGTAAATTGGTAACTATTGTAGTTAGGTATTGGTAACGTCAGTACGGAATGGTTAAGCGCTGAATTTTCTGTCGATTGGTGAACTAAAATACATAATTGTTAAGATTCTGGTCCATGTTGCAATGAAGATTGTATATAGATATAGTAAGAAATAAAAACCTCTTAAGCTTTGCAAGATATTTATTTGCTCTGGTACCGGTTTCGACTTACGTCATCATCAGCCAGAATCTGCACAGGACATAAAGACAAAAATAGATAGAACACAATACAAAAAGAATAATATTAATCAACTCACAGTCTAAATTAGTCAATAATCAGCGTACATTGCAGCTACGATATCTCTGGCACGTGGCTAACGGAAAATAAGACGTGGAAAAATCAGAAAATAAACACGTGCTACCCCGTTCACGGCTGTAGCTACATAGAACGTGGCGGTACAAATTTTCCAGCGAGATCGGGAAAAGAGTGGGGGCGTTCGTTCGGCAACAGCAATAAAATCAAAATACCAGAAAGCACCGTAAATAAATTCTGAAATCTCCATTAAAATAGAGCGTAGTTAAAAACAGACGGGCTACTAAACTATGAAAAAGTCAACAATAGAAATAAATACAAATAAAATGTACAGAATGTAAAACTGCACCACAGAAGCAGAGTATCATTCAATGAGTATTCACAAACAAATAATCAATGAGCATCGTAAAAATATAAAAATGAAAAAACATCAATAAACATAAAAACATGAGCGAAAAACTACAGAAAAAACCAGCGGCAAGCATCAGGAGGGCAATGCGGAAATGGAAAAAAGCAAAAATAAAACAACAAAATTCAAAAACTCATAAAGAGGGGGAAACAAGCAAAAAACTCAGATCAACAGCCAGACAAAAGATAAACGGGTGAAGCCCAAATTTGCCCAAATTTGCACGTGTTTATTTTCTGATTTTTCCACGTCTTATTTTCCGTTAGCCACGTGCCAGAGATATCGTAGCTGCAATGTACGCTGATTATTGACTAATTTAGACTGTGAGTTGATTAATATTATTCTTTTTGTATTGTGTTCTATCTATTTTTGTCTTTATGTCCTGTGCAGATTCTGGCTGATGATGACGTAAGTCGAAACCGGTACCAGAGCAAATAAATATCTTGCAAAGCTTAAGAGGTTTTTATTTCTTACTATATCTATATAAAATACATAATGTTCCATTTAAAAAATACTTATAAAAAACACTTAAATAAAAAAAAACACTTAAGTTGAAATTTTTGAACATTCTGTATAAAATATAATGATCTCCTAAATATTTTTTCAAGATTTACTGCAAACAACTGCAAGAAAGTAGAAAAACCAAAATACCTCAAACATTGTGGCATTTGGGTATAGGGAAATCTGATAACAGTCGAACATTCACTATTATTGTCACTTGTAGAACAACACCTAAAACTGTCAGGTTTTTAAATTCCTTATTTTTTTATAAATAGAAATCGTTTCAACTTTCGGTAATTGTATCTTGCCGAATTTAATTGGTAAATTACAATCACAAAATGATGTTAATACGTAGGATTACAAAGTTAAATACCAAAGGCGCATAAAAAACTGCCTACAGGGCTAATTTTAATTAAAAATTTGTGGGGCGGTTTTCTCTGAATTTTGTACGACAATATGGCGAATCCCCTGTCTAACCCCCGAATTGCCGCGCGAATTAAGTGTACCGAGAATAGCCGGAAATGAGGGTTGAAAGCGGTAGAAGGACCACTGGAAACGCAGCTGTACTTAGAATTCTAATTAAAGTTATTTATTATGGAGACCGAAAATTTGGGACCCAAGAAACGGTTAGGTACACGTAAACAAGATGTTATTGCGTTGTAAAAGTAATAATTACAGATATACTTCTTCCCTTGAGAATAAAAGTTAAAATTACAAGAAAGATTAAAAAGTAGTATTAATTGCAGAAAATGCCCTATTATTTTTTCCTAAATATTCTAAAAACAAAATTGTAATACTTGAAGATTTTTATATTATAGCTTAGATAAATGGAGTTAAATTGACGGTGCCAAAATTTACCGTGTTTTCTTGTTATAACAGTCATATGACGACATCCCAACATCTCCATATGTAAATCCGTAAGAAATCCCTATGATGCAACTTGACGCAAAACGATGC
Source organism: Aphodius sticticus (assembly GCA_963966075.1). Classification (NCBI taxonomy): domain Eukaryota; kingdom Metazoa; phylum Arthropoda; class Insecta; order Coleoptera; family Scarabaeidae; genus Aphodius; species Aphodius sticticus. Next base: position 63,091,973 of record OZ014507.1, read on the forward strand.
GACGCGACGGCGACGCTTGTAGAAAAGCGCCGCTAGAGGCGCGGCACTGAACTAAATAAGTACTAAAGCGCGGCCGGGGGCGATATTCCGGATGTATTTTTAAGGTGTATGAATGTTACGTGCGACCATATATACTTTATTAGCAATAACGCTAAGTGCACACATTCGCTAAGACATTTTACAGTAACTGCAGAAACAAAGCCAGACCGTAATTCAGCGCCTAAGAGCGCATGTAGTAAGCCTGCAGTTTTCACTGTTAGAGCTCTTGTCGACTGCCGTATTCAACGTTTTATTGTTGAAGTTGCTTTACCATTTCTTCGTTTTAACGGTTCAGGAAAAGTTGTTTATATTTAGTTATATTCTGCTTTGTAGGTAAAAACCCTACTAAGTTAGTAGTGTAACCAAATATAAAGTTGATTATGGGCTGGTATGTTCACCTATGTATATCAAAACAACTGAATTGCTTACTTGTTTTAATACTTAAGTTTATACTTAAGTTTCGGAAAATGTACAGCCTTTATCTTTAATATGGTAAATCTTAAACTTCGGTGAATTATTTATTCAAAAGTAGGACCGTGTCGATGGATCCTTTTTTACGTTTTCTCAGACTAAAATTCAGTGGTAGCGATTCCTCTTAAAAATTATAGACAATAGCATTAATATCTTTTCGTATGGTCTATGGTCAAATACTCGCTGGTTTATAACTTATGTTAACAATTATATCCTCTTATCGTGGATACCAGTTTTACTAAAATTTTGGTTTGTTTTCGATTTTCTGGACTAAGTTAGAACACAAAAAACTCATTTAAAGAACAAAAATAAATAGTTTGGAATAAAAACAAAAGCATGAAAATATGCCACATATGATACAAAGTATTCAAATCTTCGTAGTTGCATAGTTTTTTAAATATCTAATTGCTTTTGATTTCTTGCCAGCAAATCAACATTGAAAATAAAAGAGAAAGCAGCTTTTATTTCAACATTTATTTTTTATGCAATTTACCTCCAGCATTCGAAACAAGAATAAGAATTTATTGTTAAACGGCTACCTAAGACAAAACTAATAAAATGAAAGATTTACGAATTAAATAAAAGCGTTCCTGTATTTTTTTCGTTTCTTCATCTTTGAAATGTAACTTTATCAACAAATTTTGTAACAAATAAAGCTTGAATTTTGTCTGCAATCTGTTTGCAAAGTGCGAATATAAACGGAACACACCGCCATTAAACTACAGGTGTCTATTTTTTGCAACCGCACATTTATACTTCAAAAATCGTTGTGGCTAGTGTGACAACTGTGTACTAGATGGCATGCATGACAGTTGTCAAAAAGTTTTATTAAAAATTTTAATTATTGTGCTTTTACTACCAATGACTGTCGCTAGAGTGTGCTTAAGAGACAACTGACCGTTGATGTTCTCTCTTAATAGTTTCCAAAAACACTGTAAGTAATTTTAGTCACTTATACATAGACAACTTTTTCTTTGTGTGTTTTGCGATTTACATTATATTGATTATTGTCTTTGACATTGTAGAATTAAACCGATCTGATGAAGCTTTACCAATGAAAAGCGAAACGTTACCGGTTTCGTTTTTATAAAAACATTTTCAGCCTAAATCTACAAAAATAATAGTGGTGGTAATGTAATAAATAAATAATTTAACAGAGTACTGATAATTAAAAACATTAAAAACAATAAAGAACTCGTGTGCCATGTGTGAAAGACGAGGACATTTGACACACGGCTGGAAGTTAGCAAGAGGGATGGCTGAAAATTGGTATAAGGTAGGCAGCTAAAAATTCAAACATCTCAAAATTATTGTAAAGTGAACATGAATAAAGAAAGAAAGTCTAATTGATTATTTAGTAAGGTGATATTATGGTTTCTTCTATGCTTTTCTATTTCAAGTTGTTCCAATAAATCTAATTTGTACTTTTTATTACATTTGTGAAGTTATGTAGGTTCATTGTATTTTATACAATGTTGAACTTTTATGCGGATAAATGTTAGAAGAAGTTTTATATTTATGTTCTGCAATCCGTTTTGCCAACTTCCTTCCGGTTTGACCAACATAAACAGCATCACAATTGGAGCATTCTACTGAGTAGACTCCAGACTCATCCATAACTGATTTACGGGTTTTGAAATTTGATAGTAACTTGTAAATGGTATTACTGCTCTTAAAAGCAGGATAAATGTTGAATTTAGTTAAGATTTTGTTAAGTTTCAGATTGACATTATTGTAAGTGAGCGGTTTGTATATTTTCTCAGGTATTTTTTCAGATATGTAAAGTGGGTCACAAGTGCTTAAGATTTGTTGTAAAAGACGGTTGATATGTTTAATGGGGAAAGAATTGTTTGATGCAAGGTTATAAATGTAGTTTAATTCATCGATTATGGAGTGGTAATTGAGTGGATATGTTAACCAACGATTGAAGAGAAAACGACAAGAGGCCATGCGCTGGGAAACAGGATGAGATGAGTTATATGGGATTATGGTAGGAACTGCAGTGGGCTTTCTATATATATATATATATATATATATTGTATTCCATGATATTGTTACGATTTGTTAAGGATAAATCTAAAAATTATATTATTTAATTATTAAATTATATTATACTATATTATTAATTATATTAAAAATTATATTATATTATCATATTATTTGACTGTCACATAACGTATGCAGCCATTATATGTGAGTAATATACGGCGTTTCTTACAAATATTATTTTAAATGTATTTGTTTTATGATCATAAAATACAGAACTGTCATAAGAAGATACCGAGTCGTATAAATCATATAAATCATAGTTGTATAAATCGCCATTGATATTTACATAATAAATGCATGAGTGGTAGATAAAATACAAAAAATAAGTTACTTAAGATAAATTAAATGCACAAGGAACTACATTTGCGTGTTCATCTTGAGGCCTGTCGCACTGCAGGTCGTCGCATTTGCATTAATAATAAACCGCGCCGGTTATAAAATCAATTCTTTAATACCGGAGCACCAGTTATGTCCACTATAAAAGCTCGTTCGTTCAAATTTAACCCCTCGCGCGGACGTGACGCTCAACGCGCAAAACTGCAGCAGCAGTTTTACCATAGGGGGTAGGGATGGGGTCACAGTAAGCTCTAATTCGGAGCAAGTGCTTTAATAAATTTTTTATCAGCCGCAATAAAACTGCGGACGACAAGCCGCACAAAAAGAAACGACACTAGCGTCACCCGACGTCCGCCAACAACAACTGCAGAGTCGCCTGCCTACAGGCTACTGGGTGACGTCAGTTTGAATTTATTCCGGGCTTTTTTTCGGTCATTTTAACGAGCGTAGAGCTAGGTCCGTATGAGCGCAGGATGCATTCCAGAACAGGAAACAATATACTGCGGACCAGCGCTGCCGGCCTCACCAACGACGGTGTAATTGTTAACGCTGGAAGTAAATTTCACCGCAACGGCGCGGCGTAAACCCAGTCAGTGATATGGGGTCGCAGTTTCGATCGGTCCAACCGGTAAGGATAAACAAACTAAAAATACGATCATACTATTGTCTATATCCTGCACCGGTATTGTTCGGTTCGCTTTTGTATAATGAAGAACCTGAAGCAACAATGAGGTATCTGCATATTTTGGTTTATTTGGTTTCATTCCAATATTAATACAAAAAAGTATATAGATGCATAAACAGAGATATATTTGACATTTTGTAATGAGTGATACTATACTTTGACCATAAGGAGCAGAAACACATATTTCAAACTGTGATTGGCATCTTAAATCTAATCTTAGAAAAGCAGAACTGAAAGTGCAAAAGCAGATATTTGCCATCAGACGTATCAGGTTGCGGTTCTTCATTCACGTGATCATGTTGTTTACATTATTTTGACATATTCAGTTCAGTAATGATACTGCAACATCTGGTAGAATAAATTACTTCATGAATTCTTGTGTGCTAAACAAATTTTGTAAGATGATAATAACATGGACTTTTGAGTCAAGTCCTTGTGGAAAAGGTAGAAAAAGAACTGCAAATAAGCAAGAATTGAAGAGAGAAAACGCCGAAAATTAGTACACAAACAAGTCCAAACCCTATCAAGATTTGTTTTTGTTGAAACATTCATAGACAAAAAAAAAAGCAAAAAGACAGGGTAGCAAGTTTTAAAAAATGTTGACAATAGTTCCCAAAAAAGCAATTAGTATGCGACAGGCAATAAAAGCGTTTCTCAAATCTAACCAGTGAGTTGAATGTAAATCAAGTCAAATTATGATAGATTTACAGTCTTAGGGTGGAAGAACACCCCAGAAAAATAATAAGGATAAGGAGCGAACAGCGATTATTTTTTCCTTTGACTGCCAAAAACGTTTACTGTTGCCCACGATTTAAGATGAATCCTATTACAGATACATACATTAGCATGTAAGTAAGCCTCTAAAATTTCCCGTTGGTGGCAGGCCTATCAAAATAAAAGCTCAGTCCGGAAACTGTACTAATTTAAATGGACAGAGTGACCGTCGCAAAAGCTCAAATGAGATTCTGCAGTTTAAATTTAACTTTGTTAGCCAAATATTATGAGACGAATTGGAAGCACGATAATTGTATTTACTTCTTCAATTTTGTTGGAAAATGGTCGTCCTTATTATCATTATCATTAAAAATTGAATTTCATGTCATTTTTTAAACAAAGTATCATATAATAAATCATTCATTTCCAAATAAAACACATAATCATTACAATAATAAGCCACACACATAAAACTAGTTATATGTCAAGTATACAGTGTGTCTCACGGGACGTTGGAGTGTATGGGTACTTTTGTTATTATTAGAGATAGAAAGTCGGTTAAATGGACAAATAATCTGTTCAGAAAACAGTTGAATTCCAAACGGTTCCCAAGCTAATTTAAAAACCCCAAAAAATGTCATTTTTTAATTATGCCTTCTTTACTTCTTTATTTGTGATCCAATCGAAAAAGCGTTTCACACTATAAAGGCACTTTTTTGTCTACAATTTAATTATGTTAGTTTAAATTTTTTTTCGCCAATGAATTCATCAGAAACAAACGCAACATTTGTTTTACTTATGGCCGCCATATTGGTTTTATATATGTTTGGATTCATCATTTCTTTCTGAGTAATTTGGTATGCCACATGCTATATTTTTAATACAATAAGATAATAGAATTGACTGAAAATTGTACACTTCGAGCGTTGCTGAAAATCGCATGGTGCCATGGAAGACATTTTGTGAAACAATGTGATATCTACCCATCTGTATACATCTGTTGACCAAAATTGGTGAAAACCCAGAATTTTCTAAAAAAAATATTATGGTCCGATGAAACATATTTTCTAACTGCGGTACTTTTAACTGAAGGAAGACGCACTACTGGGTACTATGCCCGCGAAAATCAGCACATTTTGGACCGCGCCATAATCAGTTGCGGTTTGGTTTTAATGTATGGTGCGGTATAGTGGCCAACCGATTAATCGGACCAATTTTTTATAATAAAAATTTAACTTCGGCAATATTGCAATATTGCAATATTGCTCTCTGAGGACGTGGAAGAAAGAATGGACGCTATACCGTTGGCCTTACGCTAAGGTATGTGGTTCCAATAAGATGGGGCACCTGCAAATAATGCCCGAATTGTGAGGAACTATTTAGATATAAGACATAAACGGGGAGTAATTGCTACCTATTCAGAACTATCATAACCACCAAGATTGCCGGATCTTACCCCTTGTGATTTTTATCTATGTAGTGACTTAAAAAATAAGGAGTATGATGTTTATAATTTTAGAAACGTTGGGGAGTTACGTGACACCGTCATCGCCGCTTTCAATTCGATTGACAGAAGAACCCTCGGTAAGGTCACCGTATTATGGAATGCTGTCAAAAATGCCTCCATGAAAATGGCGAGATTTTTAGAACATTATTTAGTTTGTTAAAATGTTGTGTAGTTAGTACAAATAAATACATTCCAAAATTTTACTGTAACTTGACTATGGGCACATAAATACTGTATCACTCAAATGTGCTTTTCATGGCACCATGCGATTTTCAGATATAAAAAAAAACTTCACTTTTGTCGGCTTATTGTGTTCTAAATATGGCATGTGGCATATCAAATTACTCAGAAAAGAATTCTGTATCCAAACATGTATAAAACCAATATGGCGTCCATAAGAAAAACAAAAGTTTCGTTTGTTTCTGACGAATTCATTAGCGAAAAAAATTTTAAACTGACCGGATCAAATTGTGGATAAAATATGCCTTTATAATGTCAAAACGCTTTTTTGATGGGATCACAAATAAATAAATTATAACCATAAAAATTACACATATACTCATTACAATAATAAACAAAAAACTTAAAACTAGTTATATGTCACATGTCAATATATAAACACCAAGAAGACTCATAAGTCTCATAACCATTAATTTTGCATCTGCATATCGGTATTCTTTGTATTCCCTGTCTAATTTCAACTAAAACTAAGCACTAAGGTAGGCAATACATTATGAAAACTTGTGTTTCTTTACTATCAACACATTTATTCTAGGATATAATTATGTTGAAATTCAAATTAGCTGAGACTGTTATATCAGTACTTTTACATTCGTTATTTGTCAAATGTGAGGCGCCGGGCGAATGTATAATTTCAGAAAAGAAAAGAAAAGAAAAGAACATCTCATATCCGATTTCTTTTTGTCTGGTGAACATCCGAAAGGAAACGAACAATACCAACAATATGATATTATTATTTGATACTCAAACACGCTATCAGGCGACTTCAGCAGTACCTATAGAAGCGGGAGAACTTGTCGATTAGGATTCTGCACTCGGACGCTGCACAACGTGCATACAAAGGCCGTGGCGCTGTGTCCTCTTTTAGCTGTGACTCTTATTGTTATTCTTCTCGGGCGGATTGGCAAATGTGCAGGGAACATCGCGAATAGATAAGGAGTTAACGAGTGCGCGGTGGCCCATGGCAGTCGCCATCGCTGCGAGCAAAACGACGAGCTAGATGCGCTCTCAACGATGCAAAACAGAAGCGCGAAGCCGCTGAATATAAATAAGGGTTGACTTGGTAGTACACAAAGACAATTTTTAATGAAGGGTGCTTCCTTTTATTAGATTTATTGTGATTTATGGTTTAAATTAAATTTATGATGCTGTAATGATGCATTTTTATATTGGCTTTTTAGAATATGACATTCAGAAAATTAAACAGTTTTTAAAACACCTATCTCATTTCTTAGCGACGTTTTCATGTAGCAGTAACTTTTCCCTACATGTCTTAACATAGTTGGATTAGTGTCGAAGATATGCCATAACAAATAAAGTATCAATTTTAGAAAACACATTTCCAAAGTCATTCGTTCAAGTCAAGTCAAGTTAAATGGTGATGGTCTATCATCACAATCTTCGGGACGTGTATATGCAGTGTGGTCTTATATGTTGTCTTGCCGTTTGATATATTAACCAAACTGTATTTTAAATGGCTCTGACTTCTTTAGCAATTGAGTAATACCAATTTGAAATGAAACTCTTTACTCATAATGAAATTTATTGAGTTTTTTGTTTCTTTACTTGAGAATTTTAGTGGGGAACAAAGTGGGACACTTTGTATATTTGGATTTTAGTTTTGATCCGATTTAATTTATTGTCTAGTTTTTTTTTTATAATTATTTAACCAACATTGATTAAAAGTAGAGATAAATGATCAAGAGTTTTTAACGCACGAGCGATAGTGAGATAATTAATAAATAATTAGTGGAGCCAATAAAGGTTTTCCTGCACGTTTTACATTTTTATTTTTTTTTTCATTTTGGCGTCTGCATTTTTGTCTATTTGTCCGATGTTTGTCGCAGTCCAGAATATAGCAAACTGATGTTGGAAAACGTATAAAGTTTACTAGTCCGCAAATATTTCAATAGTCAAGCTAAAATTTGCCTAAACTTATAGAGGTAAAATATTCACAAAAAAGTATCATTGCAATTAGCATGTGTTGGAAAAGGCTCTTCTTAAGCATCTCAAATTTTCAAATTGCGGTTTTCAAGATTTACACAAAAACGATTCAAAAAACTTTTAAAAAAATACTGGTTTATAGTTTTCGTAAACTCTACAGGAAAATTATCACAACATTTACAATAGGTATAATTTTTCTGAAATTACTAACAAGATTAATGAGGAAGAAGGGCTCTTTACAATTATGATTCTTGCAAAGTAATAAGTAGTAGGTAACGTACCTTTCAAAGAAAATATCAAATCTTGCTTTACATAACAAAAAAATCTGCGTTTTAAGCCATAATTATTGAACTGGTAACACCCAAATTTTGTAATATGATAACACATGTATTTATTTCATAACCATCACGTTGATGGTTTTGATGTTAGAGCATTAACAGCTTGAACATTTTGCACCCATAAACGCAGGCAATATGCTTGCACTTTTCCGATTTGCTGTTGGTATAACTACAAACGCTAGACCACTAAAGAAGATAGAGAAAATTTATTTCTGGATAAACCAGTAATAATAAATTACTAATAGTAGCGCACTGACCGAGATAGACTACATCGTGAACTTCCTAATATCTGAGAGAGAGATAGACCATGGTTTCACCGCTCTAGTAATAGTGACTCGACCATATACAATCACTACAGTACACTTTTGTAATCTCAAGAACCCATTCAAACGATATTTGCGCTTTTTATTGGATTTTTTAACTTGGTGTTATGTATAATAAAAAACTTCAGAACTGATGATATTCAGATATCATCAGTTCTGAAGTTTTTTATTATATGTATCCAATTCTGATGAAAATGGAGACTTTCCTTGCCAATGTGGTGTTATGTATTCTGTAATTGAAAGAAAAGAAATAAATGTCATCGGATGAAAACTAAAAACAATATAAGAGTAACACTATTATGTTACCTTTCTTTCAATTACCTTTAAAAATCCGTTAAAAACGTAAATATCATTTGAATAGGTTTTTGAGATTACAAAATCATACTGTAGCGATTGTATATGGTTGAGTCACTATTAGTAGAGCGCTGAACCATGGTATATATCTCTCTCAGATATGAAAACTAAAAACAATATAAGGGTAACACTATTATGTAGAACACACTACCTAGGCAGATTGTAAGCGAAAGAATATGGGAGATTTGTTGACAATGAAATTGTTTACCCAAAATGACCTCCTGCATCACTGGTTGCCCTTTCGGGATATCTCATTGTTAAACGGTAATCACACTGGTCACTTGTATTTAAAACATAATAGTAATCTTTGGGTAGTTCGGTATCGGCATCTTCTATGATCATATTGATTTTTATGTCAGTTGAAGCTCTTAATTCACAGTATCTCATGTTTAGGGTCATTATAAATGATTGTAGTCGAAGTAGGCCATGTCCATGAAAATTTTTGCCTCTATACACAAACAATTGTCGAACTTGAAATAGGTTATGTAACCTATTTAACTTTTGCGTGTAGATCAGTAGTAGGTACTTCATTCAAATATAGCGGCAACCACAAATCTTTACATTTGATACAATGGCCTACTTCGACATACAATCATTTATAATGACCCTTTATAGTCTCTAATTTTTATATTTGTAAATAATAGACGAAAAATATAAAAATATAATGCACCAAAAATATAAAAACTATAAAGCATGAAATGAAAACCAATTCTCAAGCATCTTTAACAGCTCTGACACTAACATTACCTCAGAACTGAAAATACCTATTCTCACTGGTAGACCGGCTCGCGTAATAAACCATAATTATCCTCGGGCGGCATTACGCTTGCAAAAGGAGAGGGCGGGAAAGACCAAAGGACCCGGAATGGAGAGTCGGACGAGCGTCGCGACGGGCGATGAAATAGGACGACGTCTTTCAGACCGTCGGCTACTGAATGCAAATTATGCATAGTGAGGGTATGAGGTGCGGCTCTAGCAGGCAAGCAGACAGCCAGCGAATCCCACTAGCCAAGTGAGTGAATGTATATACCGGCGGAGAGCAGCTCCTGCGGTGATTAATCTTTGTCAAGGATTAACGCAGACTTCACAGTGACGAGTATTATTGTTGCCAGAGGCGGTCGGTGCCTCTATGTGCCAGTGAAACTCCTGAAACGGACAGGATATCGATAAATACGTAATAATATGCGTACGGGTGCTTCTGTAATTTCCTCCCCTTTGCTTTTGTGGTTTGGATCGTCGTATGGGATAAGGATACTTTTTACATTGCTGGGCATAGTTTGTTGTTACCAAACTCTAAAATGCGTTAATTGACAGCTTGATAATGTCACCGTAAAACCTGTTCCAGGAATCCTTTGAAAAATCGAAGCATTGTGGGAGAAAGTCAACTGAGATGCTATGATACAATAAGGAAAAAGTTAAATTAACGAGACTAAAAGGGCAAAATGACGAGAATAAGAAGTGTGTCCGGTGTTGTCCTCCTGGGGAATGAAGTCTCAAAATGTGTCATCTACTCCACTTACTAGAGACATTTCAAACTAAGAAGAGAGTATCCTCACAAAATTAAGGCCATTTATAGACCACTCGTTCCAGAGATATTTTGAAAGATACAAACGGAACATAGATATCGGTGGTTAGATATTCTAAAGTTTAAAATATTGGAATTACATTGTCTTACCTATGTTAAAATGATTTGACTAAAAATAAATTGAAGTTTATATTTTAAATATGGTTAAAATTACTCGACCAATATTTTTGTCCAGGCTACATCTACTGATTTGACAATAATTGTTGTTCATGTCACACGTTCTAATTTCCAATAACTATAAATAATTATATATTGACTAGAATTAACTGATAAAATTAAATGGTTTCTATAATCAGTATTAAATCAAAGCGTGATTAGACAAGGGTGTCATCATATCACATATAAAAAGTAAATAGGTAAAAAAAAGTAGAAGACAAACTTACTGGTTTTAGATTATTAAATACTAAAAAAATAATGAAAACGAGCTAAGAGATTACGTACATATAAACTATACAACGATTTATTGTAATACTCAATCATAATGAAAAAATAATACAAAACACTATTAAAGATTGACTCCTGAAGCTGATGTAATTGACCTGAACGTTATGATAACTTGTAGTAACTAATACAAGAACCAACCGTGCAGGTAAATTTGGAATCAACTGCTGTTCAGTTTACGTTATGATGCTTCTACGATTCATATCGTCATGGTAATCACACAACTGGAGTCTTAATACAATACAGCTTAGCTTGCACTTGATTATCGATAGTATAAATATGAATAACATACTAGAAATAATCATCCATATGCCATTTGGAATGAAATCTCCCTCTGTATAACAGGGTCTATTATCAAACATTTTCCTTTACTTATAGGGTTTTCAAATAATCAGATTTATATTACTCGAGTACCTAAAACCGGTAGTATGAGAATAATCAGTATATGTTTTATCAGTATAAATAATATTCCAATCATCTCTGTTATATTCCATCATCATTCTTAAGTAATTGACTCGTAATTCTCTCTTTCCAAGATAACTGCACAACTGTTGAAGTTTTTGCCATCGGTAACTTTAACTATTGAGTTTCCAAAAATGCCTACTATCAATAAACATATTAAATGAATTTACTTAAATCCCATTCTTAAATAACTTAGTAAAGAAACTAAAACAACAAGTATGTATGAGACTCTCATTAGGTCAACTAAAAATTGTTTAGATTTTTGAAAACTTTCGTTCTCGCTACATCACAGGCGAGGGAACTGTACTACATTCAAGCGCAGTCTTGGAGTACAGTTCATGTGTGCATTCCCAATCGTCCTAATAACACAAATAGGGAATCCAATCCCGCAAATGCTGGATCCCGCAATTGCGAGATCCCGCAGGGATTTCGCGGGAACAACGTTGCAGGATTAGCTGTGCGGGATTCACTGGATGTTCGGAACTCGATATCAAATTTCCGAATTCGGCAATAAAAGCGCAAATGTCATTCATAGCGCCGCAGAAAGCAATAAATTACTCATCATAAATTACTGACTCGTGCCAAGTCGGTTCGACCCTGGAATCAATGCCCTGGATTCGTTCCTTTGCATCAAATACGATCGACCGATACATTCCTACTGAGTAACCGAACCACAGAATACTATAAGCAGAACGGCGACTCTCGACGGCACCATTGATCTTTGTCTGCCAGATTCTATGACCTCACGCCATCTTGTGTTTGGAACTATCAGGATCGAAATAAGTACTAAGGCCCTATATATTTCTTGTAGATACCCCCAAAGGTAACAGATCATATTGATAACGAATTTAGAAAAAAATTCGGTTTAACGTTGCCTATTGGAAGTTATTACCCCACTTTACCACCGACGTCGGCAAACAACAGCAAACTGAAGAAACATTTTTTTTTCATCAGATAGAGATTACAATACTTAAATTTATGTAGTATATTTATTGATAGTACTTTTAAAACAAAGGTTTTAGGAAAAGGGAATAAAAACACGTGCTGCTTTATTTATTTTCTTTATTCGTGTTGCCATATAATTAACTTCCTTCTACTTTTGTTGGTTTTTTAATTTCTGTTTATAAATTTGACGTACAAAATAACTATGTTAGTTCGAGACATTAGATATGTTATCTTTTCTCCGAAAATACGTCAAAAGTCACTGTAAACTGTAACTTTTAAACTATTCCGACTGTTGTATTTTGTATTGTATCTATATGCGATACATATCTTCCTGCTACTATACTCTGTTTTTAATTGCATCAACACTTTTATTAGCATATTTAGTAGGTTGGGCACAAAGAATGTTATTATTGTTTGCTATCCCACAATTTCGCGTATCCGAGGGATTGATGACTATAATCCCGCGGATTTGCGGGATTGAGGTTTTGGTTACGGGATTGGATTCTCTAAACACAAATATCTACGCCACTGAATAAAATTTGGTCGACTGCGCAGCCGGCCGGCAAATGACGTCAGACCATTTACTTGATTCGAAACATCCTGCATAAGCCATGGTTATCAGCTCCATATAATAAATTGCGTTTTTTCCCACCTCTTGTGGATATGCAAATTGTTTTTTTGCGTAAAAATAAATTGATACTAAAAACAGCTTTATAGAAATCAACCAGCGACTCCACCAAATGTGGCCATAACTCACACGACGTTATCTGCGTAACATTTCCGGTCTATTATGCTACATAACGACGTCCAAATATTACCTCTCGACCTATATCCGTTTGCTAGGGTGTGCGCGATCTGGCATAGCGGCAACTGCCCTATATAAAAATAATAGGCCTCATGTCAACGGGAAAAACTGATTCCAATTACCGGCGCACAATGGAAGAAGAATTGTTCGACGGGCTGGGCTAGCGCGTCATCGCCGCCTTCACAAAGGGTATATATATTTTTTTCGTGCTGGGACGTGTTCGGGGATGCCCGGACGTATATGAATGCGAGGTTCGCATCGGTCGGCTTATTCGTTTTTGGCTGAATAGCCGACCGGGATGCTGCCTGTGCGGCTTATTGTTTAACATCATAAAAATTAATTCCAGCGGATAAAAATCGTTTCGGCGGGCATATTCCAATATTTTATTAAAAATCCCGTCGCCGAACGCTTGCTGCTCGTGACATATCTGCCAACGGAAGTGTTTATTTGTATGGGTGTGTGTGTTTTTTTTTAGGTAGTTTGCGCGATATTAAAAATATAGGTATATAGCCTGCTGTGGCTGTAGATATTAGCGGATGCACGATGTAATAGTACAATAGGTTTCCCTTTATGCGCAAAAAATGAGCGGCTTTATGCAATATTCGAATCTATCGGTGGTATTGCGTGTTTTGGTTTAAACGATTTTTGACTATAAGTTGTTAATTAATCCTTATCATTTATTAGGTTTTGTTGTGTACGTATAGTTCATATTAATATTATACATATTTATGAGATGATGTTAACTCAAATATAATAACTGGCATGCTGTCTACTTGACGAATTATATATTTTTCTACTTTGCGTTCGTTATAAACTCATAACCAAACCGCTTTCGGTGTCGTTATGAAAACAGTAGATCACAAACTTTTAGTAACTTTTAGTTTTCCAAGATGACATCTCAATCGCTATTGGCTTGCGTCAATCGTATTTGTGAATTTCGCCACAACTATCATTTGCTGAATATAAAACTACTCTAGATTGTAAAATGAGAACCGCATTTTTCGAAATTTAAGTAAAATTAATGTCGCAAAGTAGAAAAAATAGTATATAACACACTTTATAAGACGTATTGGCGCACTCGTTCCATTTGGGCACTCCTCGCTATGGTCGTTGTGCCCAAAACAACTCGTGCGCCAATTTTTGTTTATAAAAATTGTATTATAATATACTATTTTATTTGTGTTTATGTATTCTACATGACACTTTAAATAGTCTACAAGATCTACTATCTTTTCATAATTATGACGTATAAACAACCAGGTGGACTGTATATCAATTATAATTAATAATTATCGATATGAAACAATATTCATACAAAAACTGTGACAGTTGCACGCAAGCATGCTCGAGCGCAAATGTGAAACGGAATTATGGGCACACACTATTCAGGTTTGATCGACAGTTTTGTCAGAGAGAGGTGCGTGTACATTTTATGAACGCATCCCAAAATCACAAAAACATCTCAAATAAACATCAAATTTGGTGCTCGACAGCGCAGCGACAACGCAGCGCAGCACATGGTGTCAGATGCTCTTCTTATTTTTAAACAAGTTTACCATAGCTTTGGAAACCCAATCTAGACTAACAGGCTTGGCATGAAACATCCACACACGGAAAAAATCATAAAAAATCATGCTCAGCCAGATATCTTCATGCCCTGCCTCGACCTGACAGGTCCATCCGGTCCATCAGTTTTGGACAACAGACAATCAAACTTGCACGCGTGCATTGACTCTACGTACAAATGTTACAGCTTTGCATGACCGTGTGTGGCCCGGTTATGTATAAGACGCACGGTTGTCAATTCAATGGCTTTGTATTGACAGGGCAAAGTAAAATATTTCATATTGTCGAGTTAATGCCAGAACCAGATAACACTGTTCTACTACAAATTCAATGAAAAACAACCAAACATGGTTCATTTTTCATTGTTTTTTAGTACGACCATAATGGGTATACCGTACTCGCTGTTTTAGATAAATGTGACTCTTAATACACATATTAAATAATGATTGCTAGCAAATAGGTAGCCATCCCGTTACCCAACAAACCAATCCCTTGTTTATTGCCCATAAGACAACCGATATCCGCAATATGCTGTCTCCCTTCGCCTTTCGGTCGCCTCAGAATCCCTTCGAGAGGTGTACTCATCCCGAAGCGACCCCTTTGCCCCTTACACGGTGACACTTTCAAGTCCTCCTCAATTCCACCCACAATGCGTCGCCCTCGCCTCGGTCTCCGTAGTCGAGAGCACTCGAAATTATTTTCAAACGCTAATATTGGATCCAATTACGAACATGCCATCGCAGATCGGAGGAGGGCTTGCCTCCTCACTGTGCAAGTACTGCACAAGGCGAAAGTATATATATAGTGCCGTCGAAGATAAAAGCGTTCCCGTTGCCGTGCTCGTTGATGGGATTCTCGCTCTATATGAAAGGACCAGGACCTGCAATCGCATTAACTTTTTTTCTGCCTTCGCACGTATCTCTTTCTGTTTATATTTGATCTGTATAACGGTTTTAATGGGATTAACCAAAGGGCCAGAGCGTTTTTGCAGGTGCTATCGGAAAACATCATGTACCTATAGCGACACACCTTTTCAATAATAACAATAATAACCCACGCTTTATCATCGGTGTTCAGTTTCACACATCATTAAAAACTTGACTTTACAAACTTGATTTTCTTAATAACACCATGATCATGTAGTCCAGGCAGAAGGTTACAAAATGTTCTATCTGGTGCATCCCAGCCACAGATAATGATGAATGTTCTAAAAGAAACAATTCTGTAGAAATATGCTGCTATAGATTTGTTTTATACAAAGTCAATAAATAGTTCTAGACCTAGATGTATATTTAGAAAATAAATTGCTTCCGGGTTATGCCGTGTGTCAAGATTCGTAAATGCTGACGTTTCGCGAACCATGTTGCTCGCTTCTTCAAACCTGAATACTAAAGACCTACTAAGTGACTGACTAAAGTGACATGTTTATCAGAAAACTTAATGTTTAACAATTAAGTTAATTATGTATAACAAACTAGCGTTGACATTTGGACGCAAAATATGAATATGCAAAATCTACTTGATCAAAAAATAATTCGTGTTGTAAGGCATTTATTTGAAAAAAATATACCATTTTAAATTTGTACACTAAAATTCTCATTTATATGAAAAAATAACACAAACTGCCTTTGAGTTTTATTTCTGATAATAAACTGTTAAAATCCTCTATAAATTTGTCTCCCCTCTCGCTCCCTGCAGCATTGTTGCCCAACTCTTAAACGTTTGACGATATCCAATCCCGCATTGTAGCTATCATCAATTTTCCATGTCGAAGAGTCCTTGTCTAGAATATTTGTTTCGATGTTGAATCTCTTAAAGAAATTCTTTGACGAACGTTGGAGAAACTGCTTGTGTTCCTTGTTTATGTGTTTTTTTAACCTTTCATGGTAGCATTGATCTTTACATGAAGTACGTCAAAGTTTTCCTTAGAATTTAATGCCCACACCACCTGTTTAATTCGGCCTTCTGAATCAGGCAGAGCGGCCTTCGGCCTTCTGATGCTAGATACCACAAATGATTACAAAAGTTACGAAAGGTGTAGTCGTTTTCAGGCTCTGAAAGATTTTTCAAAAAGACTTCGCGTGGAGCTTCAAAGGGATTGGGTGCATTAATCCAAGCTAGTACATTCAAACAAGAAAGATGCAAATATGACGTATTCCAGTTTCCTTTTCTTCTGTTGAGGTGAAGTCGGTGAAAAAGAAAAATCTTTAGGCAGTAGATAGCTTTAGCCATCTACCTGGCCTGGTCAAAAGCACCTGAAATTTGAAAGGATATGCCTCTAGGAGGAAGACCACCAAGAAAAATGATCGTTAGTACGAGAAGTTCTCGGTAATCTTCCCTGGGGTGATGTTTCTGTAAATTTTGCGATGCAAGTTCCTTTGTAGCTTCTGCCGTGCCTTGTAGTTTTTCTCGTATTGATCATATGACTAGATTTTATTATTTGATCGCAGATAGTAAAATAAGGATCACCCTAATCTACAACTTCAGTAAAATTAAATCTCTAAATATATAAACTCTCAACGGAAATAGACGAAATATAATAAAATTATTCATATTTAAGGGGCTTGGAAGGACACTCCATTTAATGTAATCGATTAATTAATATACGTAATAATATACGTATATAATACGCTATCATAGCCAAGTACATACCCGCTGTTGCTTGACACAGAGCTCATGATATCGGAAACTAGTTCAGTGCTAGTTTGTCTCCCAACTAAATTGCGAAGTTCACTGGTTAAGCAACTTGATATCGAGCTGTAGCATATCTACTGTACAATATTCTCTAAGGGAGATTACGTAATTGTACCCCAAACCCTGCGGTCATTCTTGTATCCGACAATAACATATCGGGAAACATGTACCTAATTAGTTACTAATATTATATAGTAGAGCAGGGGTTATCAACCGGTGGTACGCGTACCACTGCTGGTACACGAATAACTGTACCAAACTTTATTGGTAAAATTACATTTATTTTGATGCTTTGGAGATAGAAGAGCAAATTGCAGAAGAATATTTATTTTGTGAACCTCCGCCAAGAACAACTGGTGATGAATTATTCAAAATTCTTAATAATTTTACGTTTAACAAATCCATTCCATGGACGAAATGCATTAGTGTCTGCACTGATGGAGTCGGGGTTTAACAGGAAGGAATTGCGGCGCTGTTACAAAAATTAAAACATTTGCTCCAGAAGCTCAATTCACTCACTGGCAACATTGATCGGGGAGCTCTAGGAGCAAACTCAGCAGTAAAAGTTGTTAATTTTATTAAGAATCAAGCTTTAAATTCACGAATGTTTTCAATATTATGTCACGAGATGGCATGTCAACAGTGTTGACTTTTGATATATTCCGCTAGATAGCTCTGGAGAGGTAAAGTTTTGAGTCGACTCTCTTCGAACTTAAATCAGAAGTTCAAGTTTTCCTGGCAGAAGCTAATTTCGTATTTAAAAAAAATGTTTCTTTGATGAATTGTGGATGGCCTGGTGAGCACATTTCACTGATACTTTTGGAAAGTTGGATGAATTAAATTTAGTTTTCAGGAATAATATTTTCATTTATTTATTGTTAAAGATAAAATTAACAATAAAAAATCGAGTTAATAACAAGAGAAGTTAATAAAAATAAATGTAGTTTAGGTATTGCCAGCATTTGGCTTCCTTAAAGAAAGCGCATCAGTCATCATGTCATTGTACCTCTTTATTAAACAAGTTTAATAGTTATCGTCCAGAAAACTATGACCATGAAAATTCCAAGAAATCCAAAAACTATGTATATACCACATGACTTCACTGCCAAAGCGAAGAACAATTGATAGATATTTCCTTAGTCAGAGCGCTGCTGGAAGATTTTCAGAGTAATACTCTCACCAATTTTTGGACCCAAAGGAAGAATTCTTTTAAAGACATTGCAGATTAAGCTTCTAGATTTTAATGCCATTTTGCACCTCCTATAAATTGTGAAATAGGGATTTCTTCAATGTTATTTTTAAAGAACAAATATAAGTCAAAATTAATGACAGCCAAAATATGCACATAAAACTAACATAGATTACATAAATTACTTTATATTCAATGTAAGTGATATTTTTATTTTACTTTGGTATCCCAAATAAACTTTTGTTATATTATTGTTATTTTGAGAATATGTTTTTGTGAGAATTTGTAGGTATACAGTGTGTCCCACTTAAGAGTGTAACACCTCCATATCTCTTTTATTTTTAGTCCAATTTTAGTATTTTTTGTTTCAAATATAGAACACATATTGCTCTATTCACTGCCAAAAAACCAATTGCCTTCTTTAAATGCAAAGCACCTTGTGATGGCAAAATAAATGGCAAAAATCAAGAAATCACTTTAGGGATTTTTTTTTTATTGAAAAATCTTACTAGTAATAATTGTTCAGAATTGCCCAAATACCCCAAATCCAAAATTTCATGAAAATTAAAAAATATTGAAATTTTCTTCAAAAATAATTTCAAGTTCGTAATTATTATTTGCGTAGGCAGCTGCGCTTAAAAAAGTGTGCTATGGAAATTTTGTTTGAAATAAAACCTGAACTGTCAAAGTGCTTTGTCTTATTTAATTATTGTCTGAATAATAATGCTTATGCTCGCCGAAAAGGTGAAAATAATCAGTTTTGTCTGTGATAATGCGCGATCAGCAAGGTAAGCAGCTGAAGCACTTTGACAGTTCATGTTTTATTTCAAACAAAATTTCCACAGCACACTGTTTGAGCGCAGCTGCCTATGCAAATAAACGCCCTTAGAATTATTTTTGAAGACAATTTCAATATTTTTTAATTTTCATGAAATTTTGGATATAGGGTTTTTGGGCAATTCTGAACAATTATTACTAGTAAAATTTTTTGTTAAAAAAATCCCTAAAGTGATTTCTTGATTTTTGCCATTCATTTTGCCATCACAAGGTGCTTTGCATTTAAAGAAGGCAATTGGTTTTTTGGCAGTAAATAGAGCAATATGTATTCTATATTTGAGAGAAAAAATTTCTAAAATTGGACTAAAAATAAAAAAGATATGAAGGTGTTACACTCTTAAGTGGGACACACTGTATTTAAATTCTTAAATCAACTTTTTATTTTTATGGACTTTTCGCAGTATTATAATTCATTTTTGTAGAAAGGGTGGAGTTAGGAGAAATTTGGATATATTTAGGTGGTATACATACCCTAAAAGGTTGAAAACCCCGGTAGTAGAGTGATTGATATACCGGGTGGTCCTTTTAACTTGAGACTCCTAAATATCTCGAGAAATATGCATGGCACAACAAAAGTGTCTGAAATAAAACTGTAGGACTCAAAGGGGGAAATGAGATGACGATATCAGTTTCATTGCAGATGGCGCTGCAATCGGTGGAAATGAAGTTAACTTAATTTTTTTTATGGGAATACCCAACTTTTCTATCAAATTACGATTTTACGTCAAATAAGAAGAATCTTTTGTCTGAACATTTTTTTTGTACGATGCATCTATCAAAAGTTATTGACGCTGGAAGTTTGTGGCGTCTGCGGTAGTTACAACCGCTGCCACTGCATGGAATGCGCTCGCCGTCTCAAGTAGTCTCAAGTTAAAACAACCACCCGGTATTATAGTGTCAATCAGGTCTTTTTAGTATTGAAAGTGGTTGTGCTAACTGTTGCTCGACAATAAAGAGCGCTCTAGCGGCAATATTTTGCACAAACAAATGCAAAATCTATAGCTCGCTGGCAGCACATGTATCAGACTCCGAAAATTCGCAACGTAACCCGGATATATCCGGCCAATAAAAAACGAATCGGCGAGATTTGACACCCTCATATGCGAGGCACACCAGCGAATGGTGTTTTGAAAGTGCTGGGTACGACTGGTATGTATGATTTCAAACAGAATAATTGGTGGCTATTAGTTTTGTTCGTCCCGTGTCTGTTTTATTTCTATTTCCGTGATTTAGTGTGCAGGGAAGATCTTTTTAATATTTTACATCAGAACGTTTTGAAACAGAAAAGAGTGACCGAAAAATTCTATTCGATTTTTATTGCTTTTCGTTCAACGCCGCTTCCAACACTTCAAACTACAAATAAACTATGTACGAATGAAAATCATGATAAATGGATACTTTTAACGTTGATATAGACCCTGATATTCAGCCTTCGCTTAATGCAGCTTGGCAGTTTGACAATATTATTTTACGGGCATATTGCGACAACAATACACAACAAACCGGTGATATTCTAAAATTGGCGAACAACGTAGATGGTAAGGAAAGCGTTATAAACGGGTAGAACAGAATGGGGTAAGTTTTATGGGCACGTGGGATCACTGTGCACGGAATATACATAGATATACATACTGAGAGGAGAGTCGCCCATAAATATCGACTTGCAAATACGGTTACGCAGCGGGCGCCTGGACGGTGTTTATACCTGCAAGTTTGAAATTAATTCGCAAAGTTTCATTGATTTAAACTTAAATCTGGTTTGCGGCGTCCAAGTGCTTTCGGAACACGTTCCCGGGATTTACGTACAACGGCAGCACCGTGGAAATTTACGCTGTATGTATAGAGTATAGACACATCCAGGCATGCCATGGCGACCGATCCACTGCGGGCTGGATGTAACCGAAACTCTGTTTACGTGGATGGACGCGGTTACGATTAAGCCTTTACAGCAGTGTGAGATCATAGATAAATATGCTTCTAGGTCGGCCCTACTACAAATGCGTTAAAACTATAAAATGTTCCAAGTAAATTTAAAAGTGTCTCTGTGTTTGTTTCATTATAAGTGACACAAATTACAATGGAAGGAACTCGGGCAAGTACTTTTTAGTAATCAAAACACGCATTTCTCAAATTTAATTACCGTTCATAAATTGTTGACTTATCACAATTTTTTTATAGAATTTGATTAATCTCTTATTATTAGAAACATTTTCGAGAAAAAGTCCCTTTCCTCAGAGTGGACTTTGGTAATGGTCTCATAGTTTAAAACCTAAACTTGCACCATTCCCTAAAATCCAGTACTGTTTGTTCATGTTCTTCTATTTTTTAAGCAGCGACAGCGATTGTTAAACTCTAACAAGCAATGCAAAGTGCTGATGTGATATGTAAACGTAAATGAAATTTATTTAAAACGCCTATTGACTTTAAAAATACTTTCTGTTTGCAAATTAAATGTCAACACTTAATTTCCTAATTTTTTATTGTTTTTTCTCTAAAACTGCTTTTATTTTGCTCATATATTGTACTTGACGGATTTCTCTTGATATACTGATGGAGTTCGTCAAATGAACATGATTAGTACTAGTGGTCAGAAGAAAGGTGGTAAAAAAGTACGATAGGGTATTTTATAAAAAAAAAAAACATGTTGCTCGCATGTTGCTCTATTCACTGCCAAAAAACCAATTGCCTTCTTTAAATGCAAAGCACCTTGTGATGGCAAAATAAATGGCAAAAATCAAGAAATCACTTTAGGGATTTTTTTTTTATTGAAAAATCTTACTAGTAATAATTGTTCAGAATTGCCCAAATACCCCAAATCCAAAATTTCATGAAAATTAAAAAATATTGAAATTTTCTTCAAAAATAATTTCAAGTTCGTAATTATTATTTGCGTAGGCAGCTGCGCTTAAAAAAGTGTGCTATGGAAATTTTGTTTGAAATAAAACCTGAACTGTCAAAGTGCTTTGTCTTATTTAATTATTGTCTGAATAATAATGCTTATGCTCGCCGAAAAGGTGAAAATAATCAGTTTTGTCTGTGATAATGCGCGATCAGCAAGGTAAGCAGCTGAAGCACTTTGACAGTTCATGTTTTATTTCAAACAAAATTTCCACAGCACACTGTTTGAGCGCAGCTGCCTATGCAAATAAACGCCCTTAGAATTATTTTTGAAGACAATTTCAATATTTTTTAATTTTCATGAAATTTTGGATATAGGGTTTTTGGGCAATTCTGAACAATTATTACTAGTAAAATTTTTTGTTAAAAAAATCCCTAAAGTGATTTCTTGATTTTTGCCATTCATTTTGCCATCACAAGGTGCTTTGCATTTAAAGAAGGCAATTGGTTTTTTGGCAGTAAATAGAGCAATATGTATTCTATATTTGAGAGAAAAAATTTCTAAAATTGGACTAAAAATAAAAAAGATATGAAGGTGTTACACTCTTAAGTGGGACACACTGTATTTAAATTCTTAAATCAACTTTTTATTTTTATGGACTTTTCGCAGTATTATAATTCATTTTTGTAGAAAGGGTGGAGTTAGGAGAAATTTGGATATATTTAGGTGGTATACATACCCTAAAAGGTTGAAAACCCCGGTAGTAGAGTGATTGATATACCGGGTGGTCCTTTTAACTTGAGACTCCTAAATATCTCGAGAAATATGCATGGCACAACAAAAGTGTCTGAAATAAAACTGTAGGACTCAAAGGGGGAAATGAGATGACGATATCAGTTTCATTGCAGATGGCGCTGCAATCGGTGGAAATGAAGTTAACTTAATTTTTTTTATGGGAATACCCAACTTTTCTATCAAATTACGATTTTACGTCAAATAAGAAGAATCTTTTGTCTGAACATTTTTTTTGTACGATGCATCTATCAAAAGTTATTGACGCTGGAAGTTTGTGGCGTCTGCGGTAGTTACAACCGCTGCCACTGCATGGAATGCGCTCGCCGTCTCAAGTAGTCTCAAGTTAAAACAACCACCCGGTATTATAGTGTCAATCAGGTCTTTTTAGTATTGAAAGTGGTTGTGCTAACTGTTGCTCGACAATAAAGAGCGCTCTAGCGGCAATATTTTGCACAAACAAATGCAAAATCTATAGCTCGCTGGCAGCACATGTATCAGACTCCGAAAATTCGCAACGTAACCCGGATATATCCGGCCAATAAAAAACGAATCGGCGAGATTTGACACCCTCATATGCGAGGCACACCAGCGAATGGTGTTTTGAAAGTGCTGGGTACGACTGGTATGTATGATTTCAAACAGAATAATTGGTGGCTATTAGTTTTGTTCGTCCCGTGTCTGTTTTATTTCTATTTCCGTGATTTAGTGTGCAGGGAAGATCTTTTTAATATTTTACATCAGAACGTTTTGAAACAGAAAAGAGTGACCGAAAAATTCTATTCGATTTTTATTGCTTTTCGTTCAACGCCGCTTCCAACACTTCAAACTACAAATAAACTATGTACGAATGAAAATCATGATAAATGGATACTTTTAACGTTGATATAGACCCTGATATTCAGCCTTCGCTTAATGCAGCTTGGCAGTTTGACAATATTATTTTACGGGCATATTGCGACAACAATACACAACAAACCGGTGATATTCTAAAATTGGCGAACAACGTAGATGGTAAGGAAAGCGTTATAAACGGGTAGAACAGAATGGGGTAAGTTTTATGGGCACGTGGGATCACTGTGCACGGAATATACATAGATATACATACTGAGAGGAGAGTCGCCCATAAATATCGACTTGCAAATACGGTTACGCAGCGGGCGCCTGGACGGTGTTTATACCTGCAAGTTTGAAATTAATTCGCAAAGTTTCATTGATTTAAACTTAAATCTGGTTTGCGGCGTCCAAGTGCTTTCGGAACACGTTCCCGGGATTTACGTACAACGGCAGCACCGTGGAAATTTACGCTGTATGTATAGAGTATAGACACATCCAGGCATGCCATGGCGACCGATCCACTGCGGGCTGGATGTAACCGAAACTCTGTTTACGTGGATGGACGCGGTTACGATTAAGCCTTTACAGCAGTGTGAGATCATAGATAAATATGCTTCTAGGTCGGCCCTACTACAAATGCGTTAAAACTATAAAATGTTCCAAGTAAATTTAAAAGTGTCTCTGTGTTTGTTTCATTATAAGTGACACAAATTACAATGGAAGGAACTCGGGCAAGTACTTTTTAGTAATCAAAACACGCATTTCTCAAATTTAATTACCGTTCATAAATTGTTGACTTATCACAATTTTTTTATAGAATTTGATTAATCTCTTATTATTAGAAACATTTTCGAGAAAAAGTCCCTTTCCTCAGAGTGGACTTTGGTAATGGTCTCATAGTTTAAAACCTAAACTTGCACCATTCCCTAAAATCCAGTACTGTTTGTTCATGTTCTTCTATTTTTTAAGCAGCGACAGCGATTGTTAAACTCTAACAAGCAATGCAAAGTGCTGATGTGATATGTAAACGTAAATGAAATTTATTTAAAACGCCTATTGACTTTAAAAATACTTTCTGTTTGCAAATTAAATGTCAACACTTAATTTCCTAATTTTTTATTGTTTTTTCTCTAAAACTGCTTTTATTTTGCTCATATATTGTACTTGACGGATTTCTCTTGATATACTGATGGAGTTCGTCAAATGAACATGATTAGTACTAGTGGTCAGAAGAAAGGTGGTAAAAAAGTACGATAGGGTATTTTATAAAAAAAAAAAACATGTTGCTCGCATGTTTATACGCTCGCCTACCGCTCGCGTATAAAGTTCATGCTCGTGATTTATATCCTTAGTTATGTGCTCGTCAAATATTATACTATTATATGGACTGCAATTTATGAATTGCAGATAAAATAAATAATGACTTCATTATTCAAGGGAACTGTCATTATTATAAGAAAGTACTGTCAAGTCTGTTAAAACCTACTTGGTTGACAGTTACTTGACAGTTTACCTCTCCACCATTGACAAACACATTTAAACTACTTTATATGGAATGAAATTTATGAATTGTCGATAAAACGTCGCAAAATTTGATTCTAGTCAAACTTTGACTCGCACACAACGGATATGAATTGCTCGCATGTCTACACACTCGCCTACGGTTCATGTATAAACTTTATGGTCGCGATTTATGTCCTTAATTATGTGCTGGTCACGTAACATACCATTATTAACTTCTTTTAGAAGGGGTTGAAACAAACAATTCTGTTACTCCGAGGTGATATGGAACAGACAATATGCTCATTTCAGTGACAGACATTTTTGGTTTTGCCTTGACCAATTTCAGTCCACCAACTTCCGATTTCATACCTTTAAAAAGAAAAGAATCTACCAAATAGGCCCACGCATTACGGATTTATGCGCGAATATCCCTGCATGTATATTCGCGGCAATTATTGATAACCTCTTATTTTTTAAGTCGGTTAAAAATAGTACTTTGAAACCGTACAATGCCTAGCGCGAAAAAGAAATAACTTGCTTTGGCAGACCAAAACCTAAAATTCTGTTCATAATCAACACTTAGAGTAGACGTTTTCTGAAGATGAGATTATGAAACGTGATAACTTCAAAATCCAGATTAAAACTTATCAATTTAAATTTGGCTTTAGTTAAAGGAACTGAAACTGTCATATTATGATACAGGGCGTCAGTTATCGTCAGAAGTATGTAAAAAAGAAAAATTTCGTTGTCATTTAAATACAGTATATATGACGCAATTAGTTAGAAACAATTGAATTTCGGGAATTGAATTTGATATAAATATGTGCATTTTGATACACGTTTCAGTAATATCAAATAATACTGTATGTTACCAAATTAAATCCAAATCAAACATAAAAACAGTGTATAGTAAATGGTGATATACAGGCGTGACATAAATTTTTAAAAAAATTAAAAATACAGTTTGAGAATCTATTCCTCCATATTCACTGGGATATAATGGGTTTGAATAAAATCATAGAGCATTCCAATGAAAATTATTTTATTGCAATCTTGGCACCTGGTTTCGAAACAATCAGTTCATCATCAGCCAGTCGTCAAATTAGTTACAACACATTTAGAAGTGAGGTTAGAATCACAGCAAAACCGTAAACATCCATTGCGCGTTACAGTCAGGAGTAAATCTTACAGCAGACGCTTACAAACACTCTAAAAGTCTAAAATAAATATGAGTGGAACGAAACGAGTCACAAACGAAAAATTAAAGATTACAGCCATAACCTGTATCTGAACCAGGTGTCTTTGTATCGCCAGCACAATGCTCTCACCAATTGAGCTACACTGATTGTTTCATAATTACGGTAAGTTCGTATAATACGGTATATGCGTATATTCATATCTAGTTATATAAAAACAGTTAAATTTGATTTGCATATTATTAATAAAGTTTAAATAATCTTTAAATCATCATTGAATAAATCTAACAAAAAAAAATGAACCTTCCAATCTTTTTGAAGGAGCTCGAACTGATAATTAACTCACAGCGTGAATGTCCGATAAATGCAACTTTTAATAGCACTTTAGCATTGCAGATTTTAAAGTCCTCGGTCTCCTGGGCGGCGAATATCTAATTAAAAACTCGAAAAAAATCCCATTAAAGTTATGGTTCGAGACAAGGACGAAAATAATTAGATTAATTACCGAAATGGAATTTGCTTTGTGGCGCGGCGGCTGCAAAGGAAGATCCTCACTTAAATCCGGAATGCTCTCCCATTAAGCCGTCGCGGTGCGGAGTTGAGAAGATAGCCGCAGCGTCAAATATGATCCACGGGGGGATTCATTTTCCCTTCCATTCTCTTAGTGTTTCTTTTCTGCAAGCCGCTAATTTTCTCTTTCATTGTTTCAGCTATTGTCCACGATGTCCAAGCGGTGCAGGGCGGTAAGGCGAAGTTATACTGCGACACTGGTGTTCCAGCGGTTGCCGGAGATCGAATGCACATCATGATCTGGTTCAAGGAGATGCCAACTGGAAAACTGGCGCCAATCTTTTCGTAAGTTTACTTTTTATACTTTCATTAAATCTCGATCCGTTTGGGGAACCGTACCAAATTCAACTTTTGTAATCTGGATCACCATTTGACTAATTTTAATACGCGAGCAGATTTTTAGGCCCACGATATTTGGGGCTCACGCAAGCACATGCTCATAAATGCTCATCCAACAGCAACAGCATGCTAGTAGTATCATGCTAGTAGCTGAACACACTTGCCATTAGCATGTGAGTATTATCAGTATGCGTTTTGTCTAAAACTTTTAAAAAATACTAAATATGATGATATTGGTTACCAGCAATTTTACAAAAAGGCGGTTTTCGTTAATTCTCTTCAGTGACGATAAATCAGGGCTGCGGAGTCGGTAAAATAATTCTCGACTCCGACTCCGATTCCAGATATTTTTCGTGGACCGACTCCGAGTCCAGAAAAATTGCATACAAAAATATGTGCAAATAATTATGTGTAATAAATATCTTACATAGTATGTAAATAATCATAAATTTGACGCAGAGTAATACAACCGAGCTATTGAAAACAAAAGCACTACCAGGAAAAAAGAAAAAAAATTTAATAAATTAAATTTCTAATTCTAGTATTTTATCTGATTGTATTAAGCTTAGGGCTTGTGCATATCAAATTACTCACAAGCAAATGCTGAAACCATAAGCACAACAGAAATTTTATTTATGTCCAGCGAATTTGTTGGCAAACATATTTAAACTGACAATCTAATTGTAAATAAAAAACCGCCTATAGGCCTACTGATCGGACCACAAATAAAAAAGTTATGACCACATAATTATAAAATGTAATTTCTTTCTGTAATTTGTTTGTTAAACATATCTCTGACATCATTAAGTATTTAACTGTTTTCTCCAGAGAACATACAAATCGGCACTACTTTGTTCATTTATCCGACTTTCTAGCTCTAATAATACCAAAGTCACCCATAAGACATAGTGTATAATATAAAATAAAATTCATTTTAATAAAAGTTGAATTAAATGCAAAATACGTTTATAAAATTGTTGTGAGGAACCCCTAATCTAAGAGCAACAGGTAATCTGGATAAATGGTTATTACTACATTTAACTACGGCCCTACTTTCTCGATCTCATTTAAAATCTTTTGTTCAAATTACCTTTTTCAAATTTCTGCCGGATTAATCTTGTTAATCGTCTTCACTTTTGTTTGAACAGTGTGTTTTGTAATTTTATTATTTACATATGTGTGTAGGTAGGTTTGTCAAAGATCTAATAGAATGTTAAGTTTTATTTGTTTACTATTTACTGAGACAACGTCCATTTTGCATGTTTTTCTTTTTCTACAATAATTAAACCTGGACTCGGAGTCGGTACATTTTTTCCGACTCCATCTCCGACTCCTCTGAAATTTGTCTGAACTCCGACTCCGACTCCACAGCCCTGCGATAAATAAAAGAAACATATCAGGCGAAACATATAGGGTTTAAAATTCTATGATTCCTCGCACGATCTAGTTATCTTGTGATATTTCTAAAGTGATACTGTAGTTAGTATAGTGATACTAGAGTTATAAAATATGGAAGAATGTGTTTCTGTGGCTTATTTAATACAGAAAACTTTAAATAATAGAATTTTCAATAAATATACAACGAATCAGCTCGAACAGACCCCTTTATTTGATCAAAATACACATGTTTATACCAAATCTGTGAAATTATAATTTAAATTTGTTTATGCGCGTCTCTACATAAAAACTAAATATTGAATAGTTAATTAGTGCAGAACTACAAATGTTGCATTTAATATTTAATAAGATCTCGTAAAATTATGTAAATAATAATTACATTGACCTACAAAATAAAAAAAAAACGCCTAATATCAACTTAGCTAAACTTTGATGTTCAGTAACTTTTGTAATTTTTTACCTATAGTAATTATTTTAAAATTATAAGATCTTAAGATTATCACGTATCCCAGTAATTTTGACAACCAAAATTCTACACTTGATTATACCTGGTAAGCCAGTTCAACTTTAGGACACGTTGTGAAATAACGAAGAACATGGGCAAGTTCTACCCAAGCACTCCGTTACAAACACATGTTTATTCTCAACATATTGTTTTTTTGTTGATTCCAATATCTGAGTTTTTGCAGAAGATAATAGTTTAAGTTGATCCAGAGTGTGAGACAATTGTTTTTATTACCAGCTACGATTTAATTCAAGGATAATGACCAGAAATTAACAGATAAACCGATCGTTAAAAAATGAAATTTTAATAACTGATACTTAACGTGTATTTGATACTGCAATAACGTGTATGTAAACGTTGAAGTAACAACACATTGTCGAAGTTTTACCAGTGCCTATAAAAACAATTCAAAATTCTACATGAAACTGTGTACTGTACTGTACTTTACACACATTCAGATATTTGGAAGTATTAAAAAATAATATGTAGAAGAAGCACCATTTTTCTTCTCCAAGTATAATCAGCTATTTTTTATATTAATATAAAATAATAAAATTATAAACCCCTAACCACAACAAGTATTTTAGAACCTAAATACGTATTTCAGCAACTAAGTTGCCATCTTCAGTAGAAACTAAAAAGAAAAGAGATTAGCACTTCATAGTATCTTTACTGGATATTGTCCAAGCAAATCACTAGTGGAAGTGACGTCCATGTTAAAAATTAGCCTATATATACCCATTGTTCGTCACACCTCAGTGAATTTTGATCACTGAAGCGTAAAAAACATGTTTTAATTAAAGCAGGTCAAACAATGGCGAACTAGGTATAGGACCCCTGTCTGAATTTATTAATTTATCTCTATTCAAGTGAATAAAGATACTTTCCAAGCTGTTTAGTTCCCTATTATTTGACACAGCTTTTACAAGTTTTAAGTCATCTACAACTACTTTATGACCTGTGTCTAAAATATGTTGAGCCACACTCGATTTTTCAAAACGATTATATTTAAAATGAGCTACATGTTCTTTGAACCTAGTTAAAATTGTTCTTCGAGTCTGGCCAACGTATTCTTTTTCACAGTCATGACATTTGATACAATATATACCAGATTTATCAAGTATATCTACCTTATCCTTTGGGTTTCCAAGAAGGTTTTTTATGCTATTATGAGTCGAATATGCTATACAGAGATTTTGTGATGTAAAAATACTTCTCAAACCCCTCGTATATGCACAATCGAACGGTATTTTAACATATTTCTTCTTTTCTACAGACAAAGTATTTAAAGTAGATATTTGATTTACATACATTTTTTGATTCTGCTTCTTAATCATTCTATCAACTATTTTCTCAGGGTACCCATTATGTAAGACAGCATTCTTAATAAACAATAATTCTTGCTGATATCTATCTGCGGACAATGGAAATTTCAATAACCTATTTACTAAACAACTAATAAAAGACAATTTTTGTTGAAAAGGATGCTGCGAATCATTAGGGATAAACCTGATTGTGTTAGTATCTTTCCGATACACGTCAATTTCTATTATATTTTTGCTATTCCTGACTACCAGAGTATCTAAAAATGGAAGTTGGCCGTTAACTTCTTGTTCTACAGTAAAGTTAATGGTGTTGAATTTAGAATTCAAAACGAAAAGAAAATCTTGAATACTGCACTTTTTGGTGTCAAAAATGGCAAAAATATCGTCGACATACCTAACCCAAGTCTTAGGGAAATATGGTGCAATAGACTTTACATTGGTTTCAAATCTGCTCATAAACAAGTTGGCAATAAAAGGTGAGAGACAGTTACCCATTGCAGTTCCCTCAAGTTGTTCAAAAAACTTT
Source organism: Aphodius sticticus (assembly GCA_963966075.1). Lineage (NCBI taxonomy): Eukaryota > Metazoa > Arthropoda > Insecta > Coleoptera > Scarabaeidae > Aphodius > Aphodius sticticus. The sequence goes on from OZ014507.1 coordinate 63,123,327, forward strand.
CCGTTTATTTGAAAACAATTTTGAGACATACAAAGGGCAGTCAATCTTACATATTCATCTATTTCTGACGGGTCAAAGTTGTTATTGCTCAATAATTCCCTAAGAAACTCCAAAGTTTCCGGAATAGGCACACCAGGAAACAGTGAAGCAACATCATATCATAGATATCAGCAAGAATTATTGTTTATTAAGAATGCTGTCTTACATAATGGGTACCCTGAGAAAATAGTTGATAGAATGATTAAGAAGCAGAATCAAAAAATGTATGTAAATCAAATATCTACTTTAAATACTTTGTCTGTAGAAAAGAAGAAATATGTTAAAATACCGTTCGATTGTGCATATACGAGGGGTTTGAGAAGTATTTTTACATCACAAAATCTCTGTATAGCATATTCGACTCATAATAGCATAAAAAACCTTCTTGGAAACCCAAAGGATAAGGTAGATATACTTGATAAATCTGGTATATATTGTATCAAATGTCATGACTGTGAAAAAGAATACGTTGGCCAGACTCGAAGAACAATTTTAACTAGGTTCAAAGAACATGTAGCTCATTTTAAATATAATCGTTTTGAAAAATCGAGTGTGGCTCAACATATTTTAGACACAGGTCATAAAGTAGTTGTAGATGACTTAAAACTTGTAAAAGCTGTGTCAAATAATAGGGAACTAAACAGCTTGGAAAGTATCTTTATTCACTTGAATAGAGATAAATTAATAAATTCAGACAGGGGTCCTATACCTAGTTCGCCATTGTTTGACCTGCTTTAATTAAAACATGTTTTTTACGCTTCAGTGATCAAAATTCACTGAGGTGTGACGAACAATGGGTATATATAGGCTAATTTTTAACATGGACGTCACTTCCACTAGTGATTTGCTTGGACAATATCCAGTAAAGATACTATGAAGTGCTAATCTCTTTTCTTTTTAGTTTCTACTGAAGATGGCAACTTAGTTGCTGAAATACGTATTTAGGTTCTAAAATACTTGTTGTGGTTAGGGGTTTATAATTTTATTATTAAGTTCGCCACAGTCTCCAAAATATTGTTATTAATATAAAGATATGTGATATCTTGATGAATTTCTTTAGAATGTCCCAAAAAATAATGATACTCGATTAAAAATTACAAAAGTTATGGAAGACCAGGAAAATTTCGACTAAATTATTTTGTCCTTATTTATATTTTTCAACCGCTAAAAATGGATATGCGTCACAGTTAAACGGTGATGGCCTTATATTACACCATTTCCTTGGCGCCATTACAACAAGTGGCAGCACCTCTGATATTTGTAAATCTACAAAACTTCAATACAACATTGTGCATTGAACAGTGAAACACCTGATATTGAATTGTCGAGAATGAAATGAAAATAAAATATTTAAAGTCAATGTCATGCAATTTCACCAAGTTGCTGAAAGTAACGTAATATTCAATTTGTCTACACTGCAATTTTGCATCATCTCTATTTGATCTCAAGTACCTAAACCATTTCTTCTCTAAATTATCGCAATTCATGGTAGGTACGTCATTGAATATTGATCAATATCAATGCAATATCTCAATCAGTATTTATAGATTAGAGCATATGGAAATTTGCTTTTATCTTTATAAAGCTTAACAAAGCATCTCAACGATACCATAAGGCTAATGGGCCTTCATTACTCAAATATTTGTTTGTTTTATCATTAGTTTCCCTGGTCTGAAGCTCTTATAGATACTTGCACGTTCATATACCAAAATTTCTCAATATTTTCGTCGAAAACAAAATTTCACCAGGCTAAGTGGCAGCTCACAATTCGATCTCGAGTATGGGGAAGGACCTCGACTCTTTTAACTCGATACTAACTCGATTGTCCCAGATTCGCCGCACTGAAATATAATAAAGCATATCAAGTGATCGGATGTCGGGCCAGTGGATGCTCAATTGTCACTTAACCCAGTTACCAGACAAGACGTCCTCGACATTGAGGGAGTCGCCTGGCTACTCCACCCCATTTCCCCTTACTCCCAGCACACAATTTTATGATGGGAGGGTACGAGGGGCCACCCAGTGCCGTTATATAGTGATATTTCGTAAACCAATGGGTCGATCGGAATTTAATAACCAACTGGCATTCAACCGTCCTTCGAACTTCAGGGATAATTTAGAGACATTTTCGCCTGTTTTGTGAACAAGAGTGTTCTAGAAATATAACCTACTGAATTATTTATTATCAGCTGGATTTACTACACTTCTAGGCCAGTAAGGTTTTAGCTATAAACGTACTGGTAGGCACTATGTAGTTGGTGAAAGGATACAATGCGCGATAAAATATTTATATGTTGAACTTCAATTATTCTTCGTTATTTTTAGATATCTGTTATTTATGTGAGGACCACGTCACGTACCCATCAAACTCACAAACATAAGCTTCCGAGCTGCTTGGGTCTGCTTACAAGGTTCGCCAAGCTCAACGATCTAAAATTTGACCATGATGACTTTGCCAATAAAATAATGAAGGGCATGATGATTCAAGTTTATTCAAGATAAACGATACTATAGTTCCATATACTAACAATGTTGGCATTTAACTTTTATTTAACATTTGATAGACCTTGTCTGATGCTAAGAAAAGCTATGAGTGGTTATCATTGGTGTTTATTGAAAACTCCAACTAATGAAGTATGTATATTTCTTGCAAATTTCGACAGAAAATGTTTAAAAGTTGCGAAGATCCACAGATCTATTGATACGCGTTCTTTTCGATACAACATTGACAAACTACTTCCCGCGCTCAGATCCGGCACTTTTACGATTTTTTAAATTAAATCTTTAGTGAATGTCCTGTAAACATAGTTCTATGGATAAAAATCTGATGTGGCCAGGCACATGACTTTATCATACTATATATAAAATTAATAGTTTAGCTGCATGAGATTCTATTTGATCGAGATCGGCTATGTCTGCATTAAAATAAATCTAGTAGAACTAGACAAATATCTCGATAAAAGCTGCGTTCGGATATTGTACTCCGTTGACAGCGGGTACACCGTCCAAATGACACTTACGTGTTATTGGGTGTAAAAACTGTAACGGTGTTCAATATCCGAACGCAGCCTATATTGACAGTAGCATTTTCAAGACATTAGCGTTTGACACTAGCTACTGTCATTAGAATCAAAATAATCTGACATATCCTGGCTACTAGTTTTAAAGCAGTACGCCCGATCTCGATGAAATAGAATTTGCTCATGCGGCTAAACTATAAATTCTACCAAAGAATGTCATATACATAAATTATGGAAAATTTCCTCTCCTTTAATTTATTATTTAACTATTTTGACGACATTACACAAATAGCGGCGCATTTGCAAAATCTTCGAAAAATGCTATGAGTAAACCACCAGTTCCTTTGGACCCTTTTCAACAGAAACCTTTTCAGCTCTAAGTTTGGTTATAAAACTTCTAAATATGAAGTTTCGTCCCGATACCATTAGTAGTTTCTCCGGAATCGTCTCCACAAAAACGGGTACACACACACACACATACACACACACACACACACACACACACACACACACACACACACAGACATTTTTTTGTACCTTGGTCAAAAATGTTCAGGGGACCCAAAAAGACATATTTCCGCTAAGATCTCAAAAATTTTTTTTGGCATGATTACAATACTTTACATACTGCGTATGATAAAGTAAAAAATATATAAGTGAAAAATAGTTTTATGTTCTAACAAACTAGATGTTTCCTTTTAATTTGCTGCAACTTCCGCTGTATTACGCAAAAATGCAAGAAATAAAATTACTAAAATAGTATTACTTCAAAACCCACTGTAACAGCTCCGTTCAAATGGCTTTGCTAAAATATTTTCTTTATATTTTGCATCATATTTAATCAAACTTGATCGTCATTTTTAGAATTTGCTATAAGAATTACAAGTTGAGTGAAGAAAAACCAATCAACAAATAGTTTTAAAACGGTAATTTATAATTTAAAAGAAAATGTATTCTAAAGATGTAACAAAAGTAACTCATGAGTAGAGTGCGGAATTATAAGCATTTATTTTTTGAAAATAAGCGCTTAAAATAAGCACGAAAGATGAGAAAAAAAGCACACAAAAAAGCGTTATAAGAATACGTATACGTTGTATTAATTTTGTATATATCTATTTATTAGCACACGCATATAATACAAAACATTGGTATAACTGAGGAAATTGATACTTAACAATAGAAATAAACTATACACAATAAGTAAACGCTTTATATTTTATTTTAAAAAAAATGTATTCGCTTATTATACGCAGGTATAGATAAATTGAGCACCTCAGAGGTATACTGTGTTAAGTACATAGGATTTCAATGTAACTTAACACTGTATTCTTCTGAGGGAATGAAGTGAACAAAGAAGCATGTGGTTTTCCACCTAGTTGCGCGCGTGCACATGTGCTGGCATTTTCCGGCGCAGATTTTACCACGTGACACATTGTTCGTAGTCCAAATTGTCTCTATATTTAAACGTAGTTGAACAAATTAAACGAAAAAAGAATTTGTTAATATGTAGTTAATATGTATTAGTGATTTAATTAATACTATGTATTAACTTAGTATGGGGAAGAAGTGAATGTTAAACTTGAATATTTTCATTGTAAAACTGTGAAATAAAGCGACAAAATATAACAAAATAGACCTAAAATCAAAACAATCACTACCAAGAGACGTAAAATAAATAATTGTAACTTATCGTTTTCATGCACATTCCGCAGAATATTTTATTGTTTTGAATAATTAATTCGGAATTTTTTTATCTATATGGCAGACAGCCATTTACCCTTAATAGCATTTCAAATGCACTAAAAAGTCGAAAAGCGGTTGAGTTGTGCGCACGGTTCTAGCTGGTATATCACAATGCATGCAATTTTTGAGACGCAAATGCGCAGACCTACGACCTAAATCCCCTAAAAACGGGTATAAACACCCCAAGAAATCCGTAAAAAGTTAAAATTAGCAGGAACATAGCAAAATAAGCGCATATATGCAAAATCCGGGAAAAAAAGCAAAATAAGCAAAATAAAAATAGCGCCAAATGCTTTATTTTTTTCTGAATTCGTGGAGATCTTTAAGCTTTACATTAAAATTGTCCAAGCAAAATGCTTATAATCCGCAGTCTACTCATGAGTGAAAAAGAAAGAAATACTATTTTGGTTCCAAATGTTTAGTTCCATTGGATTTCAACTAACAAATTTATATACCATACATCAAGCTTTTCAGGATAGTTTCAGTTCAATCGTTCTTCTCGTGTAGCATAGATAGCATATGTAGTAACATAAAATATATAAATATCCGACATCATTGCAAAAAGTAAGTTTGTCCTATTATTAATCCTATTATTTTCAGTTTTGACTCCAGAGACAAAAATCAGGATCAGGGACGCGAATGGTTTGACGAAACCATACTCGGCGACAGAGCCAAACTGCGAGCTAGCGATAAACCGGCAAAATTGGTTCTGAACAACGTAAAGGACACCGACGCTGGCATTTATCATTGTCGCGTCGATTTCAAGCAATCCCCTACGAGGAACATCAAAGTCAACCTAACCATAATTAGTAAGTATATCATCTATTCACTGCCTCATTATAGTATCTAGTATACCTAGAGTAAGACTATTCAGTATTAAACAAAAGCTAGGAAAATTGCCGTTTTAAGCTGTTTTCGTTCTACGGTTTGAATTATTTATTCATCAACTGGATAATATAGGGAAATTATAGTTGGGGGTATTAGCAATCGCAAAGCAATCAGTGCATAATTGGAGAAAGTTATCTGTGATGTTAAAGAGAGTTTATTGTCATTATGGACACATGTAATGACGTGGCAACAACTTTTCTTATTATTTGTTTTTGTAAGCAATTTAGTTCATAAATTATTCTTCGGACAACAATTTCTAATAAAATATCGGAAATCGTACCAGACAATAACATAAATTAAATTGTCGTCTCATGATATTTCTCGTTTTATGCATACAAGTTTTAATGAAAATAGTTCGTTTTAAGTTCATATTATGAATTTCTGCCCAGTAGCCATAATTATAACGAATTTGATTTGAAGAGATCCATTGACAAAGGTGAAGAATATATGTAAAACGGAGAATATAAAAGCCTCGATATTCTTTGTAGTAAAATATATTAATGGGTACCGGTTTCGGCAGTAATTAATTTCCCATCATCAGCCCAAATCTACAAAATACACAAAACATCAAGCACTTACATATTGAAAAATGGGGGAAAAACTTACAATCAAAACTTACTATATCAAAAAGCACAGTGCACTCACAATACATTACAATTAAAATTTCTGTGTATATATCAAAATAAATGTCACATGTAGGAGCTATCAAAAACAACTGAGCGGGCGAGTACAAGGATGGACGAACAAAAACTTGAGAGGTCACAAACCGAGCATAAACTATTTTTAAATCTATAGGTACAAGTCGGTCAGAAAGTCAAATAAGAAAAGAGCGGTCTGATGGGAAAATTAATCTGATCGTTCATTAACGTAACGCTGGATGTCTTTTTATATTTTTCTATTTCGTATTGTTCCAAAAGGTCCATCTCAAAGCTTTTATTAAATCTATAGATATATATTAGATGAGGAACGATTTTTATGTTCTGAAACTCTTTTTGAAAGCTTTCTTCCCGTTTGACCTATATAAGGCATTACAATTGGCGCAGTCAATTGAGTAGACACCACATTCATCCATATGTGACTTGGGTTGATTGAAATTCGATAGCAATTTATAGAGCTGATTGTTTGTATTGTATTAAATTTAGCTAAAACTTTGCTGACTCTGAGATTAGTACCATTATATTAAAAAAATTGTTTAAAAAATAGTTTAAAAATAGTTTATGCTCGGTTTGTGACCTCTCAAGTTTTTGTTCGTCCATCCTTGTACTCGCCCGCTCAGCTGCCTTTCATAGTTCGTACGTGCGACATTTATTTTGATATATCCACAGAAATTTTAATAGTAATGTATTGTGAGGGCACTGTGTTTTTTGATTGTTTAGTTTGTACGAATTGACTTATTGACCGTATTTTCCCCCTTTTTTTTCAATTTGTAAGTGCTTGATGTTTTGTGTATTTTGTAGATTTGGGCTGATGATGGCAAACTAATTACAGCCGAAACCGGTACCCATTAATATATTTTACTACAAAGGATATCGAGGCTCTTATTTTCTCAGTTTTACATATAATTATAACGAAACCTAACGTAACCATTATGAAATATATAACAAAATTAATCTAGCAAAAAAGTTTCTTATCTTCTTATTACAATTAAAAAGATGATTAGGGTTCGCTACCGGCCGTCAAAGTTAAAAAATGAATGACATTTGTACTAAAAAAATACACAAAACTTTGCTCACTTACTATAATTAGTAGCTTAAGACAAAAATAAACCATAATATTGTGGCAGTAGATATCAGAAAATTTCAAAGTTATCCAATTACTTAATTTGTCAAAGTTACAATTACACTGGTCGACAAATTTTAATTTGTTGTTGGTAACTTTAACCTAATTAACCTAATTTTTTTTTGTTATTTTGGACGTGCTGATTTGGAATATGGCCATAAAATAACTTGGCAGTGGTTTCATTTTTCCCTATTTTCAATTTAAAATAATCATTTTAGTACAAATGTTGGTGTAGGCAATAAATAAATCAAAAAACTTACTTAAAAAATACAATTTATTTATAATTAATGTTCATTTATCTAACAACAAAACAAGCAAAAACATTGTTACGCCGGTTTATAATAATTTTTTTAATAAGTATGCTCATAAGCCAAAAAAATACGAAGAATTCTAGGTAATTAATATTATGAAACACCACTGATTTTTATGATTTGTTCGGCACATTATAAAGAACATCCTGAGAATTGTGCAATGCTAATTCAATTTCGAAAAAAAAAAGCATACAGATTAGGTATTATACTAAGGGAACCCAAATTATTTTTGCTGTGTAAGTTTGAGACATCCTAGCCAGTGAGTAAGTGTCTCAGGTACTCTGTTACAAACATTTATCTACTCCCATTACTTCGTTTTTTTTTTTTAATCCCAAAAACTAAATTTTTGTAGAAGAAACACAATTCCTTCCAGAAACACCTATGTGCAATGTGCAAAGCTAAAGGACACCTGGCCGGCAACAAAGGCAATATCGATCGAACAACTCACAAATGATACTGATGTGTTTTTTCTCGTAGAATCTGGATCTCAAGAAAAATGAAAAAAACACAAGTTTCTTTCTCAAAGAAAAATTCTGCCTTCAGATTCAGATTCTATGGACAAAGGAATACCAAAATTGGCTTCAGCTTATTTGATTTCTTTTGCTGTTCGTTATTTAGTTTCGGTTATTTTATTCTTGACAAATTACGTAATTGGAAATCTGTGGAATGCTCTGATATCTAAACTCATAAGTTTATTCATCGTTATTTTATTAAGATAATAATTGTGGCATGCAGATATATGGTACTAAAACTAAATAAAAATGTTCTTATATTATTTTTCTTTAAATACAAATTTAATTCCTTTTTATTAACTTTGCAAGCCGGTGGCGACTCCCTAAGTATATATTTTTTAAATCATAAGAAATACCATTTTTTTAGTATATAGGGAAGTCGTATATTATAAGAGTACATAGTGAGCATACGGTTGTTAGAAAAAGAAAATATGGATTAAATCTGATTGACCTTCATAAAAGCCGGTGATTATAAAATGCAGATTATCGGTATGCAACAACAAACATATGTATCACAATATGGTACGTCAGAATAACACAAATTCATGACACCACTTCTGTCTCATAAAATCATTATTATCTAGAGGGAGCGCGGCCCAATTTGTCGCTGCAGGCGAGATTTAGCGCCAGGGGTCGTTGCAGGCGCGACCATTACGACAGCCGGCTGTCCGCCCGCGGAAAAACACGGCAAATCAGCACCGGAGTAAAACTAATTACTGCTCCCGAAGCAAGGTTCCACCGGTTCGCGACTTGTCGAGCCGCTCGTAAATCAGAATTAATGCTCAGATAAATTCCGGAGCGCCACTTTGAATCATTTAGGTAGCCGATGCCGCACAATGGCGCAAATGGCCGCCGGCTCGTCCGTTCCGTCCATAAAAAGCGGCTAGAGAAGATGGTCCTTCTCTCTGCTTTTTCAGGAGGACGCGTCGCGACACTCAGTCCGGTACTTAATTTGATAAATGAGATGCTTATCTCGAATGTAGCCTGTTCCTAGTCGTCCCTCGGACGGGGTGGGATGTTTTCCACGTTGTACGACATGCCTGGGGCGGCGCTCCTACATAAAGATGCCTCCACGGATATGTAAACATAATGGCCATCACAATTGAGATCGTTGCTTTTGTTATTCCCAAGTTTTTATACCATAATATGTTTTTTCAGTCGGGGTATAATAATATCGTAAAATGTCGCACATCATGGTTCTCTGTTCTGCCTTTCTAAAAATTTTAAATTTCTGACAAGTGTGTTGGTTCTATTCATATAAAACGAAATAGGTATATACAGCATCCTTATTTCGATATTGTGACTAATGAGTGGTTTGCCAGATGTTGCTGTATTTGTGACTTGTAAATTTAATTTATATCTAATGCAAAATACATATTTTGGTTAGAATTTAGTGCGAATTTTGGTCTGTATAAACAGATTATTTATACCTAGCATTATTTCGTCAGATGATGGATTGTTGGATTATTTAGGTGTGCAACATTAATGGTGAAGCTTAAATTGTGTCGCCTTATTCTTCAGTTTTGCATTTTGCAGTTCTTTGTTGGTTTTAGTATCTAGGCTGTCCGCTCGGTGTGGTGTATAATAAGAGTCATTTCATGTTGTCCAATGATTGGTGTTTTGTCCATTGGAAGTTATATCTTCTCTTTCTTCATACTCCTGAAGTGGGTGGACCTGGTAGCACAGTCTGGTTCATCATTATTTTTTTTATTTTCATGGTGCATTAGGGTCCTCCGCGAGTACCAAAGCTTACTTCTCTGAATTGTGTGCAATTGTACAATAAAAGCTTAAAAATTACTTACATTTGAAAGATTCTATGAATTATATTCCATTTTACTATAATAGGAATTTACTACTAATCGACCAAATTAACATCAACTCGAGGCGAAAGATAAAATGACAAACATGTCAAATAACTTTTCTGTACGGTTGGACCATGGTTGGACTGTTTCTAAGATATTTCATAGTAATTTACACTTAATAAGTTTACAATAATTAATTAATTTACAATTTCAAAAGTAATTTGTCGTAATTATATTTACATTATGCTAATACAGATGCCGCAGAAATTAAGGACAAAACACAATTACTCACATGAAAGAATAATAATAAATAATTCCTATGCTCACTTATTTTGAATTAGTTATACTCATTAGGTAAGTTATGATTTATTATATCCCTCACTATGTAATGAATTAACTATTATTGCTAATAAATTGTTTTTCCACATTGTTTAGCCACGGTCATGAAGGCAAATGTTTCTAAAACCGATTTAAAAGAAACTGCTATTTCGAATTTAAAATAAAGAACAAAAGTCACGTTTGCAATTTTCTAGCATATTTACCAAACTAGCGGAATAGGCCCTTCAATTGACTGTCACAGTGAATGTACAGTCCGTTTCAGATAAATTGACCGGTGTAACCCCAATTTCACCAACACGAGATAAATATTTATTGGTAGGATAACCTTTATATTCTACAGATGAACTTTTCCATATTACCAACAGCAGATATTAATTTTAATTAACTTTAACGTCAAAAGTTGTAAACGATTAAAAAGGCAACTTTACTATAATATTGTTATATTTTTCAGTATTACTCTTCAAAATAAAATGTATAACAGTATTTTGTGTTTGTATAAAATTATATTCAGCATTACTATCAAATGGATTGTTGATAGGCTGCACTTCGAAGTGCAATAATATAAATTATTTCCCCATCAAGTTAGGTTCCTCCACCTGTTATTATCTAAATTTTAATATAGCAGGTTAGGTACTTTCTCATTGGCCTTATGTTTTTTGCTAGTTTCTTAATTGTGCACCACCCATCTTGGCCGATGAGTTAGCTGGGAAAATATCCCAGCAGACACTTTTGTCTTTCGCGGAAATCGTATCTTTTCTTTTCTTTTTCCACAATACTGTTCATATATTGCATGTTTAAAACAGTTGATATTTCTTCTACAAGAAAATTTCTTGCCAACTCACTCTTGCACTCAGATTACTCTTCGAAAATATGTGACGGTATGTACAGGTAAACTCACGTATAATAAAGCGTGGACCCTGTCTGATTTGAAATGCATAACAGTAGGCTGTAAAAAAAATCCTGTAATGCCGACAAAACGCCCGGTTAAAATTGAATCAGCCACACACAAACCTCGAATATATGTGTGCCTGGATATGAAAAGGGACCAGTTGACCGAAATTGAGTTATGAGTGTTTTTAGATAGAATAAGTTATGGCAAAGGTACTCCAACATTTTAAGCCGATTACGATAAAGAGAAATTGAAAAAAAAAAAATATTTAAGTTGCTGGTGCAAAAAATAAACTTTTGCGCTATGACGCTTCAAATTTTTGCAAAGTTTAAAAGTTAATAACTTCCCGTATATTTGGAAGTTACGCTGACTTCAACATTTTAGGAACAATTTCGATATTAGTTTCAAGATTTTTAGTAGAATTTATTATTTCATTATTCCGTTTGGATTTTATAGGTTTTTTAATCTATAGCGTCATTGGCCTGGGCCTACAATATGTATAGTGTAAGCTAGGTATCTTCATCTCTCGAGTCTTAAGAAGACTTAAGCATTCTCGTAAGGGGTTTATGGGGGTCCTCTGATTCCAAATCTTATTTATTTTTAGATTTTTAGAATTCAAAATGGCGGATCTAATATGGCTACCAAACATGTAATTAAGTGTCGAATTTATACAAAAATTAAATTATGTGATATATGAAGGTGATATATGAAGGTTACGGATTCCTAATTTGTTGTCAGATGTATAAAATTCAAAATGACGGATCCAATATGGCGACTAAACATGTAATTAACTGTCGGATTCAGAAGAAAACAAATATCTGAAGTTAGATGTTTATAATTCAAAATGGCACCGAGTGCAATCTGGCAACCATAATAAATTAACGTGAATTTGCAACTTTTGTCATCCTATTTCCTGTTACATAATTATGCAGCTGTCTGATTTCAACACTTATGTCAGTTAAAAATCCAAATTGGGAGTGTCAAATAAATCAGTTAGTATCAAATTATTTTAAACGTTTAATGATAAGAAATAAACATAACTAGGGACACAAACATGGAAATACAATCATAATAAATTTATATAAAAAGTGCATTTTTTAAAAACTACGCTTTATAAACAAAATTACAATTTTTTAAAATTTTCCATTTTGTTAGTCATTTTACTTTTTTCGAGCATTGTCGCCGGCAATCTGTCCACATACAAAATTTTAACTCGATTGGACATATTTTCCAAATTCAAAATTTTTTTCAAAATTTTAGAAAATTTTCCAAATTTTTTTATTGCTTTATGTCATTGTCACCGGAAATCCGGCCACAGGCAAAATTTCAACTCAAATGGTCAAATTTTCCAAATTTTGAATTTTTTTTCCAATTTTGGAAAAGTTTCCATATTTTTTTATTGCTTCTTGTATTGTCACCGGAAATCTGTCCACATGCAAAATTTTAACTTGATTGGACACTGGGAAGTAGAAATAATATCGATTACAAGATTTGTACATAACAGACAAACAATCAAATCAACAAACAAACAAACATAAAGTGAAGCTTAAAAAAGGATCTCCGCCACAAAAATAAAAGCCATCAATTACATCATCAATCTAAATATAACCTTCGTTAATAAAACCAGTATACACATTACCAAAATAGGGCGAACTTTTCATCCGCGGTATTTATTACAGGTTTACAGGTTCGAGCCCGGATCAAACACAATTTGTATGCAAATTTGGATAATTCGGGATCGCGTGTGTCCCGGCTAAAGGCCCCTTAGATCACGTATATTCGGTATCCATAAAAATGCCCGCCATACGACGCGCGCGCTTCCCCGAAAAAAAAGAGTTAAAGCAAAATTGCATTGGGCACGGTACGTGATCCTCGTCCGCCCGTCTGTTGGAGTACGAGATAATTATCGGAACGAATCAATCCCCACAGGATCACCGGTGGCCATGGGCCCTTTAGGCACGCTCGCTTGCTGCAACTCCACATCTTTCCCGGTAATTCTCCCAATTTCCATAACAACTTGCGGAGCGCGGATGACCACCGTCTCTCTCTGTGTATTTCCTATCTTTGTCTCTGTTCCTCTTGGCGATGTAGCCTAGGGGAGGTCAGGAACAGATGTAATCTTTCGGGCGACTAGATATTATGCCGCCCTGCACGGACAGCAGACCACTAGATTAAGATATTTCGAACGGGTTATTCGAGTATTATCTTGGCGCTATTATACGATGTGCTTATCTCAGTAAGTAAATTGCAGTAATTTAGATGGATTGGAATTGAAGGATCTCGCGATACCCAGAGCTTATGGTCCTCTACGTTATGACGTATAGTTTACTGGTGAAAATTAAACTTGATCATTGCTGTAATTGTGCTAATTTCTCCAAATTAAGATTGTGCTATCAATTATTGTTAGGTGGTTCTGTATTTCGTATATTCAGATGTTTTAAGTTCCACTCCATATTATAGGGCCACAAAAAAAAGGAACCAATAACTCATACCCGACGGGCATATAGCAGGTCACTTTAAGCTGTGTAAAATTCACTTCCGCAAAATGTGACATGTGGAACAAAAGATTCTAGCTGCAGTTCCAGTAACGATAACTTAGCCTACATAACTCGTCACTTCACAGGAAGATTTATTAAAATATACATATACGTTTCGAAGGTCATTGAATGTACAAGGAACATTATAAAACGATCAAATCTGTTTGACATAGATGCACATTCATAAGAATCAGTTCTGGCCCACCAACCCCTTTTTAACATCCAGGGTCAAATTATGACCTGATGGCCTGACGAATTAGTGCGACCGATATTATTATTTTTCTATTTAAAAATATTCCATCTTGAGTTCGTGGTTATTTTATATGCTGACTTTAGTTTGTATTTATTTGTGGCCAGCTTTTGTGGTTATATTTATAATTTTATATACTACTGTATGTAGGTAATTATTATTAATATTATTGTACTCTTTTGCAAATAGCATTTGTACCTATTTTTTCCGTTCTCTCAGTGTAAATTTAGTTAGTATTTGAACTAAAAGGTAAATGTTATTGTTGGAATATTAAACCAACACTGTTTCTGGTTTCAACAAGTTTTAGCGATACCGTGAATGCAGAAAAATGTGGCACTGTGACGAAACACCCGTGAAATTACAAAACAAGTTTAAAACTAAATTTGATATTGAAGAATGAACACACAATTTGCCTATTTTAAATCAAATTTAATTAAACCATTTCAACGATCACGGGTCATATGACCATTTATATAACCGACTACATAATCATATGCATAACATGGGCGCCCGCAGAAGTATTTCTAGGGGGGTGCAAAACGAAAGCCGGCCATGGGTTGGGATAAGAGTTGCCAACTCCAAAAAATAGGGTTGATTGAAACCGGAGCTACCGTTCCGCTTTGGTATTAACTTTTGCAAAAATTGTTTCATAAATTTCTATCATACTCAAAATTGTAGGTGATTAAAAGACGTAGAGCGCAGTTTTGCCCCATGGAAAACTAGCCCTAAATGGCGATAATGCCCGTTCGAATAGCAAACGTATTTCATACATTTGCTGCAGCAAAATGTTCATACATTTGCTGCAGCAAAATGTTTATAACTTTTGCAAAAATTCATAAATTTCTATCATACCCCAAATAGGTAATTAAAAGACCTAGTAGCCCTTCGACGATCAGAGTTTTGCCCCATGGACGACAACCCCTAAATGGCGATAATCTCCGTTCGAACAGCAAACGTATTTCAATAAGTTGCTACGGAAAAATGTTTATAGCTTTTGCAAAAATTGTTGCATACATTTCTATCATACCCCAAATTGTAGGTAATTAACAGACCTAGTAACCCTTCGACGCGCGGAGTTTTGCTAAATGGCAAATAATCTCCGTTCGAATAGCAAAAGTATTTCAACCGGTCAACTTTTGCAAAAATTGATAACATAAACAGTTGTCACTTGTTTCTTTCTGTTTTTTTTTGTAATTGAACATCTATGAATTTTTGTGTAAATTCAGAAGTTTATTAATTATTTTATTATTAAGTTCTATTATTTTATTATTTTTTTTTCAATTAAATGCTAAATGTTTTTAACACTAGTTATAAATCAGCATGTATTTCATGAATTTTTCCTTGTTGATCTTTCTCCTGTTATTTTAAAAGCCAGGGGGTGCAAGTGCACCCCCTTGCCCCACTCTGCCGGCGCCCATGATGCATAAGTTTTATAGCCTGTTCCATGTGTTACTCGTGTCTTTTTGTATTGTAACTGCAAAAAATGAAACCTTAGCTAATAAAATTTCGACTTATTTATTCAAAACGTAACCTTTTTGATGAATTTATTTTGTATTTTGGGAGAGTTTTTATCAGTTTTGTTAAGAATTAATTTTTATTTTTATTTATTTAAAATTTGCCTTTCCCGTTGGTTCACGCACTGTTGGGAGTGGATTTTTTTCGTTCAAAGGATATTAAGTTTTTTGTTTAGCTTGCAGTCTACAATTATAGAACATACCACTTGTTGTTATGCTTCTGGCAAGCTTCAAATATAAAGCATGGTTTAGACCAGGCCAACAGACGGCGACAGCAACGGGCATCAACATCGGACCAGATATGTTACTATTGTTGACAACTCAAATAAAGATATCATTGACCAGCAGATACTGTCTATCACAAAAAACATGCATTTGGCCCACAAACTTTCAGTTTCTAATACAATGAATGCGGTGACTGCGATTCATTTTATTGAAAGTGATATTTGTTCTCACATTTTCCATGATAGCTGTACATCGCATATACATGCTTCTATAGATTTAAAGACATATTTTTAATTCTCAGTAAAACGTAAAATATCCAGAACAAAATCCTCACAGCGTTTCACCAGCAGTTTTCTTTAACCAAATTCCAACTATTTCTCCAAATCAGTAAAAAAAGGAAAGCTTCTACACTGACTATCAAAACCGTGGTTATACAGTTGACCTGATTTTCTAGCACCCGTTTATTATTCCAAATTAAAAGCTCAATAGATTTTGAGCGGCCGGGGAACAATAGGAGCGGCCGGAACTTCCATAGCGTACAGAGGGGTCGACCTATATATTCTCCTGGCGGTAGAGCCACGGAACTCTTTCTTTATCGTTTTATACAAATTTGCATTCTATAATTAAAGGGGAACGCCGACAAAACGGGGCAAGAGAGGCATCGCGTAGTAAAGTTCATAAACGAAATTGAAATATACCGCTGAATATTTTATCAAAGGAAGCGAGTGCGCGTCCGGCCCGTCGGAAATTAGTACGCCATTTGTTTGGCCTTAATGTGGGACACGCTGTGTGTATTGTCCCGCCCGCCTCGTCCCTTTCTATAATATCGCTGGCGTTCACCTGATTCGCAAGATGAAAATTTGTTGTAGCAGATTTGAAATTACAAACTCATTTGCATGCTGATTCTATTAAGCTATATTTATGGATGCCACCGGCAAATTTTCAACGCAAGGTTATAAATATGTAACTTATGCGACGCTTTCCAGGATATAATTCAAACTGACGACAGTACTTTCTTTTCAGAAAATGACTTGTGGCATCTAAAATTAACTTAAAGTGCATTTCGAACTACTGTTGGGATTATTGTTTTAGTTGACACTTTGATGGAGGTTTACGGCCAAATGATAATTCCTTGCTTTTTTACGTCTCTTGCTAGCTACTGGCTTATTGATTAACGGAAAAAAGCAGTTACTAAATGAAAATTCTCAACAGAAATTCTAAATAACAAAAGTCCTAAACAATTAGTCCGTCATGTATTACAAAAGAAATTAAATTATAGCCAAAGTGCAACCCCGAACTTGGATGCCGTATAACCCAATCGGTTTTAGTATTCGGTTGTAAACTTGTAGTTTGTTCTGTACTGTCAACTGAGAGTTTTGTTTCCAAAAGCCAGTATAGTTCTCTGCATTTAAGACCATGCTCGACTCCTTTCTTCTTAACGTGTTCTTTCCACCTAAGCTTTGTAGTTGCTGTGTTCGCATATGGAACCATAGTGCCGCATCTTGACAGGTATGTCCTCGATTCTTTTGTTTCTAAAGTTAAAGTGGACATATTTCAGTTCGTTGATTTTGGTCTTCCATTTTTTGTCCATTAAGGTATTTTATTACTAGCTTGTTGAAGATTCCTAGTAGATTCTCCAACTGTTGATCCCACTGTCATTAGAGCCGTGCCATCTGCGAATGTGGCGACTGTTAATTTTTCATCTGTGGAAGGTCACTTGTATATAGTAGATAGAGAATTGGTCCCAAAAACTACCCTGGGGTACCCCACCTTTGACTTCTTTTAGTTCCGAGTAGTCATCGATCTGTTTTATTCTGAATAGTCTATCAGATATATAGGATGTTAGCAGCTCGACGTATTGTAGGGTAGCATACTCTTTAGTTTGTGTTTCAATCCTTCGTGCCAAACATTATCGAAAGCTTGTGTCACATCAAGAAAGATTGTTAAGCAAATAAGCTTTTCTTCTAATGCTTTCTTTATGATATCTGTTATTCTATGGACTTGATCTATAGTGGAATGCTTTTCTCTAAAACCAAATTCGTGATTAGGAATTACTTCTTTTCTCTCAATGATAGGTTTCATTCTCTTTAGAAGCAACTTTTCAAAGAGCTTCGATATCATTGGTAACAGTGATATTGGGCGATATGATTTGGCCTCGGTCGGTGGTTTGCCTAGTTTTGGTATCCTGATAACTTCTGCTACTTTCCAGACATGTGGGACGTATTTTAATCTGAACGATGCATTTATTAGGTACGTGAGCATAACAATACCTTTCTTAGGTAATTGCTTAAGAACTTCTCCTGTGATAAGATCATATCCAGGTGCCTTCTTTGGATTCAGGTTTGTCTTGATTTCTCTGGCAACTTCCTTTGGAGTAACTAGCTCTATGGCTTCTTCATCATAGGTTATATCTTCATTCGTGATTGGCTTTGATTCGATGTTGTGGGGCTGGAAGATTTCTGTTAGATGTTCTGCAAAAATTTCAGCCTTCTGTTTATTGTCTTTTGCCTAGGTACCGTCTCTTCGTCTTATAGGTGGGACATGGGCCACTGGCCTCTTGTATTTCCTCACTGCTTTCCACAGCTAGTAATCTGTTTCTTTATCGGGAGTCAATTTGGTTAAGAAGGATTCCAATGATGCCTCTTTTAGTTTTTGAATTTCGCGTTTAAGTTGTTGGGATTTATTATTAAGTATGGTCTTGTCAGCTGGATCTCGTGACTGTTGCCATCTTCTTCTAGCTTGTCTTTTTTGCTTGACCATTTCTCTAATTTCCATAGGATAATTATTTCCAATAGTTCTGTGGGTGATTTCTTTAGTGTTGTTCCAGGCGGCTTTCTGGATGGTGTTGATGAATTTCTCGGCTTCTACGTCGAGCTGATCTCTGGTTTTAAGCTGGATATTTAGCTGTATAGTGTTTTCAAGCTCTATGTTAAAGCTTACCCAGTCTGTAGTTTTATTGGTCAAGGTTGGGGTACATTCCTTTTTGATTATGCTTTCGTCATTAGTATTGCAACGGCTTTTACTTCTTTTAGTTTTAGTTTTATTATATAGGATTTTAGCATAGCTTTTGGCCGCGTTTTTCTTCTTTCTCTTTGTAGCTTTAAGCATCAAGTTTTTGTTTGACCTACAGAATTCAATCACATCGCATTTCTTTTTAATGGATCAAAGCGTGACGTGACTTCTTTCAATTGGGCCAACATTGTGAACATGCTGTAAACAAAAAGCCACTGAGTGTATCTCATATCTAGGAAAAAATTTGTTTAAAGCTCTCTTTACAATCTTCCGATACCACTTTATTGGCATACTGTATATCATCATTACTGTGTGATTATTGGAGGTATGGATACATAAATTCAGCTAATTTATTAAAAAAATCTCAACAGGCTAGATGAAAGTTCATTTTCATACCCAGGCTTATGTCTACTTTTGCACGCTTGGCGAAGGTTACTAAAGTCCATTGTGGAAACAATTTATTCATTAATAATATCTGCAGCGGATGGTTGGGGTTCTTCGATCAGTATTAAGTAAGATGCTTTGTACATTGCCAGATTGTATTATGCATTCAGTTGTATCGGAGGACGGACCTGGGACGGGCGATTCGTTGGGTTACTTTGTGGAAGTTTCAAAGTGAATTTTAAAGTTGCCGGCGTCGCTTAATGTTCCAGCTATAGAGGAAGGGAGGAAATTGTTCGTCGATTTGAGTGGACCTCGCCCGCTTCGATTTTAAATTCAATGGCTAAGAAATAGAATAAACATCACTTCAATCTGCATCGCTAGCGGTCTTTTTACTTTACAGGCAAATACCCATCTTCAGTATATGTATTGTAATATCAAGATTTTCGTAATTTGATAACAATTTTATCAACAAAAAATACATATTTAAATAAGAAAGATAGTTTTTAATAAATATGTATTTATTAAGTAGTTTTCTAAAGAAATACAATATTATCGTATGCAAAAATGGTGATTTAAATGATTTACCTTTGCAGGATACATTTGTATCAAATATGCCGTGCCCGGCACTAACTTGGACACAAATGGGAAACATACTTATTGTCAATTTTTCAGAAAATTTTACTGTTTATAGAAGCTTCTGGATTGTCTTAAACCTAAAATGCAAATATTCGAATGTAACTATCTGCTTGCATGTACAGGATGTTACCAAAACTTTGAAAAAGTCTTAGGACTAAATAAAGAACTTTGTTTTAAAATCTATGCAAAAATGTTATTTGAAAAGAGTGTTTAGTAATATTAGAGGGTATCAAATACGAAATTATATTCTCCTTCGTCGTTGCATGATCACCCGGTATATGGAACGTCAAAGGTGACTATAATTTCATATTTAATGCCTTCTAATATTTATAAATACTTTTTCATATAATATTTTGGCATAGCTTGCAAGATGAAGGTACTTTATTCTTATAGTATTTTCATTTCTTTGGCAACACGCGGTGTAGGCAATGGAGAAGGTGATTATAATTTCGTATTTAAAGACCTCTAATATTTAGGGTAGGTACTTTACTCTTCACTGTTTTCATCTTTTTGGTAACACCCGGGACATGCAAGCAAAAACTTACATTCTAATATTTGCATTTTAGGTTTAGAC
This sequence comes from Aphodius sticticus, assembly GCA_963966075.1. Lineage (NCBI taxonomy): Eukaryota > Metazoa > Arthropoda > Insecta > Coleoptera > Scarabaeidae > Aphodius > Aphodius sticticus. The sequence continues at coordinate 63,143,781 of OZ014507.1, forward strand.
AATTTAAGACACTTTTATGAACAATAAAAGATAGATAGATAGATATAATAGAATTATAATTTCGTACTTGATAATCTCTAATACTTCTAAATACTTTTTTAAAATACCATTTTTGCATAGCTGCTAGAATAAAGGTACTGTACTCTTAAGAATTTTTCATATTTTGGTAACACCTTGTACATGCAACCAGATAATTACATTCTTATATTTGCATTTTAGGTTTAAAACAATACAGAAATAAATAAATTTACTGAAATAAAATTTTCTGAAAAATTGATAAAAAAAATTTTCCCGCTGTCCAAGTTAGTGCCGGACACTGTATGTATTATGTACACTGAAAACCCGAAACAGAGATACAGGTTGTGACACTACACTTTCCAAAACTGGACAAAACGCATAATTTGTAACTTAAAAATAATAATCACGTGGTTAAAAGACGTTGAAAAAAGATGGGGCAACAGTTTCATTTCAGTGTAGATACCGGTGGTTATATCAACAGAAAAAATAAAAATTCACCAGCGGAAATAAAATCACTTTAATTTGTGACAATTCAGCGTTTGTTTTAGTTTATGTCAATAATCTAGAAAATGTTAGATTTTATAAATATCATACAATGCCTATAGGTTCTAATATAAACACTATGTGTCAGAAATCAGCATCAATCTGTTTCCCATAATCATAAAAAGAGAAAAGAAGAAAACATTTTTATTCGAATTTTGCACTTTTATTTGTTTTTATCTGGAAATGCATATCTACAAAAGATTTATTTTGACACGTTTTATTCAGTTTTATAGCAACGCAAATAAGAATAATCAATCCTACAACTGAAGTAGTCAGTTTCCAGTTTCTGGTTGTCATAGAAACGCGTAGGCGAAAATTTTTCACTCACGCATCTCCATGACAATCTTCTAAAATATCGTCTATAAGCTTCATATTTAGGGTCGATCTTACAAGTGTACGTATAAGTTGTGGAATAGTTATTCCCAGTATAAATAGTGCTATGCCGCCTCCCATTGGCTAAAATATTTGTGTAGTCATAGTAATAACAACTTATACCGGTAGTTATACCAATATTTAGTTATACCATGGTATAACGTGCTTTGTAAGATCGGCCCTTAGTGATATAAAACTTTGCTCAAACGATGAACGTCAGTAATAAACAATTTGACACATGTAGTTTGTTTGTATTAACCGGATGACAACATCATAAGCTTTCAGCTACATCGACATATATTAAAATTTACTAATTTTAATAACGTTATTCTTTTAAATTTAGTGGCAGGGTTGAACAAAAAGCTTACAGCACTCGTGAGAAACCACTTCTCTCACTTTTATGTCTTTCCTGCGCCGCGTGCGGAAATCCGACATGTCGTAAGTGATAAGCTTGGGTTCTTCATTTGTACTGTAATATACTATTACAGTATTTTGTTATACAAGATTTATAAAACGTCTTTTAAAACATTATGTGGACGCAAGAAACGGACGCCATTTGCTGTGTTGTGCTGCACTATTTGAAACTTTGACGCGCTAGATTGCACTCTGCGTAAGAATTTTATTGTATATCGTCAATATTATCAATCGTCTTCTTGCTCGAAATCGCATACCGGGACCACGTCCCGGTCGTACGACCTATGCATAGGAAAATTAAATATAAATATTGCCAGTGCGTACTCGTCCTCCCATGCGATTGAATAATACTGACGACCTCCACCTGTACTTAACTTGCCCTGAGGAAGCCGGAGACCAACCGAGCGAAACGTCGGCTTTGTCTATACAGCGATAGTTTTATTTTTCGTCTTTTGAAACCTTTGTAAAAAAGATGTAAAACCTTTTTGTTTTTCTTTAGGCTTTTTCTTGTTTTTTAGTGAAGAAATTACTGTTAGGGTATGTTAGCTTTCACCATGATTGTCAACGGTTTTCATTATGAATACGATAACAACGCAACAATGTGTTCATTATGCATCCAGAGTACAAAAAAATTTATTGGATTTTATTGCGTTTGAGTGAAGAAATATTGTTGTAATGTATACTCGGTGGACCATAGATAATATGCGACCTCTCACCATAGATAAAATAGATATATACTAATATAGATGGGCGACTCAAGGCAATCTTTGTGGACTCTATTTTTAGTTCACCCCCATCCGCTAGGAAGCGCTAATAGCACTTCCCACTTCTAGCCTTTTCTCATATTATATTTTAATTAATTTATAAGATCAGGAAAACCGCGTGATGGAACTAATACAGAACAAAAATTACCACAGAAAATTTAAAGTTATATACATCACCCATATATAAGTGCAAAATGTGCGTTTAAATGTCTGTGGTAAAAATTAGCAGTGTCACTAGACAGTTAATTGACAGAACATAATGGTTGTTTATGGTTTACTAACGCCATGACTACGCAACACGCGACATCCACAGTGACGGTTTGAACGAGCCAATAGGTATCAAGCATGTGATTCGGCGGGTATAGCAGGGCGCTAGCCAGAGATAGCGCGTGGGGGTGAACTAAAATTTTGCTATCAACGCCTGCGTATGGGAAGTAAGCACCCCATGCCTCTCACTAGTAATTATTTTATTTGAATGATGTTTTATAATAAATAACATTATCATGTTTCTATGGTACAAACTAAAAATAGATATTTAATATGTTTAAAAACTACTTGATACATTTACATGGGAACACACTAGACATAATTATTTGCTTCAAAAAGTTTACGGCTATGAGGATATTTCATATAAAAACGTAGGGTATATGTAGCTGCTAGACGTGTTTTCCTAAAATAGACGGAACAGAATTTCGTACGTGAACAGTGCTTTAATCTCTGAGAACTTCGACATCGTCTTAGAAATATCTTAAAGCGATAAAACATTAAAACAACAACAACAAACGGCACGGGTTTCGGGCCGTGTTTGATCAGACAACCGTACTAACACGTGTCGCGAGCGACCGTGGAAAGTTCAGACTTCACAGGGACAGAAGACAACGTTTCAAGCGGTTGTCTCGGCATTTTCAGCGTAATCTTGAGCGGAAAATCTAGTTTCGCGCCCCTCGAACACTTCAGGGGTTTCAAAGGCACGCCAAGAATTTCATAATAACACACTCACGCACGCTCACACGGGCGCGTGTCTCACTGAATTCCGACACCCAATGTCACGGCCGGCACTACTAGCTAGTCTGCGCTATTCTGTGACACCCCATGGTAGACGGAATTTGTGTCCCCACTCTTCCCGCTTCTTCTCTTTAGTTGATCCTTAAATACTGAACATTGCTGCGAAGTAACAAAGGGAGGACGAGGGTTCTCGTGAAATTATGGTACTACTTTACCAATGCGAAAGTTTGGATTTAGGGGAAGAACTGCCTAGGAAGTTACGAGATATATTTATCACTGCTGATGCTGGTGGGCTCGTATTTATCGTAATAGTTTTCCACTAATACTAAACTTATTTTCTGTGGTATTCTTTCATTTTTGTGTTTGAAAGTGACTTTTTGGACACCTTCAAAGATGTAGTCTTTAGAATTTTGGTCCTCATCGATGTGGATGTGATATGAATTGACGTTTTAAAGGTAACACACCGCACGTTGCTCTGCTTTCGTCATATATCACTCCCAAAATACTATACTCTGCTTTTGTAATATCTCTTCACTCACTCTAATGGTTTTAGTTCTCTTGAGTCTTCGCACTATGTGTATAGAGCTGGATTGCCTCGGCATTCGTCTGCTGAAGAAGTCTATTCTGATGATTCTCTGCAAAGCTTCCAATTTAGTTGGTTACTAATTCTATCTCAAAGTTCCTGTGGATATTGTATTTCTAATATACCAAGGTGTATAACGATGTTTCTTAGCACTTGATCTTGGAAGCGTTTAATGATGCTGAAATTGCTTTTGTCGCAGGCTTTTGCCACATCCAGGAATATAGAGGAGTACACCTTTTTTCTTTCTAGTTATTTCTATTACTGTTTTATTCATGGACCTGATCATTTGTCGAATGTTTGTATCTGTATCCGAACTGATGATCGGGTACAATGTTTCTTCCGTTTAAGATTGGCGTGACTCGATTTGCTAGCAGTTTTACAAATAACTTTGACAAAATGAGCAATAAAAATTGGTCCTTAGAAGGATTCTTCATTTGGTGGTTGTAGCCCAGGTTCCCTTCGGTCTTTTTATTGGCGGAATTTGAGAAATTGGCTTCTGAAGTTACCTAATAATTTATCTATGGACGGTAACTCCATAGATAAATAATTAGATCCACAGAGATGCATAGGATGGAATGATAGTTTGTAAAGTGTCGAGCTATTCGAGCTAGTCGAGCTAGTCGGTATGTCTAATAAAATCTATTCACTATCCTGTCGTTTATCTACGTTGATCGTTTGCTATATACCGGTAGAGGAGATTTGGTTTAGTGTCTATTGGTGGGTTAGTAATATGGTACGTCCTCCTTTTGATTAATCAATCTCGTATGCTTCTAGTAAATCTACTTTTCTTCCTTTTTCACATTATTTTTAGTTTGTAACGAAACACCGTTCGTCATAAAGAATTGCATATTTATTTTGTTAGTAATAAGTTTTTATTGATTGTACAACTGTTACTTGTTATTTTAGAGAATCCTGTTTTTGTATATTTTTGAAGGCGTCTGAACGTCCGATACGTAAACTAGTTCCGAGACTGGTTTGGTATGTGAATCTCGTATTATGTTTTTAACCACGTCGACCGGTCACCCAGACAGACTTGTTTCGTGAATGGTGGGGGTCGTTTTGACGGTATATAACCCCGCGTATTTCCCTCTAGAGTTCAGTCTCCCTGCTGGCCCCTTGTAGCTGTCGGGAGAACTTACAGCTCAGTCTATTTCTGCTGGCCCTTTGAATGCTGGTGAAATAGCTCAGAGTCCTCTCTGCTGGCCCTTTGAATGCTGGTGGGAGAACTCAAGGTATTATCCGATGGCCCTTTGCATGCTGTTAATAATACGTCGAACTGCTTACCTCTGCTGGCCGTAGTTGGCGAGGTAGATTTTTCAGATATATGTTTTTTCCAGATATGTTAGTTTTTTCCAGATATATGTTAATTTAGTATTATCGAATTCCGCCGTCGCCGAATCGGGAATATTTTCCCGTCCCGTTAGCTTGTCTCCTGTACCGATTGGTTTAACTAATACCCGAACCCCGCCGCCGCAGAAAACACATACCCATAACCCCCTATTTTCCATGTATGGTATTTTCTTTGATGTATGCAAATAATAAATGGTGAACAACACATTTATTACAATATTAAATCATCGTATTTTATTCCGACGAACCCCTACGAGCTACCTACAACAGGGTTAAATATTGTCATATTTATTCTGTAACGAGGTGCGTTACAAGTTTAGTTTTTATTTGTTTTATGTTTTTATTGTCTTTCTAGTGTTGTTTTTCGAAGTTGGGCTTGATTTTTGCTTTTCTTGTATACTTGTTCTTAGTTTTCCTACCAGTTAGACCTACACATGTACACTTTAGCATTCATCGGACTTAATGCTGCAAACACCACTGCAGTCTGTGATGTTAGTGTTGCAAAGTGTTCTGTATATCATTGTGTTGGTCCTGTAAGCACACATATTATATCATATCTAACTAGTACGTTTCTAATTCTATCAATAATCGTGACATTGTATGTAAATGATCTGGTATGTAGCTGTGTTGTTTTCTTGTGACTTGTTGCTTCTTAAATATTTCTTCTTGTTGTATTTATTCATTATTCTGTCTACCATGTCTGTACTGTGTCCATTGTCCTCTGCTATTTGTTTTAGGCTGTTTATTTCTTATTCATATGTTTCTGTGAATAGTGGTGGTGTGAATCTGCTGGGATTATCGCTTGGTTTTTTATACATTTTGTTTTCTTCCGTTTCTGTTGTAAACGTCAGGTAGGAGTGTATATTGCTAATATATTCGTGAAGTTTTGCCAGCGAAACCAGTTACCTCAAGAATTTTAAATATAAAAGTTTCCAAAACAAACATTTTCTTTAGAGTTACTAAATAAATGGACATATATGTACATATAAATACATATAAAATAATTTTTTTTTCATAAAATATCCTTAAACATATTATCAACGACCATCTCTTGTCTACAAAGCTCAGCAATCCGATAAGAAAAATCTCAAAATAAGACAACAAAAGCGTGTCTCTTACTGGTCCGATCGGATGAAATTTATTTCCGGGCAGGGATAGCTGGGCGCGCGTGAACGAAACGAAACAGGACTCGTCGTCGTCCTCTGCTAATGCGGACGTAAGACGGAAGCCGGTCGGACTCTGGCAAGAGAAAATCCAGAGCAATTTGGGATAACAACTCGTCGACGGCACCGAGGCGTATCGGCACCGAAAGAGGGTTGCTTGAGGGTTTCTTTCGTCCTATCCCCGCGGCGACGTTAATTGCGCCAGAAGAACTGCGGGAAATGGAAAAGTTAAACCCGGCCAGACGGGCATTAAGAAACCTCCTGCCGTCCGGTTGGCCCAGCGTGTGGCAGCATAGTGCTAATAATTTCACTCATATGACATTCCACATCCACACAAAACTAATGACTATATACAGACATGGGCACAATTACAAAATGTTCTAGGGGTTGGGAAAGAAATACTAAAGCGAGCCGCTTAAATGTAAAACTTGTGACGGACTCTTTGGGAATACCATCAGGTATTTGGAAAATTTCTTCTATTAACGATACATATTCTTGCGTATATATAAAACAACCGTTGTTTTAGGTTAACTAAGGTTGCTTTGAATTAAGACAACGTTTCGTTGTGTTTATGTGTTATAAGACATAACATAAGTAACAGACAGACCATAAATACTGTGCAGTCAATTATTTACCTAAAACGCTTCAAGATCCTCATGATGGTGGTTAGACCATTCAACTAAACTGAAAAATCATTTCGTTTGTTGTTGTGACTGCTTTTAGAAATCTTTCATATTACTTGTCACGGTCGTGACAGCGTACGTTTGGCAATACTTAATAAAATTCACTCATTTATCTCAATTTTGTCGTCCTAACAATTTATTTCAAAATCAATCTTATATTCTATAGATTTGCAATTTCGTCTGATTTTCAACTAAAATTGATGGCTTTCTATTGTTTATTAATATGCTAAGTGCAATTCTTGTTAATTTGTTATAAGAATTTCTGTGTTTCCGGACACGAGATCATCTCAGTTTAGAACCGTACTTTCAGTTTAATCCAAGGTTTAGATTAATTTCGTGTTTCTCAATATTACGTAAACTATAGATTAAGTTAAACGGTGAACATGCACGGATTAAACTGTAAAGTGAATATAACCTAAAATAGTACATTCAATTTTTCTTGGAGTTGATGAGCTTTACTTTGGCATACTTATTATCAATATTGTCCAACTAGAAAAGTAGCCGATATTATAAAATTATAAAGTAAGTGATCATGAAAATTAAAGGAAACTGTATCAACCACCATACATTTGGGTGTTTTAATAGATTCAGGTTATCAAAGACTAGAGTGAGATTGGTTTTCTTGCAGTTCAACCGGAGGTGACTTATTACGTTATTCCACATTCTTGTTGGTATTGTTTTTGTAGTGTTTAAAATAAATTGTAGGTTTTTAAATATGCGATAAAGTGGCTTGTAGTAAGTATTAATAAATATTAAACGTATTGAAAATAACTTATCGAGTAATATTACCAAGCACGTTAATTCTTATGGATAATATTGCCGCACAGGACCTCAGTGTATTATACTGAAAAACATAAAATTTTAATCTGCGGTTAATGAACGTTAGTTTTAAGAAAGAACATTGAAAACGGTATTGATATTCACGTAAAGCATAGGCATGTAAAGCATGTGTAAATCATAATAAAGTAACTCACCTTCTTACAGACATATCTAGTATGCTTGTAACATTTTTATCTCTTTCTCTCAGTAACATTTCAAATGATGAAATTATGTTTTATACATTTCTGCACAAATTATTATGTAGAGGAAAAAGCGCTGAAGTATAAAAACTACAGAAAACTCTCTTTCTAATTTTAGTTCCTCCCGAAAAACTGAGTATCGTCGACGAGAAAGGCTTCCATATACCAAACTACATACTAGGCCCATACAACGAGGGCTCCTCCATTAACATCACTTGCGTCGCTACCGGAGGTAAGTTAATTATGCGACCGTTAACTTTGATGTCGGGACATAACGAAAGGTACACCAGGGGTCCTTATTATGCCCATAATCTCTCTCCGTATCACAGCTTTGCTCGAGCACATTGTCTTCCTACCTACAGGTATAGAGCTAACTGATTAAATTGTATACGTAAATGGCGGCTACGGGTAAATTGAAATCCAGCCAGAAGAGGGCCGTAGAGGGCTCTGAAAAGCATGTCGTCACGAAAACGCCATCATCAAGATGCAAAATTAACTGTTGAATGTGATGCTCTCTCTCGATCGCAAGGTGCTAAACGATATGGTGATTATATTGCGTTAATCTTGTTGAAATCACGAACGTGCCATAAGATAAGCTCATTACTGTTGGTTGTTTTGGAAGTAGTGAGCTTTTAGTACGTTGTGTGCTGTTCGTTTATTCCTAGTGCGTCTTAATATAGCTTTGATCGCTATATATATATATATATATATATATATACTTGATGTTAATGGAGACATGTTCAAGCTTGTGTTGTCAAAATACTACCCTAAACTTCACCTAACTTGTTATAGCGATTAAAGTGTCATCAAATTTACTTTGTTTGTGAGTTGGTATCTTCATTGAAAAATGATTTTTGCTTAGGAAATTGGACACGGCGTGTCCACTTAATGAATATCAGATTTATTTAAAACGAGTCGGTTAAGAACCCAGTTCATAGTTAACGAAATATTACACAGAATATCAAATATTGACACATACAAAGAATTCTTCAAGACTGTAAAAAACGCTAAAACCAATACGTTGGTGATGTAGTGACGTAGCCCAGTATTTTAGCAATAGATTTGTCGAAGTAACAATAAATCGGTTTTACCCATTTTGCTAAGCTTAACCAGATCGCGTATCAAATTACACAGGTAGTTCAGTTCTACGCAAAATATGATGTACAATTTTGGGAACATGTGCAGACCGGTTTACAACTTGTGTCGTGATTTAGTCCAAGTTTAAATGTCAACAAATATTTATAACATAGGTAGGTAATAATAATAATACTACAAAAAAAAGGGTACAAATTTTTGAATCACTCGTATTTCCAATAATATTTAGTCAATTCAAAAATTTCTTTACAAAACGGATAGCTTGTAGTGTGAAGATTGAAACCGTACCATATTCGCAACGGTTCATGTCGCTGTGTGTTTGGCTGTGCAACATTTCTGATAATATCGGGTCAATTTAATGTGAAATGAAAGGTGTATTAAAATCAATGGGTAATGAGTAATGACATTTGTCTTGTTTTGGTAAAAAAAAGGGCACTAGAGATGTTATAGCATCGTATACAGGGTGATTTTTAATTATTTATACAGGGTGTAATATTTAAACAACGTTTTTTTTTATTGTTTTTAGTAAAAAACAGTGAAAGATGACGATTGTAACAAAAACATTGCAACGGCAAGAGAAATCTTACTGTGTACTTGAGTCTTGAAAGATTGTGGAGAAACCATTGGTGTTGTTATGGACGGCATGTTTGAATTTATCATTTTAGGTAGTCTTTTTGTCAGTTTCATTTATTATGTATCACACTTGTTGTTTAGATGTAAATTTTAGACGTATGTTACTTGTTCTTGTTCTTTTATTTGTTTCTGCTCAGATTGAATCGGAGCTGGAATCAACATTTTCAAAAGTCTTCTTTTTAATTTTATGTCATGTTTAAATAAAGGGCACTTCCAACATCAGCCTGAAGCCAGCCTGAATACATGTTGTTCGATTTTTTAGATATTTTTTATTTAAAGATGTAAAAGTAAAATTTTACGAACAGCAAAGACCTGACCGTCAGACAAGTGAAAGTAAACTGCCATAGAAAATTGCCCGACAAATACCTTTCTCCTTAAACTGCCATAATTTTAGTTCAATAAAAAACGATGTTGAATTTAGTTCCAAATCACTGCAAAAGCAAAATGCTTTTGTTGCAAAAACATAAAAATTTGCAAAAAATCTACAGTTCAATAATTGTAGTATAATATGGAAAACAGGTGAGAAAAATCCTTCAAAAATATCAAAATCAAACATGGCGCCCATAAGAAACCTAAACATTGGCCATAGTTTCTCCACCATCTTTAAAGATAACTCAAGTTCGCAATTGGACTTTTCTTGCGTATGCAGTGGAATCGTTTTTTTTTATCTATGCAAAGGTCCAATTCAACTGCTTCTTTGAGTAAAAACAGCACAAAAAGTTTCAAAAATTCACCCTGTATACGATGCTATAAAGTCTCTACTGTTCCTTTAGACCAAAAGAAAACAAATGCCATTATCTACTAATTTCAATACACCTCATTTCTCATTAAATTGCATAGCCATACATAAAGCAACATTATATTGGATTAAAACGTTCAATTATTGCAAATATGGTATGTTTTCAATCTTCACAAACACCATTTAAAACAAAATTTCAAAATATATACGAGAAGGATAGACTGAGAGTTTTGGAATTTACGGGTCCTCTTGGTTTTCCGTTTTTTTCGCATTCACTTGCCGTTATTTATTGAATGATGCCGCTAAATATAAAGCAGATATTAGCGTTTTAATTTTTAATTGAAAATGATACGGTTACGAAAGCTAAAGTTCAGGTTTGGACAAATACATAATTTCAGCAAGGATACAGATTTTTGTGATTAAATTTTGAAATTATAATATTGAAAACCGACTTCAACAACCTTTTCTGTTTTAATGCAAAAATTAGATATTATTAATAAGTGTTAAATTATTTCTACCAGCCATTGTTCACACAATAATTTGGTTACAAAGGTCACTAATCGTAAACAACTCTAGCAAATACTCAAACACCAAAATATGTTATATTGCAGGTCGGCCACTACCAGAGGTCACCTGGTGGCTGGAGAACACCAGACTGGACACCTCCTTTGAGTACCTATCCGAGCGTAGGGTGAGGAATGTGCTCCTTCTGGATAAGCTCGAGAGGAAGCATCTGCATAATGTGTTCACGTGTCAGGCCTCCAACAATCAACTGATGGCGCCAATTTCAAGCTCCGTCTCCCTCGACCTGAATCGTAAGTTAGACCATTGAATCACTACTAATTGCGCGCTAATTGTGACTAATTATTATCGACTAATTGACCGAGCCGCTTTACAAATCATTCGGTACTAATAACAGTACGTTTCCCAACATCAATACGTAAATATTAATTGTATATCGATGGCCTAGCTGCAATACCACGTATTATGGTTTAACCATGATTTAACCATGTGGAACATATTAGCTAAATGCCTATTTCAGTCAGATCGAAGGTTTACACAAATGACTATATGTATGATACTATAAAGAAATAGGTACTTTTTAGAGCTAGATGAATTCGTATCGAGTTTATTAAGGATATTTTTAAAAAACGTAAGTTGTTAGATATACATAGAGAAGAGACCAAAATAAGCAAAAAAGTATTAATCCTAAACCTACCAAACTTTATTATGTTGGGGTTACAGAACTCAAAGTCTTTTTATTCAGTTGAGGGCAATTATGTCGTTCCGGTTTGCGAAATCTCATGAAGAACGAGATGTAAAGGTACATTTGAAATGTTCGGACCGATGATGTCGAGAGGAAAAAAACGAGGTTGTTTAATTGGACGGAACAGAATTTGTCCCGAATAAAATACCCAGATTTGCGAAAATAACGAGAAGGTTTTCCTTTTTTTTTATCTTGTCGTGTGTGTGTGTGTATGTGTGTGTGTGTGTGTGTGTGTTTATGCATTCAAAGTCAAAGCCAAGTGCGCGTTCTTTGACTACATATAATGTTTCGACGGTGTACAACTAAACATTGAGTTAAGAATTATTATAGACTTACACTTAAAAAACAATTTTTGTTTGCAATATAAAAGTTGTATGATCAATCTTTTGCACAAGCACGTAAAATTTCCCGTCGACACCACACGATACAAGTATGCTTTAACAATCGCCAGTTTGTGCTAAGACTATGTCCGACGACGTTGCGCTGGCAGTAGACGAAAGATGAAGCGTAATGTTTGATGTAAAAAGTGGTTGATGAAAAGAAAAACCTATTCCCCTATTAATTTACCGAGTGAATTGAAGATATACCCTTGTAATCACTCACGACTGACGTTTGTTTGTGCGCATCCATGGTACACACGTTCCGTTTCGCTTGTGCCAGGACGGCTTGTACAAGCTTGCATGATTCAAATTCAAAGCATCATCAAGCGGCTTATACAATTAAAAAATTCTTGCGCACAATTATGCTACAGACGCTACAGCATGCTTGTACAAATTGATTGATCATGCATGCTTGTCAAGTTTGCAGTTAGGTGTGTAGCCACCATTAAGTTTTACGTGCGTATGACGACACCTCATTTAGTTGATGAATAAGATAGTAGTCCCCATAAAATACGTGTGAATACAAATCTTTAACAAAATACTACATAGTTAATGCCACAGAATAAGACTGATCCTCTAAAACCTCCATAATCTCTAATTACAAGTTGCTATTATAGCCTGTACTACATTTTCATCACAATAAATTACACCACACAGCAAAAGGTTAAAAATTTAAAATTTAAGCTGTTGGATTTTCAAATCCAACAGAGTCCTTGGATTCGTCCATTTTTATATTTACTTAATATCCGACCGTTAATTGCTTTTAGTTTGAAGTCATCCTCATTTTTTACTGATTGTGAATTTTGAATAGATTTAGTTATTCGGATGCGCACGCACTAGGGTTTATACAAAAGACGACTTTAGACTAGGGTTTATTCAAAAGTCGACTTTAGAGAACTGGTTCTCGTACTGTTGCAGACGAAATCAATAAAATATACCTACCAGTCTCTAATATAATAACAAGAAAATTAGTAGTTTTCGTATTTTAGATACAAAATAAAATATATCATATATTTAATAGAAAAAATCTCCAACTGGCTTCTCAACTTGCTTTTTTTCTACATTCACTTTGTCTTTTATTGGTTGTCTCAAATGAATTTGTCACATTCAGTGTGTTTAAACTATTATTTTTCCAGGTTCTTGAAATACCTTATGAATTAATTTCTCCATTACTTTTGATTTTCCTATGAGCATTTGTCTGATAATTATAGCTGTTTATCTATGACATTCACAAATATTATTTCATAAATCTTACAGGATAGGAATTTTTTAACCCGAATTCGTATTCAGCGCAAATAAATATACCTACTACCGAAGAAGCATATACATGATTCAATATTCATTTCATTTTCTATTTAAAAAAATACATTATCAATAATTGTCTGTTTCTCCAAAATTTTGTAAATGTATGTTACACGATAAAATGTTATGCCACTATGAGTCGCTGAGAAAGATATCAAAGTTAGTAAGAAAACTGCACTGCTTTGGTGGTTCAAACATAGAATAACTAAATAAAATAAAAAGGTAATCTATCAATATTGATTGCATATTAAATTGGTTGCCTTTGTAAGGCATTTTCAATAGGTTTTACGACATCTGCCGTTACTGTCTGATAAATGATTTCCTTTAAGGCATACTGGTACGTCCATTATTCGTGGTCATCACTGGCTTCAATTAACCTCAAAGGAAAAAGTGTCGAGAAAAGGTCAGCTTTTAAATACTGGCCACATCACATTGCTTAATCACCGTAGCCATTTCGGATAGTCATTACATCTGTCCAAAACTGTATTGCAAATTTAGAAGTTAATTTGTGAAGAAAACCTGACAGTGGATAATAAATGGATTTCATTTGGTGTATACCAACCTCCATTAGTTATTTTCCAAAAATATATAAAAAGTTACTTCAGTACTGGAGATAGCGTGTAAGCGAAAGATCATAGGTAAATAGGTTTAACAATTTATTTCTTTTATGTAACGATTGACAAAGTAATAAGTTTATTTAGATATTTTGCGTGGTTTGGGAAAAGTTGTTATGGCTTTAGGATAAATGATGCTTCTATTCACCGGAGACAACCCTTAAGGATGCTGTCGTAAATAACGTCACTCTCCCCTTTGCTCGTATTTTAATATCGGCAAGCGCTGACAATTCAAAAGACGCGTGCCAACAAAAATTCCTAAACAGCGATAAATTATGGCCTGGAGGATTTTGAAATACCCATTTGTCTAGCTAGAGAGACAGCGGTGGGCTTAAAACGTAAATTTCGAACGGTTACCGCGTGACTATAGAATCTCGATACCGCCCAAAACTCAATGAATGGTGGAAGGGGGCTTACGAAACTGTGATTTATACCTACCTGTAAGTGGCTACCTATTTGGTGAAACTAATGAATTTATTCTGTGGGCTGAATATACCTAATTAGTGTTATATATCATAGGTGTATATATTAAAACCACACATCGTCGTAATAAACTGAGTATTTATTCTTATTGCAACATTGAATATAAGTACAACATGTTCTCTCAATGACATGTGGTCGTCTGGTATTGAAGACCGCACTGGTCGTCGTCATACATTCGCACATGCGCTATATTGTATGGGTGCATAAAAGAACATATACATAACATCCTTCCCTATAAGATTAACACAAAAGTAATTCCATTACTAATTAAAAGCACACAATACATTACTAATTAAAAGCACACAATTTAGTAACCAAAACGTAACGGCGCTCGTAATGAATTCCTGTCCCTTAATTGCATATACGGCTCATTTTTAACATTACAATTAAATTCTTTATTATCAGTACAGTTCAGATCCTTTCCATAATTGAAATGTCTATTTTTTAATATGAAATGTTGTCTTGTTCGTTTGTATCTATTTTGTTGACTGTTTTCAATTATGAATGATCTGGGCTGCTTACACTTTTCAATTATTTTTCCTTTTTGCCATTTTTTATCATTTTTTCTAAACAACACTCTATCTCCTATTTCTCCTTCCACCAGACTCCTTGTTTTGCGATTATAATATTTCTGTTGTTTCTTTTGTTTACTTATAAACTGTGTATTCACAAGCTTTCTATTTAAAACTTTTGGCATTAATAATTTTTCTATACAAGGAAGATTGTCTTTTAATCTTCTTGAAAATAACAGTTGAGCAGGGGATAAATTCAAATTAGGTAATTGACAGTTCCTATAATGCAGAAGATATTCATCTATACTTTTATGTTCTATGTATGCCTTTTTTATCATGATCTTTGCTACTCGTACTGCTGATTCTGCCTGTCCATTACTTTGACTATGCAATGGGCTAATTGTGATAAGTTTAACATTATTCGTATTCAAGTAAGTCTTAAATTCATGTGCATTAAAAGGCGAATTATCGGAAATAATGACATCTGGAAATCCATGACAAGAACAAATTGACTTAAATTTCTTTATAATTTCTCCACAAGTTTTATTACGTAACTGTCGTATTTCTAACCATTTAGAATAATAATCAACTACCACCAAATACGTCCGTCCAAACAGTTCAGCAATATCCATTCCCAACTTTTCCCACGGTCTACTTGGAACCTGATGTGACATTAGAGGCAACTTTGCATTCTGGCTTCTGAAATTTTCACATATTTCACAATTATTCACAACTACTTCTATATCTCTATTAATTCCGGGCCAATATAATGATTCTCTAGCTCTACTCTTACACTTAACAATCCATAAATGTCCTTCGTGGATCAGTTTTAACACATATTCTCTAGCTTTATTAGGTATTATTAATCTGTCTTGGAAAAACAATAACCCTTCACATTCATTCAATTGGTCTTTTATATGAAAGTACTTCTTTGCTACAATTGGCACAGATTTAACATTCTTTGGCCACTCCGTATAAATATATTGTTTTACCAAGCTTAAAGCTTCGTCAGATGCAATTAGTTTTTTAAACATCTCCTTCTTGTCTTCAGATATGGGCAAGTTTTTTAACAATTCATGGACTATCAAATTAATTTCACTATCATCTTGAACTTTATCTTTCACAAATGATCTAGAAAGTGTATCAGGGATATTTAATTCCTTGCCTGGTATATAATTAACACTTAAATCATACTTCATCAATCTGAGAATCATTCTCTCCAACCTAGTAGATATTTTATTAAGATCTTTTTGAAAAATACTTACAAGCGGTTTATGATCAGTTTGTACCAAAACTTTTCTTCCATAAGTGTAATAATTAAACCTTTCTACTGCAAACAGTATTGCGAGAAGCTCTCTTTCAATAGGTGCATATCTCTTTTCACAATCTGTCAATGCTCTTGACGCGTAAGCCAATGGACGACCTTCTTGTAAAACAACACAACCTAACCCATCTTTACTGGCGTCTGTTTGAACTATCATTTCTTTAGATGCATCATAATGTGCTAACACTGGTGCCTTAGTCAAAATTTGTTTTATATTATTTAACTCATCAGTATGAGTCTGTTCCCATGACCATGAACTATTTTCTTTAGTTAATTCTCTTAAATTAGCTGTGATCTTAGTCATATTCGGAATAAATTTAGTTAAATATTTTACTAACCCTAACAATCTCATCAACTCTTTTTTGTTCTTTGGTGCTTCTAATTTTACTATTGATTCTATACGCTTTTTATCTATTGACACACCATCCTTTGATATATGAAAACCTAACAATTTTATTTCTCGTTTTTTATGCTGAAATTTATCTTTATTAAATGTTACACCCGCATTCTGAGCTGTCTTTAACACTTCAAGCAATATTTTGTCATGAATTACTTCATCAGGTGCCGCTATGACCAAGTCATCAATATATATTTTTACTCCTTCTATGCTACCAAAAATCTCTGAATTTTTTCTTTGAAATAGTTCTGCACTTGTATTTATACCAAAAGGCAACCGTAAAAACTGGTATTTTCCACAGTTTAGTGCAAACGTACAAACTTTTGAGGATTCCTCATCTAACACTATCTGATAAAAACTATCCTTAAGATCCAACACTGAAAAATAAGACATATTTGCCAAATCTGAAAGAATTTCGTCAGCAGTAGGAATAGCGTAATGATCCCGTTGGATTTCTCTATTTAAGTGAATCGGATCTAAACATCCGTACTTGTTGTGAATTGGGCTTTTCTACTATAACTACATTGTTTACCCACTGTGTTGGTCCCTCTACTTTTCTAATTACATTTTGTGCTATTAGTCTATCAAGTGCTAGTGTTACTTTTGGAGCTAAATTCTTCGGAATACGTCTAGGCGGAAATACTCTAGCTTTGGCATCTTTATTTAATTCTAACTTACATGGCGGGCCTGGAAACTTACCCAGTCCTTCAAAAACACATTTATATTTATTAATTAAAGCCTCTTTTTGGGAAAATTTATCTCTATTCAATTCTATTTCATCTACTCTTTTTACTAAGTTTAATTGCACACAAGTATTTAACCCTAATATCGGTTGAGCGTTATGATTGACAACATAGAACATAATTTCATGTATTTTACCTCGGACTTCACACTTAAGTAATATTGTCCCTTCTGCTTTCATTTTATTGCCATCGTACGTCACAATACTTGCTTTACTGGGTTGTAATTCTTCACTGTTGCTACACATCGCAAGGAGTCTGGCTGGGAGGACGTTACACTGTGCCCCAGTGTCTAACTTGAACCTAAAATTCGTTTTATTTATTAGTACATATTCCAACCATTCATTTTCATTTTTTATCTTAGAACTCAACTCTGCAATATTGAGATAAAAATGCCCATCATCAACATTATTATTTATCAACTCATTTACATTTTTATTCATAGTCTTCATATTTCTTTTTATTAAACAACAAGTTTCAAAATGATTAAATTTTTTACAAAAATTACATTTTTTTCCATATGCAAAACAATTTCTTATGGCATGTTTTTTTCCACATTTGTTACAATTTCTTCCTCTAAAACTGTCTGAAGTATCTCGTCTAAATTGGTTTTCATTTTCAAATTTTCCATCTTTTCTATTCTTAAAATATTTAAAATCTCTGTTACTTATCTTAATTTTATCCACGGCTACTTCCGGATTACTTCTTTCATGAGACATCGTCTTCACCTGCTCCTTACTGACTTCAAACATCCTGATCATCTCCTCGCATCTCTTTAATGTTAAATTGGACTCCATCAGCAGCCTTTCCCTCATCGTATTGTTTTCGATTCCCATCACCAGCTTGTCTCGCACCATATCGTCTTCCTCTCCAAACTCGCAACTCGCAGCTAACGTCTTGACATCGGTAATAAAGTTTTCAATCAACTGATATGGCTCCTGCTTCACTGAATAGAATTTGTAGCGCTCGAAAATTACGTTTTTCTTGGGTTGACAATAATCAGTGAACTTTCTGGCTTTCTTGGCTTTCTTTCTATCGACCTTGAAGGTATTATAAATGTCCTGACCTTTCTCTCCAACCAAGTTCAGCAAAATGGCTACTTTTCTTTTTTCGTCTTCCGTCGTGCATGCAGCATCCATATAAATTTGGAATTGTTGCTCCCATTTTTTCCATTTCTCTGCCAGATTTCCACAATTGAAATCCATTACTGCTGGTGAACGAAAACCATCCATCTTATCGAGGTTTTCTTCTTTATTCCTTTCGCACGTGGTTTCCTCAACTTTTTCTTCCTTTCTCACTTTCTTCGTCATCTACGCGTGTTTCGTATGTATTATTACACCTGACACCATGTTATATATCATAGGTGTATATATTAAAACCACACATCGTCGTAATAAACTGAGTATTTATTCTTATTGCAACATTGAATATAAGTACAACATGTTCTCTCAATGACATGTGGTCGTCTGGTATTGAAGACCGCACTGGTCGTCGTCATACATTCGCACATGCGCTATATTGTATGGGTGCATAAAAGAACATATACATAACAATTAGAGGAAAATACAACTTAAGGAATAACTGCCGGTTCTTAAAAGACGCTTGTAAGCACAGTAAGTTTTTGGGAAAAAGTACAAAGTTTTAGGTTTGCTATCAGTTGCTTCTGAGGCATCGGATTCAGTTGGAATAAAATTTAAAATAAAGGGCAAATCACGTTTTTTTTATATTTTGATCTTGATATTTTGAGACTTAAACCAGCATATGAATTTGAAACTGTTTGAGTCTGAATTTGTCTTCAGTGCCCGGAAATCTACCCCACATGCATAGTAGCATTTCATTTTAAAAAAAAAACGTATACACTAGGGTGACCAACCGTCCCGATTAGGGCGGGACAGTCCCGAATTTTGAGCACTTGTCCCGCCTGATGAAGCGTCCAGAATTTTGTCCCGATTTATAAAATTGTTATTCTAATGTCCAGAATTTCCCATACACCAGCCATCAAACTAATGATTTTGTTAGCACATATAAGTGTACCATACTTTACTGAACAAAATGAGTCTACAGTATCCAAAAGAAATGTAGGTAATTGAGATATTTTCTATCCAATTTTGAAAACATAGCGTTTTAGTTAGGATGAATCATTAGAACTAGTACGTCCTATAGAACAAGCATCGATAGTGAGCTTAATTTTGTATCAATGATCTCATGTTATACATCACATTATTTATAGATAAAGGTGCATTACTTGTTGTTATACTGTATATGTATAATTTTTATTGTTGTATCTATGTTTCGTGATCAAATATGTCTGACTCATGTACTCAAAGAAGTGATATGTTGATACATGGTATATTGATATTTCTACGCGAAATGTTGTACACTTATACAGGAAGGTGTAAGTAACTTAGAACTATTAAAGTGATACTTTATTCAATTTAAATTTTGTTCGCCGTATAAAAAAATCGCAAAATCAGTCATTTTATGTCCGATTCAGTAACTTTTTGTCAAAAACGATCAAGAACATCAAAAATCTATCACTAGACGTAAAATTGTATACCTTTTATCTATAATTTAGTGTATAGCTTTTACGATTCTGTGAACTAATAGCTAAGAAAACCCATCAGAACTTTTACGTGCTTTGTGAGTAGAATGTAGGGGGTACGGATTCCCCTTGTGTTTAGAGGATCGACTGTTTATTCTGTAACAGAACATATCTGTTGTATAGAAATTTCAGTCACTCCGGATTGACCAAATTCTAGAATAAATATTGTTGACGGACAACGTACTACTTTGAGCTCCTGATTGGGTGAATGGATGGCAGTTTATAGTCATAGAAATGCAAAACTTTCACAAAAATAATAATTAACTTATTCAAAAGATGTTTAAACGTGTATCGTGTTTGTAATTTAGTCAAACTGATTTTGATTGATTTTAAATTTTAATCGATATTTATTTGTAATAACGAAAAATATTATTATCAAATTTCGGTTCAAAGGAAAACATCATCACTTTATTATTCAT
The DNA here is from genome assembly GCA_963966075.1 of Aphodius sticticus. NCBI lineage: Eukaryota > Metazoa > Arthropoda > Insecta > Coleoptera > Scarabaeidae > Aphodius > Aphodius sticticus. Next base: position 63,164,202 of record OZ014507.1, read on the forward strand.
AAAATTTCTTTAAAAATTCAAAATTGTAATCACGTATTTTTCAGATATATTTTATTAATCTAAAAATATTACAACCTGGATAAATAGTCAAGAAACGAAAATTTAATAACAATTTCAGAAAGGAAACTCCATTATTGGCGAAGACGGTGAAATACAATAGACGTATTGCATCTAATAAGTACAAATAATGCCTTAAAGCTACAGGTCTTGAAAATTGATAATATTCTGGCTGTGGATGTGAAACTGTTGGAAGAAAAATTCCAGGTACATTTCTTATCATTATCTATGTCAGAATCATTGGTTAGCTCATCAAGCTTCTTAAAAAAATATAAAGAACAAATTATGACACATAGTTAGGACGTAAATATTAAGTAATATTGAATTAATATTAATTAAAGCCAAAACCTGTATTTAAACCAGGCATCTTTTGGTATCCAGTACAATACGCGATTATCTATGCTATCGGGGCCTATTGCATGATTTTTTTGGTTCTTTATAGGGTAAAGTACAGTCATTGGCACTTCAAAACGTTGCCACCCAAGTACTTCAATGCTAATAAAATACAATGTCAACCACTTTTTTACTTATTTCAATTGTCGTTACGGTATGTTCGTACAATCTTTTCAATTGTATTCTTAGAAAAATTTAAAAAGGAAACTTAAAAATTAAAGACTAACAAAGACCTAGCTTAGAAACCTAGCTTTAACTTTATTTCCATTTATCTACTGCTATACAAAAATTGCCTTGCAATACTTAAGATACAAGTTTTTATTTATTGAGAATATGTTATTTATGGCCCACCCCCGGATGTCAGCGTCCCGATTTAGAAGAGTATTAAAAAGTTGGTCATCCTAGTGTGCACCAGCGTAATTAATATTTCACTTATTGATAATCCTGCAACAACAAAGACGTATCTATCTGAATATTGTTACTATTTGAATGTGGCTGCATAGTTGTATCAATGTTGGTATGACACATACAGATACTGCCCATACGTACCTCTTTGTTGTTGCAGGGTCTTTAATTTTCAATTGTCGTTTTCTCGAACGTTTTCTTTTTCAGTCAACTTTTTGTGCTACGTTTAATACTTTATTAACAAGAATAAAAAAAATCTAGCAAATCATTAAGAAAAATAGAGCAGCCATTTAAATGAAACGATTACGTTATAAGTAAAATAAATATAAAAATGTGGGGTATTAATTTGATATACAAATGTGTATTTTGAGTCAACGTATCCGAAGATCATAACTACAACATACTACGTTCGGGACATAATGTAATTGTTTACATGATGAATTTGTATTCAGTCACCAAATTTGAGAGGGAAGTTGATCAGTAAAAAAATCTTTGCAAATGTAAATTTTTTTTTCTAAATTGTGTAATTCGAATATATTTTTCATTTCAAGTTAATTTGGAATAATAATAATTTATTAGGTGAATTCATAGGTAACACCTAAAATAGTAACATGACAACTAAATAAAAAAAAGTTCTGCGACAATGAAAATCATACACAAGCCAACTTGAATATTTTTATGCGAGGTCAAAATACTCTTAGCTCGTTTATCACAAACCATAAATTGCTGAAAAAATGCTATAATTTAAATTTGTTACCGAATGCCAATCTTCACAAACTCGATCCGAAAATGTGTAGGTATTTTTGACTATTTTGCCCGATCAATTTAATATTTTAAGCGTATCTTATTGACGCGATTGGACACTTTTGGCGCCTCTAGCATTTTGAGCTGACAATTAGCTCTTCTCTCTTTTTCATTCCACTCTATTGTACACAGTACACTAGTTTTAGTCGTTTGTAAAGAATACTGCATCAAAGCAATTTTTTTTCTCTCTTAATTGCATTAACCAACTCCGACTCCCTTTTCTCTCTGCAATCGGACATCGCCACCGAATCGATACTCGCTATAATTGGTGCAATTTTGTTTTGTATCCGCAATAGATTGCGAGTCAGATTGAGTGTGCCTAATTAGTTCGTGCCGGCCGTGTTTTCTTTTTATTTTTCGTTTGTTTTTGCTCCGTCGCCGTCGGGCAGAGCATTGTTATTTCGCAGTGTCGTTGTTGCAGTGCCGTCGACGTTTATAATTCGATTCGGAAAACCCGGCCCTCGCACCCGTCCAGAGATAATTTAACTTAATTATCTCTTGTACACTTTGTCCGATAGTTATCGGAAACAAATAAAAGGAAAAGGTCGATCCGAAGTTGACTTTAAGCCGATTCTTTTAATTCGATATTCATTTCGTATTTACGTGATTAAGTTACTTCGATAGACGCTTTTTTGCTCTGAGTGCAAATCTCATTAGTGACGTTTTGCGATCATCGAGTGACTTTTGTGAAGACATTGTAGCAATTAGTAGTTGGTTAATTACTCATTATCAAATGTGCTTTATCTTGATAATGCCTCTTATGGGATTTGAACAAACTAAATACATCAGATTGGAAAAACAAAAGGCCTCTTTATTGCAATAATTGGTTTTTATTATTTACTTCTAGTAAGTAAATAATAATGAAACTTCGAAGTAAATAATAAAAGCCAATTAATGCAATAAAGAGGCCTTTCTTTTTCCAATCTTAACAATTGCTTGCAATATGGACTTATTCCTAGTAAAACTAAATACACCTTACAGTCTATAAGTATAGCATTATTTTCCGACAATGTTAAAAATTTTCCCAGATTATTTTTCGAAAAGCACGGATTTATTGACGGGTGAAATGATGCGAGGTTTAAAATAAGAAGGAAAACGAAAAAAGAGGACACGGGCGCCGGAACCGATATTATTATTAATTACTTATGCTGGGGGTACATTTTTTATCCGGGGGTTTTGCATAAATGATTAATTATTCTCGTGGAGCGACTCGCGTTGCTTAATAATATTATGGTTTATAAATTGATGAATGGTTTCTGGCGGTGGTTGGTTATTAAATTTTTAATCCGACACCTGAACGATTTCCGCGTCGGTTAAGAATATTTTAAGAATATGCGGTACTGCGGGGGGGTCGCGTCGGTAATCTTTAAAAACGTATGGCGATTCATAAATACAAACGATTCTCGCTTTTATGTGACTGTATAATAATTTAAAAAACAGTTTGTTTTTGAAACGACGTGTTTTTTTTAGATTGCGGCGATATACGTTGTTCATTTACTTACGGAAAGCATTGAAATGGCAAAATCGAATCAAGGATGTTTCATATATCAGGAAAGTCAGTTTTTAATTCGGCCAATTTCAGAGTAAAAATCAACTATTTTGGTCATCGCCTGCTTGAAATATTCCCTTACTTCTTGACTACAATTTATTTAGTTACAAGTAACATGTGTTTGAATACTTTTCCAGCTTTTCTTAACTGCTGACAATACTGCCATTATAGGGGTGCTCTCTTCGCAATTTGTGAGCACATGCTGAAAATCAAACACGTAATAGGGCCTTCTGCTCAGTAGGAAGAAAAGAATTAGCTTCGCTTGTTTCTCTACATATTTTTATTGCCATCTCTGCCCAATGTGTGATATAGCATAAAATATAGATCTCCATACCATACCATAAAATAATCTAAATGCCTATTAATTTATTTCCACCAGCATAAATAAAAAAGCTGATGTGGCCAGGCACATGCCTTTATCATACTATATATAAAATTAATAGTTTAGGTGCATGAGATTATTTGATCGAGATCGGCCATGTCTGCATTCAAATAAAACTAGTAGAACTAGACAGATATCTTGATTAAAGCTGCGTTCGGATATTGTACTCCGTTGACACCGGGTACACCGTCCAAATGACACTACCTACTGTCATTAGAATAAAAATATCTGACAAATCCTGGCTAACTATATTTAATGCAGTACGACCGATCTCGATGAAATAGAATTTGCTCATGCAGCTAAACCATTAATTGTACCAAATTAATTGTTTCCTCTACTTTAATTTATTATTTAACTCTTTCGACGAAATTCCAGAAATGGCGGCTTATTTGCAAAATCTTTCAAAAATGCTAAGACTAAACCTCCAGTTCCTTTGGACCTTTTCAACAGAACGCTTTTCAGCTCTAAGTTTGGTCATAAAACTTCTAAATATGAAGTTTCGTCTCGATACCTTTAGTAGTTTCTCCGGACTCGTCGCTACATAAAACGGGTACACACATCCATACACACTCACACACACAGACATTTTTTTGTACCTTGGTCAAAAATGTTCAGGGGACCCGAAAAGACATATTTCCGCTAAAATCTCAAAAATTTGTTTTGGCACGATTATAATACTTTACATACTACGTATCAAGGACCTGGATTCCAACGGAAAACCGTTCAAAATCAGTTGGCATTGGTCCTACAAAAGAGTTTGCCGGTCATGTTTTTTTAAATAATAAATACAAATTTATATGCTCTAATTTTTTCCCAGTCATTCTATCCATTAGTTTTATAAATGTTATCAACGTTTACAAAATAAGGAGCCAACAGAAAATCCTTAAACGGTTTCAAAGTCCATAAACACTAACAATAAGAAATCTATTTGTAACTTAATACGATATGAGTGTAATGATTTGCAGTAAATATTCTGTTACGCTGGTATTAAAGGTTTTCAAACTTTTATTTTCTAATTTATTTACAAAAGTCTACAGGTCTAAACGAAACATTACGTCATAAATCTTCAGTTATTATCAGTTATCATCGAATGATTGCATAGATTTATTGCGTTAATTCCTCAATTTGCAATATAAATAATTTAATTCACCAATGTTATGGCGTCTTCTTTCTCAACCCATCTACTACGAATTACACCGAAACGGATGGTAAAAACGTGTCGGCGGTCTTTCGTCATAAATCACGAGTCCATTCAATCCTCAAGCAGCACCTTTGAGTTTTCACGGCAAAGAAAAACCTCCGAATTTGTCCCACTTGGGGACAGACCGGGCAACGCAAAGCGAGCGCTATTTCTACACTCGTATCTTTGAGAAAAGGGGCTGCTTCCCTTTAATCAGTATGCGGGTTCGGGCGACCGACTTCATTATTCGTTTTGTGACCGCCGCCGTCGGATACTTGAGAACCCAGAACGCTCGCCGGGCGATAATAAATCTCCATCGGTTTGCACACCCGTAGCGATACAATTCACCCGAATGCGTACTCGGAATAGTTTTTTAATTCTACGTGAATCTTGGGTCGACCCTTTGTAAAAGAGATAAATAAAGGGAGGTGTGTTACGATGAAAAATAATAAAGGGTCTTCCAATAACGTATCATAAGTTATTCTTATAAATAATCTTTATTTGCCGTAAGATCGGATGAAGATATCGGCAATTTTCAGAAAGCATAGATAAATTCAAAAACAAAGAATTCAAAGTACGTCTTTAGACGACTGCACGTTTAAAATAGAAATAACGTTTTAAAAGACCACGGAAAATGATGCTTATGGTCTAAAATGATGCTTTGCTTTTTATTTCGTGCCAAAGTCGGAATTTTTGTAGAAAGTACACAGTTTCTAGTAAAATTTTGCATTATCTGTTCTAGCAGAAACACTGGCAAAACTGTAATTTGTAATATAGGGTGAATATACCGCAATCCCAGAGGAACGAATTTTAAAACGTATCCATTTGATGCTATGTTGTCTACGTGCTGTAATTCTAAAATTATGTATCGACTACACAAATGTAGTCAGATATTGGAATGAACACTATGAAATGTAATAATTGTAGAGTGGACCTAAAAGCATTTATTTTTCTAAAGTTAGCGTCTTCGATAAACAGACAATTAGCTCCTTAAATAAGGATATTGAGAACCACACAAAAAAAAACAAGGTTAATTTAAAATTAAAATAGTAAGATAATATATTCTTATATATGTAAAAGCTCAAATTTCACAATATTCAGAGGGCCGCCCCTCTGAATATTGTGAAATTTGAAGCCAAGGCAAGGTGTTCTTCATTCATAAAAATAGCTGGAATTCCGCGTTTTACGTACGAGACTAAAAAACTTAGTAAATAGTAAATATTCTTCTAATATCTATGACTTCATATAAATTTGAACGCTCATACTAAGTGACGTATTCCCAAGTTAATTTCCTGGCTGTGTATTGGTTTAAAGTTACCAGATTATTTTTTTTTAATTTATCAACTAATTCGCCAATTGGATCACATCAATATTGTTCTATAGAAAAAAACGGAACTTACAACGCCATGTTTTGTTTTGGGGCTCTTTAACATTGGGTTTTTTGTGATCGACACATTGCACAGTTGTACAATAAGCAGTGACAAAAAAGTTAATATTTGAAAAATAAGGAAAAAAGGTAAAATAAAAATAATAATTCGTGCAGTTTTTAAGCATTTTAGGCTACTTATAATAAAGCAGCATACACGTACAGCATAGCTACGTGAATGTGCATGCTTACAAACACGCCAGGGATATGCATGATATGAAAAATACGCCAAGCGTGATTTAAAGACATGTTGTAAAAATGCAATGCGATTTTTACATGAATAATGATAATTAAGGCACGTGAATAATGGTGTATTTTTTTCCATTTAAAATTACATTTATCCATCATTTCCACGCTCTACCCCAGCAAACCTAAAGAGGGACGAAAGATGCCATGTCACGTTTGACAGAAAAAGAGAGCGCAAAAAGAGTGATGAAGGATATCATGCGCTTTCTTTTTCTGTCAAACGTGGATGGCATCTTTCGTCTCTCTTTAGTTTTGCTGGGGGTCGAGCGTGGAAATGATGAATGTTTTACTGTGAAAGCAAAATGATTAGGTACTATCCGTTCTCTACTGATAATGTTGATGAATTTCTTTACAAAATCCCGAAAACAAAATAACGAAAATTCATCAAAGTTGTGTTGGTAGTAGGTTACTTTAATTAGCAGGTCTGTGAGAATGTGATTTTGTTCAATTTGTTTAATTGTTCAAACCACTGAAATAGTCAGTTTCTAACTTGTATACAGAAAGTAGATCTTTACCTCACTCAAGCTGGTTGTTACAGAGACGCGTAGGTGTTTTCTTTTTTCACTCATGACAATCTTCTAGAATATCGTCTACAGTAGACTCTCCTACAACGCGGTTTAATACTACATAGGAATTTGAGGATCGCAAATATTGACGCATGCGCATTGTACGAGAATCGCGTTATATGAAGATATAGTCGCAAAAGTTTTAGCGCGTTTGTGGTATTTCGCGTTGTAGGAACCGCGTTATAGGAGAGTCTACTGTGTAAGACCCATATTTATTGCTATAAACCATTGATAACAGTAATAAACAATTTGACACATGTAGCTTGTTCGTATTAATCGGATGACAACGTCATAAACTGTCCGCTACGTCGACAGATATCAAAATTGCCTTCTAAAAACGTTATTTCTTTAAATTTAGTGGCAGGATTGAACAAAACGCTATACGGCACTCGTGAGAGACCACTGCTCACTTGTGTGTCTTTCCACACTCAGCTTTCTAAACCCTGAGTAAAGCCTGAGTGAAAACACGTGGTTTCTTCACTTGTACTGTAATATACTATTTATTTTCATGTTGTTCTTCCACTGGCGAGTCCGGACTTTTCAACATTAAAGGAACATTTTTTTAACTTTGTAACATCAAAACAACATAAAAATTGAATATTAATGACTGGCGCTTAGGCTAGTATTTCGCCTTGAAAGAATTGGCAACCCTCCAAGCGTCCACAAGTTCATAAAATTTCAAACTTCTACACAAATGTAAAAAAGGTCATAAACTTGATCTACTCGAACAATACGAAATCGAGAAGCTAAAATCAAATAATACCGTCAAGTTACTCAACGATCAAATTAATTTTCCTTGTCAACCTCTTTTCAAATATATCCTTTAGTCTACCCTCTGTGGGACGAGAGACGAAACTTTAATGTCTCTGATGTTTGTTGCATGCCCAATATGTTTGTTGTGAAGTTTTTCCTTTTCATTTCCTTTGCAACTCTGCAAAGCCATGCACGTCATTTTAATATACGAAGATTATAATTGTTCTACTTCATATCTGACCGTAAGTTATTTGTTATATAAACCCTACTTGTAACTTTATCTTTTGATAATTGTTTTTTAAAATGTAACATTGTACATAACTTTCATAACCTTAATTTAAATAATTTATAATTTCTCCTGGGTTTTTAGATTTACGCTGATGATGATTTAACGATCGAAACCGGTCCGATCTAAGGAAATAAAATTATTGAAGGGATCAAAGAAGTTTTTAATTCCACCATTGACTATACATACAACCTTTGAAAATTATGGACTCGACGAATACAAGTTCATTAATTGCATAAAAGGTAACAGCTTTAAGATTAAAACTAATCCCAAAACATAAGCCGCAAATAGAAACATAAAATTCTACCAACTACAAACGATGAAATTTTTTTCTGGTTTTACCAAAAATCCCGGGTCTTAACGCTAGTACATAATGATTTGCAGCCGTCATATCTGTTGAAGGTTTGCGTGGGGATTTTGGACTGTCGGTGCAGGAACAGAATATAGTGGGAGCATTGTACTGATCCGATAAAAAACAATTACTAGGTACGGACCGGATTTCCGAATATCGTTCGTGCTGGTGGAACTGATCCGGGACCCATGATTCCCGCTCAAAAAAACGCGAAATAAATTCAGCATAATCGACCGAAGCTATTATCAACTGGATGCGCGCTGCCGCTGTTAGCCTAAAGCCCTTCGGGGACCATTATTCAAAAAATAATCCATTTTTTATGCGAGAGCGGTCGTGAATAGTAGTGAGAGGCGACTTTGAACCGGAAACTGGACCCCGGACTCGCCGGAAAAGAGTACGCGAGCGCAAAAAATTGGGTCGTGACTACTCGTCTACTGTTTTCTTTTCTTTTCAGCGGGTGGGCGAGTTTGAGATAAGGGTGGCGACGGTTTGCGTAAAGTTGGAGAAAGAGCTGAGCTTACAAAGCGCAATTAGGGCTTACTATCCAACAAAAAGTGCAAAAAAGCGCTTCGAATTAAAAATCGCTTTTCTAATAAAAAATAACAAAATTTATTTGTATGCTTACTATTTATTTAGGTACTATATTTTTAAGTTTAAGTTTAAAGTTTATCTAGTAGCCCTTTAACGCTGGGGTTTTCAATGCCGGTTTGAAAGACAAAACGAATTCAGTTACTTATAAATTACTACATAATAATAAAAAACCTGTATTCACAATCTTCAATACTCTGCAATATTAAACTTGCATTGATAAGCCAAGTTGTAGAGTATAGTTACTTTGTGGCGGAATAAGTGCCGTTTTAAGGTTTATGGTCCTTGTATCTAATATCAATATGATATTTTCTTGATTGGTTTATGAGATCACCTAAGACCCTCAAGGACACACATTTATAATTATAAAGCTTTCGGTGTGGTTTCTGTGTGGTAAAAAAGTAGTCGAAAACATTTGGATTGTTAAAATACACGTTTTATATTAAATTCAATTTCCGGCACACAAGTGTATTCGAGTTTACGACGTCATCATGTTTTGTTATAGGCAAATCCCTGTTTTTCTTTTTTATTCTAAATTAGTCTTGCATGTAAAACTCTCGAAAACTCTGGGGGAAACATGGTTTCCATTTTGCGAATGGAAATCGAATAGGTGTTTTCAATAGAATTCTTAATATAAGAATAATATTTTCTTTATTCTAACTTAAGATTGTTGAAATTTTATCGCTTATTGGACAAAATAACCGCTGCACAGTATTCTACAAGTTATGTACATGGCGCGCCGATTTTTAATTATTAAAACAGAAATTTTTGAGAAAATCAATCATCAATTTTTACAGAGTTATGACCTCATCGACACTTTTTTAAATGGCAATCCTATGTTTTTCCTACTGATTTTGGTAGATCTTTCATCTGTCTAAATGATTGCGGAAACATTTTATAGCGTTACATCGGAACATTTTCGAGAAACGGACAATTGAAAATTGTAAAATGTGGATAACTTTAGGAAACATGGATTTTGTGAAGTGAATATGAAATTGCGTTTTGCATAGAATTATTTGTCCTGAATATGAATCCGAGTTCCAAAATTTTCTATCTCGTAATTTTGGTAATGTTTACAAACATATACCAGCTGAACCCATTGTCCTAGGAACCTCTAAATGGTCTCATAGTAAACCTGAAACCTCGCACTTTTACCTAAAAGTTTGTTCACAAATCACTTCGCATCTACAGTGATTCTTTAAGTTGTTTTCAAACTTCTCCATAAAAGAAACACCAAAAAACGCAATTACCCGACAAGACATGCAACTTTCAAAGATTCGCTTTCAGCGCAAATAAATCAATGAAAAATGCCTATTTGCTTTCCGTGAACAAACAGAGTTATCAAGATTACCATAATTTTCAACGGTATATTTCGAAAATTTTGTCATGTAAATCCATAAATTTGGTAAATCACCGTTTAAGGGCCGAATCCACGGTCATGCATGCATGACGAGCATCCGATACTGTCATGCATGCATGACCGTGGATTGCGTTGCATGAGACAGTTTTTCATGCAAAAATTTGCATGAACAGCATGCGTGACACGCATGCATGACCGTGGATGGGCTCCTTAAGACACAATATCAGTACAATAAGTACGGAGGTTGCCATTGAAAAAAAATCGATGACGCCATAGAAAATGATTGAAGGTCATGTTTTCATACTTTGCCCGCTCACTGTATAGTTTTTTGTTTTTCGTAGCATTGAAAAATTATGTTAACATCTTGTGACGGCACGTGAATTGAAATATATTTGTATGGCATGGTACTTTGGTAGTATTTTTATGCATTTTATTACATAGTCCAAAATTTCAAAATTATTTTAGGAATTGATCTTCTACCACAGATTTTTTTTTGGATCACCGCTAGATCTTCATAATACTACAGTACATAGGTTCTTCCGCTATTAGTTTAGGTCATGTTGCCAGTTACAGCCACATTTACATAATAATTCTCCGAAGAATAGGTACAATTTAAAGAAATTTTAATAACAAAATAGAAACAGAATTATACAGATGTACAAAAGATTTGGGGAGCGGTTTTCGTACTACTAAAGAAACAACCAACCCATTTCTGTTTTATTTTTCGCTACCTCTGAAACGATCACATCGCAAAAGAACATGTGTTGAGTGCATGCAGCGGTCGTAAAAGACACAACAATAACAATAACCGCTATAATGATAGTACGTCGACCGCCCGGTCTTATTGCTGGTAGCTCCCCCTAGCGTTAATCTGTTAAGAGGCAGTATCCAAGTCGGCCGGGGGTAGTGCATTAAGATAGCATAGTCATTCCCTACCAATATACATGTCATTGCGTAATTGCGACCGGGTTCCCTTTAGTGCCCCTGGGGGTCTTGTTACTGAAGACTTGAACACCAATCATATATACGAGATCCGGACAAGAAAGCTCGGGCAGACACGGAGAGGGTCCGTGACGCTGCCATAGAGGGCGTGCGTGATTGAAGCTGATGTCCGCAGATATTAAAGGGTTTGGTCGATGCCTTTGGTGGGTGCGTCTCACGGGTTTCAGTTGGTTGTGAGCCCAATAAAGGGCTCTTTGAAATATATTTTCTTTTGGAAAATTGCGTGCGGGCTAAAGCTCTAATAGTACCCGCTTGGAGCATAGACACGGTCATGCAACCATAATAAAGAAGTAGATTTTAAATTTATATATCATACAAAGTGTTAAATATCGAAACACATACCGCACATCATGGGTTGAGGGAAGACCAATGTTTTAAACCACCTAATAAACAAATTTACTCGCGATACAAAGGAAAGGGTGTGCGGAAAACAGAACCAGCTTGATGTGGTTGCCACTTTCCTATAACACAAAAAAAAAGTACAAACAGCATCGCTGTGTACCGTTGATAAATGTTATAGACGCCGTATTAAAATATTTCTCTATATTACGATGTGGAATTTTCCCTTAGAGTTTGTTTGAATTATAATCTGCTTCTTCTTTTTTAATAACCCTGTATATTTAGGATATATTTACTAGCCCAAAATTAAAAAAAAAAGAATAAACTATGTTATATGTGAAAACTTTAAATGTGAACTCTGTGTACCCACATACTAGCCCCTTGTTGAGAATTATACAATTTTACTAATGACAATAAATTTGATAGCAATAGTTGTACATTTTAAAAAAATACGCGTCAGGAAACGTTCTGCTTTTTAATTACTGTATTATGTAGTTCTACGTACAGTTTCTTAATGAACATAAATGAATAAAACTTTTATTGAAGGATACATAGTATTGTTGCCTTTAGTTAGATGATATAGAAACAGTTATCCATTACTAAAGATTGATAGTCGAGTCAAAGTGTGTTTTTTTTTTGTGATTATCTCGGAAATTATGCTTGTTTTCGAGCTAATAGGTCGAAGTAGAATCTGTACTACAAAAACTATTTTGACACTGCTGTGGAGGTAGAAAAAATCAGTTCTGTTGTCCTTAACTTCCTCTCATTCTGCTTTGGTTAGGTTTGTCAGCCATTTTGTTATGAAGAATACGAATGAAGTTTGACATATAGCAAATATTAAGACCTGAAAATTTGAATGTTTTTAGTTGACGAATTATTGCAAAACAAATGTTTGCACCCTCTATAAAAATGTTTGCGGCGGTGGTATCGATGGGGATGTTTGACATATTGTTCAAAACGTCTAAATGATTTACAGGACAGTAGGTACTTCATGTTACAATTTTTTTGCAAAATACCATAAAACCAAATCTAATGTGAGTGTTGTGACAATTCAAAAAATGCATCTTTGGAACGATTACTTGTATGTAGAAATTACTAGATACCTACCTTTTTGATAGCAATTTTAAAAGCTAATATAATTTTTAATAGTATTTTTTATAGAGAACTGAGGATTTTCAGAAATAATCACACTGAGCTCGCCGTTTGCCACCCTATAAGTTTTTTATTGTGGCGGTGATATTGACTGGGATAAGTTCAGCCATTTTTACTCCTATTTAGAAAACTTATATGAAAAGAACTTATTATAAAATGACCGACTCCGCGTCCTTTATCAATACAAATATAAAACGCATTTTAAAGCTGACTGATGACGCATTAGGTTTAATCAAGTTTTGACATCGGATTTAAAATAAGCGACCGAAGAACTTAACGAAAAAATTAAAAATGATTTTTTTTAGTTTTTAGCTTCAGATGTTAAATCAGCGATTCCAAAAACCTCTTAAAAACCCAAAGCACTATATTAACGATATAATCTTTTTCTGTGAAAGAAATATTAATAAAATTAAATATATGGCCGGTATTTAATCAAATCAATCGCAAAAATAGCAAACACGCGTTTTTGTTAGCGCATTTTCACTATTTTAATCATGTTTTTGTGTATCAAATATACTACATTTTTATAGCATTATACATATATCCATTTCAAATATCACATTTATTTATTTTATTTTACAAAAAAAACTTATAGCACTTTATTTACGGGTATGCGCCGCTTGCAATTGAAAAGCGAGCTAACATTATGTACATTTTTTATGTAGAATTTCCTCTTGTCAATTGGCGTTAACCTATTTGTTAAACGAAAATGTTAGCAAACTACTTAGGCGGTAGATTTTTCGGATTACGATTTCTGATATCCCGGACAACAGTTTTTCACAAATTCTTCTTACGAAGGAATATTTCTTCTTCGCAAAAATACTATTCAATTTGTTCGGCAATTTCATTAGCTCCGGTTGTGAATTCTAATTATAAAAGACTAAACTGGTACAAGGTTTGAAAACGAAGACGTCCGTATTTATATATCGTTATCCATGCCATTAGCAGTTCAAACAAACTTAAACCTTACACTTAAAAATAAATTTGAAAACGTATATTTTTTAGGTAAACAAGTATAATGCCGATGTAAATGCACGACCGACCTGAATACGAAATGATCCCGCTTTAGTATTTTTGCAAACTGTATATTTTTGCGCATAACGAGACAGTTAAAAGGCAGACGGAGTTGACACGAATGCGGTTTAAATTACAGGCCGGCCAGCAATACTACCGCTTAAACCAACCGGGGAAACTTCATTTGGTATACAAAGTCGCAGCGCGGTGACGAAACTTTAAACGAGCCTCCCCCACCAAATTAAAAAAGGCGCATCACACTTGTCAGAAGTTTTAAACTAGCGTCCGGGTATAACGAGCAGTAATTTCCACCGTAACGGTCCCCTTTCGGCGTTTATTCCGAAATTTTCACGTCATGTAAGCAGCTAGCAGCAGCCAGCCAGCATACGTTTCAGGTTTTCAGACGCGACGCGGCGTGAGTTTTGTCTCGTAGGATGTTTATTCTTTCGGTAACGGTAAGCCGTTTCATTAAAACTTTTCGCCTTTGAGGATGCCGAGCGTCACAAAAGTTAAATTAAGCATACGTTTAAGCAGCTCCTCGCACAGTTCGCCTATCCTTAGGGTAAAGGAGGTCATCCTCTCTTTGAGCCACCACCATCACGACTGTACGTGACGCGAGCATGTAAAACATCAATTCAAACTTTGTAAATACATTGCGGCGGCATAATCGTCTAAGTACTGTCGGGAAGAGACATAATGATAATAAGGAAATGATGGTAATAAAGACAGCCGTACTCTTTTTTTTAGGTTATACTGCCTGGTTTTTAGATTTGTTTCTGAATCATGATCTCCTAAAACAAAAGTTCTATCTGAATATAATTACATTTAAAACATTTTACGCTAAGCCCTAAGACATTTTCTTATTTAAATGAAAAAAAAAACTAGGAAAAAAATTATCGTTAGTCGGGCTGAAGTAAAAATACCACCCAGCGTAAAATATTTACAAAAAAATAAAAATTTTGTGAACGGATTTTGCCCATTCACGAACTTGTCCTTACTTTTTAAGAGATAAGCTTGTATACCAAATTTCAAATCAATTACTTCCAAATTACGGCAGTTATCGTGTACACAGACGGACGGACAGACGTACATAGCTAAATCGATTCAGTTTTCAATGTTGATCAAAAATATATATACATATACAAGTCTATACTGCCACGCTTCCTTAAGGGTGTTACACATGTTGTGACAAACTCAATATACCCTACTACTGTAAATGTGAGGATTATAATGATAGTTTACTTTTCTACAAATCTAACAATTTATTATTTTTTGAACAGCCTACATATTATAGTCAGAATCCAAATTATAATTTAGGCACACTGTATACCGGCAGAATCAAAATTATGTGTAGTTGGTCTAAGTTTGAGACACTTGCGGAGTAATGTAGGAACTTGTGAGATAGATCGATAGATGGCGATAAAAAATCGGACCATCTAACCTCTAACCTAAAAATTTTAAATTATATGGGATATTATTATTTATTTGCACGAGTTTAGAGTGTTAGTACTCCAATATGTCGGAAAATCCATGTGAGTACTTCCTTTGCTTTATACTCAAAATATAAGTAGGTACCTAACTTATTTGCTTGAACATAAACTATGCGTGCAAGGATTCGCACAAATGACGGATTCTGGAACGGGTATTTGTGGCTTATGTGGCTAGCTACAAATTAGTAATTACCTATGGCAATATTATTTGTATTTGAGTTGTTGATACCTACTAATGCACGTTAGGCTTATACAGGAAGAAGAAATGTATGATGTATGTGAAATTATCGGATAGTAGACCGATAGTAGACCATTTAAGACGCAACTTTTGTAGTACTCATTTCTCAACCGTTTGAAGATAAACTTGTATGGTGTGAATCGTTTTTCCCGCAGTAGGGTGGTCCAAATTTATTCCTTTCAAAAATTAAGTTTCGATGGTGGGCAACGATCCCGCCAATATGTTCCTTTTCCCGCATATTTGAGAAAAATCGGGTAACAATATTGTCATGTTTTTCTCATTTATTTACTCATTTACAATTGTTTAAACAAATAACATTTGTTTAAACAAAAACATACTACGTAACGCAAATATTTTTATTTTTTTCTGTGGAAATTATCATTAGATTAATTGTAATTTGTTAATTAATTTGACATTGTTTAAACAAATCCATTTGTAAAACCAATTAACAACAACATTAAATATTTTTTTACAAAAGTTATTATTATTGGATTTATTGTCCGTTTTTGTAATTTTGTTAACTAATTTGTAACTAGAACCTATAATAATAATAGTTAGTCTAATAAAGGGTTTAAAAACTATAACATATGAAATAGGTTTACACCGGTTTTGTTATAATACTACATAATATGTAATTGCTTTCTACGAATACACTATTAACAAATAACCAAATAATAACTCTATTAACAGTGTTTGTGTAAAAATGCGCCCGTGTCTTGCCGGGAATCCACTAAATTGTGATGGATCTACATAAACATTTAAAAGTTCCAAAATAATGTTTTGATGACTACTGTGTATCGTGTTGATCGTGTAGGTATGGCCAGAAATAGCAAATTACGCTTACATAATTTGACGTTTTTAATTTCTCAAAAATACCTGAAACAATGTTAAGAATGTTAGCAATGAACACATGTTAATATTATTGTATGTATGAAGAGTTCCATCTTACACATTCACGATGTATATATATATTCGTTAAATAAAACAATTGTTTATTTGTGAATGTTAAACTTTTGTATTTACAAGCTACTACAAGCTTGTAAATACAAAAGTTTAACATTCACAAATAAACAATTGTTTTATTTAACGAATATATACATGTTAATATTATATAATTTGTGGAATTCTCTTGTTAGCAATTATCAATATTACGGATATTACGGATATAAATATGTCTGTAACAATTTTGTAGGTTAGACGTTATGTTTTTAGTTTCTACTTGCTATGTAGGTAGATTGTGTATATACAATTCACTGTGTAGTATGCTGCAATTCACGTTTTTTTGTAATTTTTAAAAGAAATATTATTATAATCAAGTTTTGTTCGCACTGATGTCAGAGTGGCTTTTAATGGTCTACTTTTAACACGCTGTTATTACGCATTTTAGATTAGAATTTTTACCAACAAAATCTAGCAAATGACCGTTCTTACAACACCCTTCACGCAAGCGCTTATATATATATATATATATATATATATATATATATATATATATATATATATATATATATATATATATATATATGTATGTGGCCAGAACTAGTTCAGTTTTTTTGCTGTTCCCGTCATAAGCCCTGTTTTTAAGGACTCTGAACATATCAGTGCAAATGCTTGTTTTTTTCATATACGTATTTCCAAAGTAATCGGAACAATTTCAAATTTCATCACACGAATACACTCGTATTCCACGCCAAAACAGCAGCACACTACCACTCAAATAATGACATTCAATTCATACATGAACTCAGAGAATCCGCACTTGATAATATGGTCACTCGCGTATATCAAACGATCCGAATTTAATGAAACCGAAACGAACACGCTGCCGCCGCTAATAACGCCCTGTTTACCGGGCGGTTGCCGCCGCGTATCCCTTGATTAGCACTTGTTACGTATGCAAATGTCGTCCACCCAAAATCGAATCTGCCCGTAATTATTTTCTATCCATTCGATTGACCGGATGCATCCGTGCCTTCCCCCGCCAGTCCCTCCTGTGTATCGGACGTTCATTTGCGGCGACATTATGCGTAATTGTGCGGATCGTTTACTATTTAATAAACTAATAGATGACACCACGGTCGCGCGGTCACACGCGATGAAACCGAGCGTGATTGGACGGCGTTGTTGTCAACCCGTCCTCTGGGGTTCCCCGTTTATTAATCAAATCGGAAAGCGTATCCAGGGGATGAAATTGGCCCGAAGTATTCGTGATTGGAATCATGTGAAGCTGTGACTTGGTTGCTATCTAATTGATTTGATTAGTATGGCTAATGGCTTGTTCATGGCCTATTTGGCCCGTTTTAACAACGTATATCATGCATGAAAACCAAATATATATTTAGCGAAGCAGAAGACGTTCGGTATCATTATGTAAGCGAAAAGGACTGAATATCGCAAGTTTGCAACTATTATACCTATTAATGAAGATATCAGCAGGAAGTTATAGTCTCAAAGTATAGTCGAATGTCATTACAATGCTTCCTCTAATAGTTCTCATGTTGTTAATAAATTCTTAGAGGGAACTTTGACTCACACTGTGACTTACATGTATTATTATAGATGTAGTAAGCCGATTTAGGCAACTTTTGAAAAATTGTATGCATATTTTTTCCTAGATGTACATACTTCCACTAGATGTTCATGTAGGCACTTATAATTCTTCCGAAATATACGCAATTTATTAAAATGTTCTGTAAAATACTGTATTATTATACAGTCCGTTGATGCTAATCATTCTATTCAGATATAAATGAAGTAAACTGGCTTTTACTTTTAAATTTTAAATATCATAGGGTGGTTCTAAGCAATAATACTTGGTACTTCTAGATTTCTTTATTTTACTTTAACTAAGTTTACCTGTTAATAAAAGCGTATAGACCACTTTTTTCAATTTTTTTAAACAAATGTAAATTGTATTTAAAATAATGGAGCATATGGCAACGTCGGACTCGGATAGACTCAGGCTATGGATATTTTGGTGGATTTTTAAATGATCATTTGTATTTTTTATAAGGCCAGTTTCATACTTTCTACGAACTCGTCAAAGGTATTACAAAAAGCTTTATCTCCAACTTTATGGACAATCATTATCGTAATTGTATTCGTCAACTTGAAGCTCCATCTAGTTATTTTACTTCCAGGGCCTTTGACATAAAATGAGCAGGTCTATGATGTGTCACTATAGTAAATCGTACTTCAAGTAGGTCCAATATTAATTGTTTGGTCGGCCAGACAATTGCCAACAACTCCTTTTCTGTAGTGGAGTAGGTATTTATTTAATCACTCTTTACATACAGGCTACTATTCATTTATTTTTCGGCTAATAAATATTTATGTCCCGAATTCTTATATTTTTCCATGTTTTACGTATATGGAACGAAAAAGGGACATATAGTGTGCATCAGCCTTTAACCTTCATAGTGGAAATGAAATTGGGATTGTTAAAAATTGTGTACGTTGTATTACTTTTGGTAAGCGCTTCATTTCGCAAATGGCTTCCCCGAAATGGGAGTAGCTAGGGCTTATGCTCCACCAAAGTTTAGGCATTTCCTTTTAATGGAAGTAAGCTAAAATACAAGAAACCATTCACTGAAGCCATTAAACATTATGTAATATTCATACTTCAAATTAAAGACCTACGTTATAAGGCTTTCCTGTTTCCTTTTTTGAGATGTTGTTCTAATCCTTCAACAATCGTATCTCTAAACTCCTTCACCAAAGTATTGAGGAAAAATGTATCCAGTCCTGTGCGATATCATCATCATCAATTCGATAATACATATCAGATTGCAAGGATACGTATCCGTCCACTTCCGATGCTTTCTATCGGGTGCTCCTTTTCATCGCCGTCGTAGATTCGGCTACGGGCTTAAATTGTCAACGCACCCCGGAAGAGGGAGCCACAAGCGCAATAAAAAAGGATTTCCCGTCTAAGAGCACAATGCCCATCGTGCGACAACTATGCCCCAGAGGAGTCTCTTAATATTTCCTCGCACTTAGATCCGAGTGGGCCATGCCAAGACATCCGCACACAACAAACAATTGATGACGTCTTCTACAGAGTCAGCGGTGCGCCGCCATTGTTCCCCCAAGCCTTTCCACTTGGCAATTTCAATTTTGCCGTAACGCTAAACGTCGCAGTGGCTACGTGCTAGAGAAATACGTACGTACAAATTTGATTTTCTCGGTAATGCCCTATTCACTTTTCTCGCTCTTTCCCCCATCTTGCACCCTAGCAGGCCGACGGCAAATAATTGAACATCGATTTCTATTAAACTCCCCACGGTATGGCGGCAAACATCTAATATTTGATTTCATAGAAATTTCTATTGGCTTTGTGTACACATCAGCGCCGTGTGCCCTGATTCCGAATGAAAATATTGATTTTTATATAGCTATTCAGGCGTGCTGTCTTTTAAAAAAAGTTTCTATTTCTGGTGTAATGGCAGCTTCATCTGAAGCACTTATCGTCCACTTTTTATCGAACAAAATACTAAAAAATATAGGTAAATATCTCATTGTTTGCAACGTTATGTAGTATGATAGGGTTCCATCAAAAACATGTTAAAACATCTTAATATATATTGGCAAACAAACAAATTATATTAAACCAACAGCAGAGGTAATTAAGACACGTCAAATGTGCTTGCTGGATACTAATTGTCCCTGAAGTCAGACAAATTCACAAACTTCATAATAAATTTTGCCTGACACACTGAAATCACCAAAACTGATCAGTCGTGGCATGTCAAACATCAAACATTTTTTATTGTTGCATACGTTTCCCAATTATTGGTTCGCCAATTATTGGTGATATTTGTCATTTTTAAACACAAATCATAACAGAAAATCAAAAATGTAACATTACTACCATGACTAAGACATATTTTATCATCGTACGTATTTCTTCCCATATTTTCTGACAAATGTCGATGTGTATCTGCTAAGAAAATGTCAATCATTATGATAAATAAAATTTACCAAAAGCTTCCTCGTGATTTGCATGAGTCCCGGATTTTAAACGCTAAGGCCGGGTTTTCCAATGCCACTTTAAACCATATTCTCAAGAATTGTGTGTATCTAATCTCAGTCTAGTTGTAGCATAGTAAGTGCCTGTAACTTTCGTAGCATTTGCTCAGATACGCATGGTAACGTAGCAAGTGTCGCGCTGCGATCATCCAGATAGTAAGCTTTACATAGTCGAAGTCCTAAAGAACTACGAAGTATAGATAGACAAGCCAACAGCGTCAATGTCTCAACACAATAGTAAACGGCACCAACAAATCTACTTCCTCATCCAAATAGCTTCATTTTGCACTAAAAAATAACCAATACAACCTCAACAAAGCCATATCAAATGAAATATAACAAAGCGTTTGTCCCCTTCAATGATTTTGCCACACACACGTGACTAATATGTGTCCATTACCAGTCGACATTTGACAACGCGGCAAAACATTTACCCTTCCGCGCTATCGCACCGTTTTGACATCCCATTTAGCGAATTTCAACCCCCTGACAGCTGATGGTAATTTATCACATTTTACCCTTTTGTGTATAGCAGGATTGCGATTTTGTTACTGGATGGCCATCCCTAAACAGGTGACGAAATTCTATTGGTTACACGAGTATTATTTTCATCCACTTTTCAAATAGGCGTCTAATGTCCGCAAAAAGAAGTCGACTGCTAAAAAGTTAGGTGTACTCCAGCTCGCCGGTAGTTTGCGCAATTTTTCCTCATTTCCCGTTCGCTTTAAGTTTTCCTAATTAAAAGTGAACTTAGGCTGCTAATTGAGTCCTGCGTTCGTTTTATGTTTGAATTTTGATCGCCTTCTCGTTCTTACCTCAACTTTTGCGTTGCTGTCGGCCATTTTCTTTTAGTTTTCTTTAGTGGTTTACCATTTAGCACTTGTTCAAACTGTCAGTACTTTCAAAAGTGAACATTAAAAATTATACCTTGAGGTTGAATTTATTGCAGCTAGAAACAGCTTGTTGTGACGTTATGTGAGCCCATATCGTTTCTATCCTCACTCAGGTTGATTTTACGTCGAAACAGTAAGATAATTATAAAGTTACAATAGATACCAGTTTTTTTTTCATTTTAGTACAATTTGAGTTGTATTCATTACATTGTCTTTAGTCAAGTCTAACAATACTCGATGTTTTCGGCTATAGAGTCTAGATAAATAGTCTAAGGCGTTTGCAACGGGATCTTTATCACAATATAGCTTATTTAGGCGTATCACATCCAATGCGCTGAAGCTTTCCCTCTGACCCATATTAAAATTAAAATCAGTGGTCTCCCTCTACAAAAATTAGTTAAATCAAAACATCCACTTATAAAATTAATACTTACTAATTTTTGAGTAATTTTTGGCCTTAGGGTTGGTAATATCCAGTAGTCTTTACTGAAGGCATACATGGAATAATGCATGAGTGAGCCAAAATCGTATGGGACCAATGCTTCGAAGTGATCCTTGAATTCCTTATCGAAATTATGTGTTCTATTCTCTTTAATATTATCGACTATGATTGTGACATAATCATCTCTATCCATTCTAGTATGCTCGTGGCCAAGACCCAAAACATGCATCAGTTCATGCACAGCTGTCCCTTTTCTAGCCTCTGATAAGCACCCAGGGTACTGCAGGTTAATTAGTTGGGGGCCACCTTGTTTCCCAACATGGGACCAACAACCGGTGGGTTCTTTCGAAATCTTTATATAATCGACATCATCTGGTAGTTTGGGAACAAATCTAATACAAGTTTTTGCGTGGTACTCTGCAAAGGCCCAATCCAATAGCGCTTGTCCCTCTCCGAAATCACCTGTAATCTCATAAGGCACCAATGCACTCTGCCATAGTCGGAATCCATGCATTCCATTCCTTTCCGCTATATCATCGATAATGATATCTCCTTCATAATAATCACCCAGTTCTTCTGGATTTACTAACAGATTATCCTGCCATTGATTTACCAAATCACCGGTATGCTGATTTGGCCTCACATCATAAAATTCATTTTCTATTTGAGCGATGTCAATCAAACTATTCAGAGGAAGTGCACAAACGATTGTTAATATTTGTAGTATGGAGTGAATACATCGTAAAGAAAACATTGCACGACTATGTAACAGGAACAAAATGCAACGTAGGCTGTTATACGATTAAACTGCTATAAAATTAATTTGATGGATATATTACATACAGAACTGTTATGATGTCACCACCATTATGAGTAAAAAGATCGTCTGTATGGTTAAAACAAAAGGCTATTCAAAACAATGTTGTCTACAAAAATAATAAAATGTGAATCTTCTAGAATCTATGGAATACAGGTACAATAAATTCTAAAAGACAAATAATAATTTAATGCTGCAATACAGTATCTTTAAAATATAGATTCTGGTGTATCTCTCATCATGTATTCTATGTATTCTTCATATGGCCGTTCATCTGGAATCATATCCCACTCGGGGTTCTTTCGACAATAAATCTGATTTATTAATTCCAAGTCGTTAGAAGTGAACATCATCCTTTGACCCATATGGAATCTGGCTGGTACATTCACTGTCTAAAATAATTTTTCTAAGCAAATTGCTCTAAAATTCGTGAAGAACAATATTTACAAGTTCATCTGTTACTCTTAGCCCTATAGTTGGCAGCAGACTATCTCTATCTCTGCTGAAGGCATACATGGAATAGTGCATAAGTGAACCGTAATCGTAAGGAACCATACCATTGAACGTAGAAAGGGGGTCCTTGTCAAAGTTTGAGATTTTATTTGGTTGTATATTCTGATGAATAATCGATATATACTGATCTCTATCCGTCCTACTATGCTCATGTGATATGCCTATTACGTGCATGAGCTCATGCAGAACCGTACCTGGCCTTAGGTCAGATATGCAACCTGGATACTGAAGATTTATTTGTTGCATACCACCCTGTCGTCCGATATACGACCAGCATCCAGATTGGTCATTCGTTATCTGTATATAGTCCACATCTGTAAACTTCCTAGGTCTAAACCTGCGAACTCAATCTTTAGTAGTTTGTAGTTTCTATAGTGTAATTGTGCAATTACCTAACGCAGGTCTTCCGGTTGTACTGATTGAAAGCCCAGTCCAGGATATCCATACCAGTAGAGTTGTAATGGCCACTGATGACATATGGGATGATGCCATGATTCCATAACATATCACCACCCAAATTGTTCCTAAGCGAGGTTGTATCGAACATTATGTCACCTTCGAGGTAACTTCCCAGTTCTTCCGGGTTTACATTCCAGTCTTCTGTCCATTTATCCACAATTCTACCTATTCTCTGGTTGGGTTTGGTATCAAACAATACACTTGCCTCAGCTATGAGCACATTGCATATTATTATCATTCGAATAACGTCGTATCGTAACATTATTTACATATCTGTTTCGTAACGACAATCATGTAGGATATAACAAAAGGCCTAATAAAGAATTTAATATTTCGATATGCGGCTATTGTCTTTGATAAGGTTTAATCATTAAAAATACATCACAACGACATTCCACCTGAAAAAAAAGTGCCTCATGGTCTTCGTTCTGTTGCTCTCAATGACTGCCCTGGCTATCGCAAGACGAGATTTCATTCATTTCTTTCGTATGTTAAACCGGTTTTGTTCGGTTGCACCTTGCGAGGAGTTCTGCAATAATCTGGCAGCAAATTAATGCCTGTCGTTGGAGGCAACTGGAGAGTCGGCTTCTACGGATACCGTGAGAGATGGCCCAAGGCTAACTGCGTAAGAAGAAGAAGCGATGCCATTGGCGGATGACGCGTGGCCGACCATGGATCGCTTTTGTTTTTATCTCATCGGTATTCGGGATGGTGTGCGCTGGTGTGGGAATTAAATACCATCCGGTCAGTGTTTTGCGAGCATACGAAAGTTGTCGAAGAAGAAAAAAATACAAGCAACGCCACTGACAGGTCATTATTTGGTATTTTCTCTTCTCTTTTTCCTTGAAGTGCATTAAGGTCGCTGTATATACGTGGTGCTCAATTTAAGACTCTTTTACAAAATAAATACATTCATGGTTATATTGTGTGCTGCAAAGTTGATAAAATTTAGACTTTTCGCAAACAAAAAAAAAATGGACCTACTCGAACAACTTGATATGGAAAAGCATATCGATGGCCTAGCTGCTATACCACGTATATAATATGCTTTAACCAAGGTGATACGTGTTATTGCAGTAAGGCCATCGACATTAAAAACAAAAATATTAATTTAACAAACGCCAAATTCATTTTCTTAGCAAACTTCTTTTCGTAAACCCTACTTTTAATTTCCACTTTGGATAATGGATAATTTTCAAATCTGTTATATTTTTGTTTTGAACTTCTTTGAATACATCTTACGATGAAATTGCTTGTGGTCCTACATGGAAGACGTTTTAGACATATCAAGAGAGATTTATGTATTTCCGAAGGAGTATAAAAATAAGCGCGCCGCGCCGGGTCAAATATTGTACTTTTATGTGTACTTTTTGCGCGGCGCAGCGGAACGTACACCGCGGGCTAAGTAGCCACGATATATCTCTATAACGGGACCGCTTCGGCGTTATGAAAAAATTTGGCCGGGATCGTATATCAGGGCATAATGTGCCGCAATTGCCGCAATAAATTTGTCGAATTGATAAACCTGGAAGCAGTTTCGGAAGATAACTATTGAACATCCGGCGCTCGACGGTATGATTTAGAGAACGGAAGCGGGAATTGTGGTAATTTTAGCGCGAAAGAGTACCCGCGAATTGAAATTCGAGCACGCTTCCTCTGACTGTCGGCGTCCAACAACATTTATCGACGACGTCGTTCTGTTAAAGCTTTAGTGCAAGGGATAGGTATAAGATAGGTATTGAAGCTTGTAGTTTAAGACTGTTGAGGATAAAAACCATGTGACAACTCTGTGGAGATGTGTGGGACAGGATATTTAACAGGGCTCCTCTGAATGCTAGTTGCGTTTGACAATTATAAAATACCACTATACAAAGTTGTGCTTCGTTTTGCCTTTACATTTGTGAAGATCAATGCTCGAACCTTGATTTCAGTCTACCAAGAGAATTCAGTCCGGTCACTTTATTTATTTTTAAGTTTTCGAAAAGTACTGCGAATTTTGGAATTTTGTGGCACTTTTTTATTAATTGTGAGGATTATTTAAGTAGGATCAAATGAAACATCCACATAGAAGATGAAAAGCATTGAGACACCGCTTTCAACTGGTTTACGGAAGCTACTTATACAACTGCAAGCAATAGCTGAAGAACTTTCAGTGTCGCATGGTCAGTTTTCAACACCCTCCATACGGCAGGTTAATGGACGCGATGAAATGCACTAGGAAATAGCAATAACGTAACAGTAACGCGCGTACCTCTATCTCTATAAGGCATATACGTTGTTCTATAAATCTATCTCTTACAGTATAACGTTTCCATCTTATATTTTACGTGTGTGGACACACTTGAACTGAATGACGGTTTGCTCCCAATACCTGATGTTACCATCTAACGGGTGTTCTATTAAAATTGTCCTGGTATTAGGCCCTGCAATATACAGGATGTCTCAACAGTGCGACCTCGGAAGATTGTTACGCTGTGAATGAAGATTTTTTAAAACTGGTTTCACTCATCTATACAAAACGCCGAGGCGCACATATGAAAATGCTGTTTTTTCAGAAAAATGCCAATAAATCAAAAAGTATAGGGTACGTAATGTTATTTTTCATTGTAGTAAAATTTTGCGAGGAATTCAAAATTGTGCCGAAATATAGGTTGTTCCATTTAAAAAAACATAACTTTGGGTTGGTACCACCTTATGGAACACCCTGTATACACGCTAATAATTTTAAAATGTGCGCTTCGGCGTTCTGTATAGATGAGTGAAATTATTTTTAAAATATTTTCATTAACAGAGTCACAATCTTCCGAAATCGCACTGTTGAGACACTCTGTATATGCATCTGTTGCAATCTGTAAAGGCAACTGGCAGACCATATAAGTCTATTGTTATAAGATTCAGTTTCTAGTTCGCAAATACATTTCCAATAAACGAAAGTAGACTCATCTAGAAGAAAATTATATTGTCATAGTTTTAGTATCCTGAAATCAGAAAGACTTTTTTCTAGATGTTCAACATCTAAAATCCAACATTTTCTGAAATCCACCATTGCAGCGGAACTGCGATTGCATATAGTTAGCAGCAGCAGTTTGCTTACGCGTGGAACGACTCGAAAAGCGCAAATAAGACTTCGTTACTGCTTGAATATTATAACGTCCCTTTTGCGCTGAACCCGTTTTGATGAAGACTCTTTTCTTAGACATCACTTCTCTTTGCATAAAACGATGTTTACTATTTAAACTGCGGAAGTTGAAATATCAAAGCGGAGCGGTAGGCATCACCATTAATTCGTAGACAGCATAGTTCCCATTAGTCACTCTATTTCTTCATTCGCGACGATATTTCCGGCATACCAAACGGGCCGTATCAAATTATAACACTTTTCTTCTTTTTTGTTCATTACGTTAGGCGCCGTGTTCTCGGTACTCGGTCCTTCAGCGGCGTCGCGGCGCGTCGCTGCGGGTCTATTTGATTTCTCACTTGTGAGTTGTTCCACGTTTTCGATTAACTCCGCTAACCTCTTGTGAAACTTGCCGGGCGTCGGCGTATTTGTCTTAGCCACGCTGAAATATGAGTGGCACGTACCGAATAAAATATGCGCGCACGTTTAAACATAATAGAGAGAAAAGTCGGCGAAAAATGAAACACGCGAAAAGCCGGAGGACAACCCGACGTCCCTCCTCCTTTTTCACACTCAGCCCCGCAGTTTGAGGAGAGTCGGCCGGTGGGAGGAGGTGCGGGGACTTAAAATGAATATCTTGAGTAATATGTCACTCACGTATAACTTTAACGGTTCGCTCCACTTTAATCTGACTAATAAAAGGCTCCGGCCTTTTTGCGAGGGTGGTGTCGGGCCGTCATGTTCGGCCAAATATACAACCCGAGAGGGGAAATTGGCACTTTTTTAACGGGCGTGTTTACTTTACCGCCCATCTCTCGCAGGCGAGACGGCGATAATTTTTTCGCACTTTGACGGTTTTGTCACTTACATCCAGCCCCCGTCGTGTTATGGTAATTAGGCGTGTGCATAATGTGACGCGCGTTTCCACCGCAATGTAGTTTAGTTGTAGTTTTTTTCCTGCATTAAACTGTTACCTACGTGTGGGAGTAAATCATCGGCTATGTCTCCCAATTTGTACTTCTCTTTCCGTCATCGCAAATGGTGCAGGTATCATCAAGTCCATACCTTCTATGACTTCAGTTTGACAATGTATAAAGGTGAAGTAACTGACTAATTTTCTAAGCCAGTAATTAGCTTTATAATAAATTAATAAGCATGTGTCTTACCCGCCGCCTGTCCACAGACAACAAATATTTTATTTCTATCACATCTGCTTCAGAATGAATCAGAATGAATCTTTTATCTAGTAAATGCTAGGTCACTGAGATCTGACTATGTGGCGATGTGTGGCATTTCTGGATGAAATGGCACAAATCCCTCCTCAGAGTTTGACAATTCTGCCACATCTTTATCCAACTTCTATGTGCTTCTCAGAGCGTTGCAGTCGGTTTGGAAACTGACTATATGCCTGACTGAGGCCAATCTAGTAGTTGATGGTAAATTTCAGTAACTAATTGTTTTCAATTTTTGCATGAAACTTCACAGCTTTCCTGATGCAAAAGTAATGATCTGGTCAATGGTTTGTGTGCTGTTGCCAAATCATTGGAATTAACGGTGTCTACTATAACTACTGTTCTTAGCATTAAGATAACCCCTTAAAGTAACCGCACAACCCACATGACATTTAAGCTGTTTCATATTTTTCGCCGTTTTTTTGATAAACCCGATGTCATTCATTACTAAAAAGTTTCATATGGACTTTATTTTTCCAATTCCCGAGAAAGTTACAGTTGTTTGAAACGGTACCAAAATTGTAATTTAAACACTTGAAGCACTTGAAACTTGAAACACAATTAACTTCCTACTCACAATAATTCTAAAAATGCATTAAAAGATGCATGTGGAACGTGGATTTATTAGTGTCTTCATCATTTATTCAATTTATTTGTATTAGTTTTAGTTATTATTATTATTGGGTTTGTTCAGAATGAAATCATTCTGTAAATTGTTATTGAATTGTAAAATCAAATAATTCTAAATGAAACTTTTTACTCAGAATAATATTTACATTCTCAGAAATGCCTGGGGAAATAGTGGGACAGCCTGTAAATGCCAGGGCTACGATTATCCCCAGGTAATCATACTTCGAAAAGAAAAATTTCAAAATCGAAATCGATCGTTTAAGGTTACTCTGAGGCTAATTTTATGTTTTGAAGAAATTTTGTTCGGCAATTACTTTACATTATTACGTTTTTACACATTAACCTAATTTCACACCCAAAAACCGTGTAAAAACGTACGATCCCGATTCATATTCAACGCATGAAAGTCTATCGACAATGCTTATTTCATTTCTATGCACAAAATTCATAATCCACTCAGTGATCAATATTTTCCTAGTTTTCAATGATTTTTACTCGAAAATTTTCCGTTTAAGGCCATAAAATG
The DNA here is from genome assembly GCA_963966075.1 of Aphodius sticticus. Lineage (NCBI taxonomy): Eukaryota > Metazoa > Arthropoda > Insecta > Coleoptera > Scarabaeidae > Aphodius > Aphodius sticticus. The sequence goes on from OZ014507.1 coordinate 63,193,442, forward strand.
TATTGATGAGAAAATCTAAAATAAATATGGTCGGAAATTGAATTTAATAAGTTTATATTTTGTCAATTAAAAATTGCCGTCTACGAGTATTTTTTAAACTAATAAACAATTTTAATTTTATTCATTTTTTCATATTTTGCCATAGTATTTGATAATAAAACTTTTGCAAAATTTCTCAAAATTTTGACGTAAAGTTGACGGATAAGTTTTAATAGCGTTTTTATAACTACTTTGAACACACAACTAAGCCACATCCATCAACAAGTAGGATTTTTTTTGCTGTTGCACAGTGTAACGTGTATTTTGTACCCTGTACCTAACCTAATTGTACATGAAACATAACATTACCTAATTTTTCCTAAAACACTTTTAATTATACTTACTTTTCTTCAATCCAACAAACATAAACGCTTTTTATAGTTTACTAACAACAATTTGCCAACAAGAGAATAATAAAAATTTTATTTGAGCAATTCTTATCATTCTACCAACATTATATGGATGTAGGAAAACAACGTTCCGTTCTTCACTAATATATTTTATGTTCTTGGCTATTAGTTTCGGGATTTTACTAACAATATGGGGAAATACAACACAGACAAACATAAACAAGATACTGAGACAACAAAATAAAATATTGAAAACTCTATACAATATACCAAGACTGACCCCAATAACAGACCTAATGAAAACAACACACGAACTAACGATTTTACAACGAATAACCCTCAATAATCTGCTGTTATTATTCAAAATCAATAATAACCTGACAAAAACGAAGATTGTACTTCTGGAATATAAAGACATCCACAACTACCAAACAAGAAGAAAGTCAAACCTTAGAACACATAAATATAAAAGAAGCAAATACTCACAAAATATAACCACAAGAGCAATAGACACATACAACACGATACAAGAACAAATTAAAAGCCTAACATACGAAAGCTTTAAAGTCAAAATTAAACATATGCTTATACATGACCAACTGATGAGATGATCGACACCCACACATTAAACAAATGCTCTAGACCCTTCAATACCATCCACAGAGAAGAGGAATACTCAAGACTCTGACGGAAGCATGAAGGGAGGAAGAGTACGCACATCTACATAATTTATGTATATTGTATACTCGCTTTATAATGTATTGAAATATTATATGCATTATCAATAAAAAACACTAAACTTAAAAAAAAGTACCCCTATCTTCATACACTACAGGTAGTTGTAACATCCACTAGTGGCGCTTGCATCGCGCACGTCAATAAGAGGTCTACCTTAATAATATTTCTTAATTTAATGTTTGTGAAATTGTAGATGCATACATATATTCTAGGAAGCATCTAATAAATATTTCACCATAATTGCTTCTTCACGTCCATCCGTTCGAATTCTTCGTTGGGAGAAGCACCGGCGCGCACTATAACCAAGCCATTATTAGTATTTATTGGTTAATTTTCCGGCATCGCCGTGTGCGCGCCACGTCGCGCCGCAACAACGTATAATTCGGCCGGTTAAGCAGAGCATTGGATTTATCGGCAGCAGAGCGTTAATCGGATTTCATCGCACGTTGAAATTTAAATTACCAACTGCACCGTGGCGCACCCCGCATCCCCCAGCAGCCATCGCATCCCCTCGGCCGTCCCGCGCAACAAAACATTTCGACGTCGGGGGATGTTTTTGAACGCCGCTGGCGGACACCGGAAGCGTCGGATTTCAATTCGCGTGCACTTTTTCGCCCGAAAATTACCGCAATTTCCGCACCCACTTCTCTCACCACCCTCTTTTTCGGGACGGTTAAATCATACAGTCTAGTGCCGGATGTTGAATAGTTCTTTCTGGAGCTGCTGCTAATTTTATCCATTCAACTTCTATTTCGACGATTTCGGCATATCATCAGGTGATGTACGATCTCGCGACAAATATTTTTGGTTATCTTCATCCAGATTGTATAAAAAGGAGACATTATTGCGACGATTTCGTATGCGGAAAGTTGCTAGATGTGACTTATGACTTTATGACTTATGAGACTATAGCACACGATACCATGCCATGGTCGGATCACTATTAGTAGATCACTGAGAATATGGGGTATAATATATTTCATATATATACAGGGTGTCCGGTAAAGGTGTTCCGAAAATTAGGGAGCTGATAGAGGACGTCACTGCCATCCAAAAAGTGTATATGCAATTTTGGCTTTCGACGCTTCATTAAAAAGTTATAGCTTTTTTATTTTTCAGTTTTATATTCCTTAAAAATATAACAAAGTCGGCGTTGTTTATTTAACAGAAACAAAAAAAAAACACTTTCAAATAACAAAAATAAATAAAAGAGTTTTGCAAATACTGCTCAAAATGTTGCCCTTCCAAGTGAATTCTCATTTCAGCACATTTCCCAAATCCTGCCGAACTTTGAAAAATTTCAGGTGTTTCTCGAATGCGATTGCAGGCACCATTTATTCGCTGTAGCAGTGCATTTCTATTACAGCGAATAAATGGTGCCTGCAATCGCATTCGAGAAACACCTAGAATTTTTCAAAGAGTCCGGCAGGATTTGGGTAGTCGTGCTGAAATGTTTTTTCACATGGAAGGGCAACAATTGGAGCAGTATTTGCAAAACTCTTTTATTTATTTTTGTTATTTGTAAGTGTTTTTTGTTTCTGTTAAATAAACAACGCCGATTTTGTAATCAGTTATATATTTAAGGGAATATAAAACTGAAAAGTAAAAAAGCTATAACTTTGTAATGAAGCGTCGAAAGCCAAAAGTGCATATACTCTTTTTGGATGGCAATGACGTCTTCTGTCAGCTCTCTAATTTTCGGAACATCTTTTCCGGACACCCTGTATAGCGATATACGATATAGACTATCTCTCTCTCAGAGCTCTACTAATCGTGATTTGACTATAGCCATTTAGTGATTCAGAAATACCACCTGTTGTAATTACCACCTTGACATTTTGATACTAACCGACGGTGTTAATACTATCTTGATAGTTATATTACGTTAAACATATCCCATGTTCTTTTAGGAAGTAAATTTTATTCTGATCAATATATTTTATGTGAACCTACTTGTTTTTTTTTCAATCCTTGAAAAGTTACACAAAGTTTAAAATTAAAAACAAAACAAATAAAAATAAAAAAGCATTCATATCAAACAATGCACAATCGAAGAAAGAATGGATTGTGTTCTGTAACCATTACTGACATAAGAATTTTATATATTTAGGTAAGAAAGTTAAGAAGTAAACCTACAAATAAATTAAACAAACAAATAAATCTATATGAATCTTTTTATTGTTTTTTTGTAGTAGTAAATGTCATTTTAAGTTTAAAAAATTACATGGAGTTATGGTTCCTTTTTTAACAAGGTAATGCCGTCTAAAATATGGTTTTGTTAATACTTCAAATAGAACTTGAGAAAACAAATAAGTCCATATGAAACTTCTACTCCGTAGGACTAGTATCTGAAATAAAAAGGTTTGTGGGAAAAATGTGGGGCACCCTGGATAATAGAGCTGTTTCTCTAAAAATTATCCTTTACTATTTGTTTGATAGTAGGCAACGGCTGGATTTTGAAGACTAAACATAATTCAAAAATTTGTTTTATTCATAAATATAAGTTTTATTTCGAGGAATAACACAATTTAATTTATTTTTCAGTTAATTAATGATAATTTGTGTTTTGTAATTAGATTGAATAATATCTTGATTGATTCGACTTTTCTGAAGACGGCATAAGTCGTAAATGGTGCACCTTCGTAAGGGTTAATGTTATTACTTTATAATATTAAAATAACACGGACCCTTACCAGCGTTACTTCAAAAAATGGATATTATGCTGTCAGTGGGTCATGTCACAGGAGGTGTTTCTGAAATCACTGCTAACTTTGAAGGAGGATGCGCCCCAGGGTGAGAGAAACAAATTTTGACAAGTAACGTATATTTAGAAAATAAATTGCTTCCGGGTTATGCCGTGTGTCAAGATTCGTAAATGCTGACGTTTCGCGAACCATGTTGCTCGCTTCTTCAGAGCTAACTGACTACTGAGCGTATAGTCTTTACGCATTCGCAACTAAATTAATTAGGAAATACAACGTCCAGCTCTGTGCTACGAGGGCAAAGAAAGGCATTTCATAGCAAACTGTTGTGGCAGTCGCTTTATACTACTGTTCACTAGTTCATTAGTCAGTACTACTTTCCAATAGTCAATAGTACGTTTTTGCTAATGTAATGCAATATTTCAATAATAAAAGATGTAAAATTTTTTTTTAAAGCCGTACAAACTTTTTAGAAGGTAAATCTATCCGTGAGTATTATCAATTCCATTTCAAGAGTTTTCCCGGCATTTTAAAAGAAAAAATCGACAATTCATGAAACCATACCATTTCTGTTTGAACTTATACAGTTCTGTTTTCTTTTAACAGTACATAAACAAAGCTGCAGAAACAAATTATACTAGATACTTCGATCCGAGTAAAATTTCTTAACTGGCATCGGAGAGATCGGTTCTTCTCCGAAACGACTTCTTGAATTAATTTCTCGCGCACTTCCGGCGAAATCACTGAAAGTTCGTGGAGCCTTTCGCTTTATGGCCGGGCGGTTTTATTTGGAATTTCCCCGAGTCTTGCAATTATTTGGCGGAGGCGCAGGGCCTCTGTCTTTCTCTTCCACTAACAGAAGAACAAAAGTTTTAATCTCGACCGGAGACGATGCTTAGGGTAAATATTTAACGGCGAGGGTACGAACCTTCTAGATAAAGGGGCGGTTAATAAAAAATGACGACGAGGTGTAAATGAACACGCCCCCTTAGGGCGCGTACACACTGAGGAAACGGAATAAGTTATACTATGATTTGTGCTAAATTAAATCGATGTATTTAACATAATATCTTAATAATTGAATGGATGTTTAAGTATTGTTTGGAAACAAAATGCTATCGCATATTTTAACTTGTATGCTTAATTAAAACGGATTTAACTGCACCAGCTGTACTGCTGCGTGCGAGCAAACCATTGAAAATTATAAAGTAAACAGGGAGTATTGCTGCAACAAGTAAACATAGCGTCGGGAGCGAGCCGCATGCTTGTATGTACACAAGATCAGGTCACCTAGGGTCAGTATGTGCATTTTTAACTAATTTGGCGCACTGTTTGCTTTACTTATTGGAGTATGTGCTCCGGAAAAGCGTATACACACTGTACCATGAAGACGTAATAGGCTATTGAACTCTTTCTTTTTGGTATTTCCGAATACAATCAAAGTTAAACTGATACCGAACAATAAGAAACAAATGAAATAATAAAAAGGAGATAGAAATGATCTGTTCTATCATTTACAATACAATTTATCAGAAAATGCAAACAGTTACTACGAACTACGAAAAGGATAAGAGTGAAGAGTGCCCGCCCTTTACGTTCAGCTTTATTTTTTAACGTGCTTCATATTAATGCTGCACTACGCGATTGGGTAGATAAACATAAAGAAACTCGCAAACAACCAAAAATTAAATTGAAAAAACGAAGCCACTTTATTTCATTAAACCCTACACTTGTTCAATGGGGTTTGCATTCCTTGGATGATCACAAATAATTTTTCCAGTACTCGAGAGTGATAACTGCCACAGCCTTTTAAATTATTAATTCCATATTTGCATTAGATCGTTCAACATTTCTCATTGCCACTCATTGCCAAAGTTTCAGTAAACTTTAAACAATTGGATTTACTTTCCTGGAATGAGCATAATATTTTTTTTCCAGTACTCGGAAGTGATTTCTGCAAAAGCCTCTTCAATTATTTTGTTTATCTTCAACTATTGATTTCACATTAGCATTATCTTGTTCAATATTTCTCATTGTTACTTTTCTCTATTAAACTTCAAACTTCTTCAATTGGATTTGCTTTCCTTGAATGACCACAATTTACCAGTACATTTGCTGAAAATCACTTTTCGGTTGCTATAACTGCAAATCTGAGTATACACGATGCATCCGGTGGTCTGAACTGACTTCAGTTCTTGGGTTCAAATACTTAAGGTGATCTTATGTGGGTGTAAAGGCAACTTACCGCAAAATTCTTCTAATTGTCGTTTGGGATAAAAAGCAATTTACGTCTTTATAGTGTAGATTAACTTCACGTGCCATATTGTCCATAATTCGACCAAAGCGCGGTTAGGAGGACCACTCCTAACCAAATACATATCACTCACATATCAATCTCCAATTTTGATAATATTTGTTTTTCTACTTTGCATCCACAATACACACATTGTAACACTGCTTTCGGTGTTTCAATTAACAAATTGTAACATCGTTTTTAGTAACTTTTTTTTATAAGATTGGTACACATTGATATCGATTGATATCAAATGCCATATGTCAAACGTACAACACATAACCACACACCGCCTCTTTTTAATCGCTTCCAATCGCATAAACTGCGAAATATCAAGATTCTATACATATTTAAACATGCGTCTAGCCTTCTATAGTATGGCCAAAGGTTGGGGCTTTCTTAGTTTTGCTGTGTTCATCAAAATACGCCAGTATGACGTTTTTGGTGATGTTTTGCGACTCTGGTAAGTGATCGTCATCATTCTTTTCAACTAAACATCAAATCCCCTTTTCAGATATAATTCAAGGACCACATTTACTTTAATAAGGGATTATGCGAAGATCAAACCTACATCGTAGATATGAACGATTTTAATTACTGCTGCGAGATTGTATATGCGCAATAAATGGTTTATTGAATATCAGCATACATAGGAAGCTATAGTACATTTAAAGTGTTGAGGATTTCTTAGTTTATGTAACGTATAAGTTTTCGGTAACATTTTGGACCGAATTCTGCTCGGTTCAATACCGTATTCGTTTTTTCCGTCGCTTTAGACTTCGTCTTAGTTCTGGTTGTGTGCAACGTATTTGTATTACCTCCATCACATGTAATTTTACCAGTATAATTTATTCTAATAAATTGTTACACCGAAATTAGAATTTTGTTTCAATTATATGTGCGTGTAAACTTGTACAAGCCTGTGGTACTAGGTAGAAACTGCTATTAAACGTTAACCGTTATAACAGTTCTTTAGTATGTTCTTATTGTTTGAAGTAACTTATCAGTTACCGCCAAACACGTCTATTCTGATTATTATAGTTATGAAACCACTATTTTAAAGTTAACTTTTTAGGTTATGCGTCATGTATTTATCACAGTAAGGTCAAAAGTGTTGCCGCAAACTCTATTATGATCATAGTTGCGACCTCGCTGATTATTTAATATAACTTGTAGGCTAAACTAGAGTAAAATTATTCACAATTAGATTTTGTCATGATTTTATCCCATCTTTACGAAGTTGACAGTTACTACAGTACTGCCACGTTGTCCCAGGTACCCGCAAAATACCCTAGATTCTAATTTAGCGCAATATAGTAGCCACAATGTCTTGATTTGTATAAAATTAATGACGCAAAGTAGAAAAAATAGTATATTACACTCGTTTTATATTCGACGTGCCCAAAACAACTCGTGCGCCAATTTGACGTCTTATAAAACATGTATAATAATATACTATTATGATTGCTACGCGTGCTTGAGCCTCAGTGTATCATCCAATACACGTATACGTTATAGAAACCAGTTGTCATTGGTATGTGCATTTCCGTTTCCTTTTGGAACATGTTTCTGGTTTCGAATGACACTGACTTTCAAATTTCATGACAACCTTAATGCTCCGATTATTCCTCAGCTAAATCTTGTCAAGTCCTCAATGCTGCCGAGTAAGTTTGCTTGCTAAGGTGACTGGAATGGCCTTTGTTGCCACTGAGGGAGACAACCGTCACATAAGGCTTCCTCGTCCAACCGTAATAACAGCGCTTCCTAGCGTCAGCCTTCTGGTTCCCGGCTCCTTCGTTCATTATTGAATCAAAGTTTATTATCGCCGATGCACGCCGTCCTTGTTATACACGGGGTTAACTGAACGTGTGCACGGATATAACACACACGGGCGGCCTATACGAACAATTGAATGCAAATGTGTAGATAGAGGGCGTAATGCGCGCACACAACGCCAGGATTACTCTGCACGTACCACATATTATCCTGGGCAGGACAAAGGACCTGGCGCTTACGCGCGTTACTGGCTGGGTGGCTGGGGAGACGTGAATGAGGACGTCCGTTAGTTCGTCTTCGCGACGCTCTGAGGGTAATGAATACTGATTAGGGTATATTGTACTTACCTGAAGTGTCTGTAATGATCGACTTAACGTAAGACCCTTAAGGAATATAACGGTGGGATTTACTCTTGAGAATACGGAATATTGATCTAGGACTGTTAGGGGAGGTCCGTTTAATAGTTCATAGATGCTGGCGTTAATGGTGGGCGGTGGGATCCACTGGTCCAAGATATGAATGCACCACTGGGAATAGCTTACAGTTTTAATGTGGTTCATCTCTAAACCCCAGTTTGATTATTTTCTTGTCAGTTCTAGATTGATTAGTTTTAAGCATGAACAACAATGGTTTAGGTAGGCCTGGTATACTAGGAACTGTTTCTGAAGCACTGGTGCAACTTTTGGTACAATACAGTAATAGCTAGCTCATTCTGCTTTTACATTTATATCTTAAAAGAACGCAAACGGATTCTTTTTCCTTATCTTCTTCTACAAACACCTTCAGTTACTGATTTATGTCATCATTCCTAATGTACCAGGACTTATTGACAACGCTGTTTCATTATGTTGGAAAGTGGGAAAGTTTTTAAGTTCAATCATTTTTCAATCATTATTCTTTCTCCAGAGCACAAAATAACGAATTGATGTTTAGGATGCTTTTTACCAACAGCTGGAATAGACACGTCAGTAGCATAGGTCACCACAGTTTTGTTTGCTCTTGCTGGGAGATCGCTGGTGCAGAGTGGGTGAAGTATCAACCCTAAAACACTATCCTGTGGTAACCCTGCCTTTATTTTCTTAAGGAAGTATAATATTGTTTGACTACATAGTTAAGTTATATTTTAATATTTCTGCAAACTTTCTAGAGAGGATTCTTTTTAATTTATGCTTAATTAATTTAAATGATGGGTCATGACAAACATTATCAAAAGCCTGTACCATATAAAAACAGAGAACTAACACTTTTTCGTCTGCTGATGTTGAATACTTGGTTTACCTGATCAATAGTCGAATGCTTATTCCGAAATGTGAAAAAAATATCTGGAACAAGTCGCCTTTACTCTTAATGATCTACTGATCTACGGATCTATTGGATTATTCATTCCTAATGTACCAGGACTTATTGACAACGCTGTTTCATTATGTTGGAAAGTGGGAAAGTTTTTAAGTTCAATCATTTTTCAATCATTATTCTTTCTCCAGAGCACAAAATAACGAATTGATGTTTAGGATGCTTTTTACCAACAGCTGGAATAGACACGTCAGTAGCATAGGTCACCACAGTTTTGTTTGCTCTTGCTGGGAGATCGCTGGTGCAGAGTGGGTGAAGTATCAACCCTAAAACACTATCCTGTGGTAACCCTGCCTTTATTTTCTTAAGGAAGTATAATATTGTTTGACTACATAGTTAAGTTATATTTTAATATTTCTGCAAACTTTCTAGAGAGGATTCTTTTTAATTTATGCTTAATTAATTTAAATGATGGGTCATGACAAACATTATCAAAAGCCTGTACCATATAAAAACAGAGAACTAACACTTTTTCGTCTGCTGATGTTGAATACTTGGTTTACCTGATCAATAGTCGAATGCTTATTCCGAAATGTGAAAAAAATATCTGGAACAAGTCGCCTTTACTCTTAATGATCTACTGATCTACGGATCTATTGGGTAATAATTTCTCAAAGACTTTTGACTGTTGATGTTGTGCAACAAGGATATGTGTCTATAAGTCTATAAGACTAGGAGACTAGGAAGTGGAGCCAGGATGCAATATTATGATGGTATCTGTCAACTTGCAAGTTGGGTGTATACCATAGTATGAAGACAGTAGTAAGTTATTTAAACAATTTCATTCTTACTCCTCTAAGCAATTAACCTCCATCGCAAGAGATAAGAGACCGACAATGTGTTCCGGTATTACTTTTGGTGTGCTATGTAGTAGTGATGTAAAAAACGTAACTACTCGTTACTTTCTAGCGGGTACTCGGCGAGATTCGATGTAACGGGTACCGATATGAACGTATACCCGTTACTTTTACTATCGGTACTGGTTTCGCGTGTTCTACCGGTAATCCACTCGGCTCTGGACTACATATCACCGCTCTTACCCGCATAATAACAACTTAACGTCTACCTCGTCACCTCTTAGTTTAGATGCCAGATAGGAACTTTAGAATAAAGTGTTCATGTTTAATATTGGATTTAGGTAAAATTTTGCGGGTATTACTTTTTAAAAGTAATAATTCCCCTTTAGATTGTTTGTTTGTAAAACTTCGGAGATATAAACTTATGGATACTGAACCTGCGCCATCTATTAGAAAATACGGCAGTTCAGTTAATAGGAAATGCTTCTGGCTTTGCCGTCGTCGGGTAAAAGTTACTGAACATTTATGTAAATCCCGAAAATTGTATCGTAACTCGCGAAGTTATAAAAGACTCAATCCTTGACTAGTTGTTGTTATATAATAAGTCAGTGTGTATATGTACCTATACATTGTATAAAACTAATATATAAATATTATATATTAGTATATTATAATACAAGTTTTATACGACAAAAATTGGCGCACGAGTTGTTTTGGGCACGACGAGCGTAGCGAGGAGTGCCCAAATGGAACGAGTGCGCCAATATGTCTTATAAAACGAGTGTTATATACTATTTTTTCTACTTTGCGACATAAATTTTACATAAATTTCGAAAATTGTGATTGTCATCTTACAATCTAGCGTAGTTTTATATTCAACAGTTGGTACTTGTGGTAAAATTCACAAATACGATTGACGCGAGCCAATAGCGACTGAGATGTCAGCCTTATCTGACACTCGACGTCAATATCATCAATCTTGGAAAACTAAAAGTTACGAAAAGTTTGTGATCTAGTGTTTTCATAACGACACCGAAAGCGGTTTCGTTATGAGTTTATAACGAACGCAAAGTAGAAAAATATATAATGCGTTTATTTTATTATTTTTCTCAATTACGCACTGGAAGCGTATTGATACAGGTGAGTAAAATTGTGTTCAAAATATGAATAAAGACGAATAAAATAAAATAAAAAAGTGCACAGAGAGCAACACAGCAACGAGAACGAAATGAGATCTCCTGTCGATATAACTCAAGAACTATTTTTTTAACGAATTATGATCTATATTTTCTTGATTATTCTTTGAGATACAAATAGTTTATATGGGAAGTCCTATCAAAATTAATAAGGTAATATCTTTGAGTACCTAACGGGTACTAAGTAACGGGTACTGTACCTAATAGTAACGGGTAGTTACAAGTACTCGAAAGTAACAAAACTTTACATCACTACTATGTAGTGACCCATGCAATTGATTTAAGCTATCAAAAGCTATTCTTAGAATGTTTTATAATTATGCGTTTTAAGTATAATTATGACCAGGATTTTTCTGAAACACGACTTCCGGTTTAATTTTCATACATACGACGCGACGGGGCCAGCTTTGGGATCATTCCATGCCAAAGCTGGCACACCTGATGTATCCCCTGGCAGCTAGGCTCAAAATGACCCTTTGCTCTAACCTCCCTCCAGTCCAGCATCAGGGCAGGCGCTACGGGGTATGTTACAAGACCATTTGGGATTTTGTCTATGGTGGCCCATGCTTCCCTACGATATCTTGTCACCCGGACTTGTCGTCGTATTGGGTTCACGTTACTCGACGATGTCGGGATCAGCTACTCAACACTGTGCTGCCTTGGGGTTCGCTAATCTTATAAGGTGGTTGGTGGTGGTGCAAGTGGAGAGGAGGAGCTCGGAAGCATACTATACTACTCATCTCAACATCCTGTTTCTGTTGCAAGTTCAGTATATGCTTCTGTAGTCTACATTTCCTACCGGGTATACTCGCAATGGTAAAAAGCTGACGTCTGAACTAACTTCCTAATTGTCGTGATGATTATGGATTATTATTATGGAACCTAACAATAAATATACTGGGAGTGTCGTTTCCATGTCTGTTAAGGCGGTGTTTGAGGACCTGGGAGTCTATTCTCGTCATCTTTTTGAAGCGAATGCGAGACTTCTCGAATGGTTAGGTGGGCGAAGTGGGGATATCAGCGGTTTCCCTCTGGAACGTATCTATGAGCAAATTTACTTGTCGCTAAGTATAATAACGCACGCGCCACGCCCATACGAACCGCCGGCAACCGCCGATATCCCCACTCTCACCTAACCATTCGAGAAGTCTCGCATTCGCTTCAAAAAGATGACCAGGGAGGTCTTAGTGCGATGGGCGCGACCAAATATGACTCCAAACATTATTATTGGACAACATTGGACACAAAAATGTTGGCGTCTCCGCCTTTTTGGCAAGCAAATCATAATGTAGACGCAAAAGCTATTATTGATGTTAAGACGTCACATCGCATTAAATAGAGTTACAAGTACTCCAGTACTCGGGAAAACTTCACGGTTGGTACGGAAATAAAGAATTCATAAAACGAATTGTTCGAGAAACAACAACAACAACAACGACAACAACAGTAGCGATGGAGCGAACTTTGACGATGCGCTGCATAAAGGAGATTTAGCGCGGCCATAAGAAACACTTCCATGGCGGAAAAACCGCGGGAGAGGTTATTCGGTAACTTTTTATTGCGGATAGTTCTTCAATTGATTAAAATAAGCGGGGGCGACCCGTCGGGGGACGGTTTACGATGTTTGTTGTTTCTGAGGGGCGGTCGAACCGCCGCCACCGCCACTACCACCCCCAACCCCGTCCAGTATTGATTATCGACAGCTCTGCACAAAGTCATCCAGTTTTCCGAGCTGGCAATATAAAGAACCGCGGAGCTGGCAATTAATTATTTATTTTTAAGTTTTGTTTGCTTAGGTTTTTGAGGTTATTAATAAGATTGAAAGCTAATTGATGTTGCAAGTTAGAGTAGCCGGGAATTTATGGTTAAAAAGGTAGTCAGAAATATATTCAGAGGGTCGTCATCCAGACCGGAGCCCGTGAAATTTATGTTGGCAGGAACTCCAACATAAAAACTTTTATATGTGATTTTTAACATCTTCCTTTATTATCTGTGAAGTTTATAATGGTAACACGATATATTTTGTGATTGTTAAATTACATTAAAGGTGTAATTGTGATGTTGCAACTGGTAATGTTTTATTTAAAATATGGAATAGTTGGCTGAACTGAATCAAGTTTTGTAACTAAAGTGAAACATTCAGCATTTGCCATTTGCCATTTGCAGTTGCCAATTATTTCTAATATTTGTATATATCTCAACTAATATGTCTTATATATTTGCAAACATAAGCCCTTACAAAAGCATCGGCTTTTATCAAACGATATTAAATATCAGTAACGTGAATATAAAGGCGTATTTTAAAAATATTTTGTATCATTTAGTTTATAGGTTAAGTGCATATTAGGGTGATGCTTATTCGTATGAAAAAAAACTTATTTTTGTTTTCGCAGGACCCTTTTAATTTGTTCTTTTATATCCATACCTAATTCATGTCAAATTTGAGATCGATCAAAACATATTAACCCGTGCCCAAGTGGCTCAAAATCTATAATATAAAAAACATTTTTGTTTTTTTTACCACAACAAATTTATATAAGCCCGACAGATATCAGCTTAATCTAAAAAAATAATCCCTCAACTTTTGAGTCCAGAGAAATTTTGTAAATTTTGAGTCTAATCTAAGTAAGCTAAGTGCCTATCCGGGCTATCAAAGAATAAATCGGACAAGTCGAAACTGTTTTTGGTATGCTTTCTTTCGTACAATCTTAATCTGAAAGCACAAATTTGGAATTTTTGCAGTTTTTTAGCAATGGTTTTCTCAAAACCTAGGCTCAAGTCAAAATTTCTGCTTTCATATTCAGATTTTACGAAAAAACATACTAGAAATAGTTATCACTTGTCAGATTTTGTTCATTGTTGGTCATGATAGTTACGTACGTAGATTATTGATTTTTGACAAATTAAGTAATATGTGAAGTCATCGCTTTCAAGAAAAAAAAGGTTATTGATTGATTTTTTTTTTAAATTGAGTTATGAAACTGGGGCATGTCAATTTATTAGAGTAAAGCCAAATAATTTTTTTTTAATTTAGTGTCTTGCAGACAAAAATTAATAGTTGAAAAATAGTGTTGATTTACATTAGATGTTCATTGATGTTGCTTTATTAGATGTTCTTGCGAGTTGTTGATGTTATCCAGCTTGACGGACCATATCTTTACATTAATAATGTAATTGTAATGATGTCATATTTTATTTTAAATATGAAGTACCTTTACATACGTGTGTTCTGGGTGCGGGTGTATTGGGTATGAACCTGTAATTGTTGGTTAAATCAATAAAGCTTTGTAGCCAAATCAACCAAAATACAGCATATGTTAACTACTATATCTAATATTTGTCTTATAAGGTATATCCGAAATATACACATTAATTTTAAGGGGTGATAAAACACAGTATGTGAATATTTCTTCTGTTTCACAACACTGATAGCTATATGATAGCTAATAACAACAACATTTTATTGACAGTGCAAAAACTGGACTCCATCTGGAATCGTGAGAAACTTACTTGTCAACATACTTAGTGTGTTGTTTTTTTTGTAGTCCAAATTGTGATCATGAAAATATTATGCAGCATCAGACAACGTTTACAGGAAACAGCACCATCTTTAGTAATCAAACCTGAATAAACAAAAGTACGTGTGTCGGCTCGTCTGCGAGCAACGCAAACAAATGACGCTACACGAGCCGGTCTCAGGCGGTCATCCTTTTTGGTCATCCGCGACGTGTTTACCCGGCAGGCCGACAGGTCGCGCCAGTGTTTGCGGTCTCGCGTCTCTCCTCGAACTTTTATTAAGTTTCGAGTTTTATGCCGCAATTAGTGATCCGATTTATGGGTCGTGTCCCAGCGATCGCAAAGCTTTTTATAACGAACTGCAGCACGATTGCGACCTCTACGAACGCGACGTGTAAACATGCCCGAGCGCAAGCTGACCGGAGCCATGAACGCCATGAGATATTGCTTTGTGTAAGGTTGCCAGATGGATGGTATCAATTTAGAGACGGACGTACTGCATTTTGCGATGTGTACGTTGACAACTTTTCCCGTTTTTGCGCTTTTAATAAGTTCAATTTATGGTATGGGCGATTGTTGACGTTGACAATATAAATTTTGATGTCCACGAGCAAGAAGAACAATGAATTCGTATGTTTTAAGTGGTGTCTGGTGCCTTGAATCAATACACCAACGTATAAAGAAACAATTGACTATTATCTGAATTGCATGAGATAGCATTTCAATCAAATCCAATGTCCTGAAGAGTAATAGATATCAATTTCTTTTATTCTATAGAGTCGTGGTATTTTTAGAATACTCTATGTGTATTTAACCAGTATATTAGAAAGAGTATATTATAAGAGCGATTAATAACATTTTAGCACATAAGCGGTGAAGCATTTTGCTCTCCTATTCACGCTTCGAAAGCAACACTTGCGGCAACTATTAATTCTAATTTCTATCTTATTATACAAAGTATAATATTTAAGACGTTTGCGGTGCTGAGCACACACGCTCATTCCCATTGGCTATAATGAATTCGTATAAAATAGAAAATCGTGCATTAAAAGCATTAAAATATTTAGTAAATGATTTTCTATACCACCAAACAGACTCATTAATAAACTATTCGACACGACGGACAAAAATATTAATAAATGGTGGATGTGTATTGGCTGAGGTATGAATTATTTATCATGTTACGATGAATATAAATACGGCGTGACATTCTTAACAATGCCTCACTACAATAATTATTATTAATACATTCTGTGTAATAGGGTCATGCATTAATTATAATTTATCAGGTCATGACAAATATAAATACGATAAATACGGAAAATTCTCATATTTTTAGATAAAAGATCAGAGAAGGCAAAAAGAACTAAGAAAGAAACTAAGAAAAAAACATAAATATCAGGTTAACAAGGTGTAAATAAACTTTGTGTAGAATGGAAGAAGATTATTGTTCTGGCTGAAATGGATAAAACTCAAAACTTAAACTGTTTGTTCCATATTTTTGTTTTATTTATATTGTTTTGTTTTGTTGCAACAAGATGATATTTTGCTAGTGGCCCAATCTCTATTTATTCCTTTTTCTAAAGGCGCGTATGTACTCTGCTTACCAGCTTGCTATCACCTTTGTCAACTTTTTTATTATGTAGAGTCAAATTAGATAGTCTGTTTATCCTTTAGGTTGAATTAAAAAAACTATGTCTCAAGAAACTATTCCATTAGAAGTTTTTAATATTCCACTACGTCTTTTGAATGTTTGAATGTTTGGGTTCAAGATCTACTCGATCCGAACTCTTAAATTAAGATGTTCCAAAGTTGACTGCCACCTCCGGTCTACCGGAAGTTGATATCAACTTTGTTATTTTAAATAGAATTATATATTTATTATTTCATGTTTTGTTTCCACTTATCATCATACATTCGACTTCTAGTAGGTTATTAGGAAATACCATAAATAAAGCCAAACCAAATAATGGATTTAAACTTCAACCATATTTTTTTCAATTGAAATACACCGTATATTCATACAACACTTGCGCTCTATCATTCTATACTATGGTTCCCTATATCTATCTTCAATAGATTTTTTAAATATTCCTGTTACTTTATCATTAAAATGCTCGTGATATTGTATTATCAGGCTTTGATATTTTTATGTATTGTATTCTATTATCTATAACGTTTTCCATCATAATTTTGTATTTTTTTTCGTAAATTTTAAATGTAATTTTATCCCAATTCTCCAAATTATTCTACAGCAGAATATATCCTTAACTTTTATCGGCATGAATACACAAAATTCAACCCTTACCGATTTACTTGAACGAAAATACCTAAAAATACCTAAATATCTCTGTCACACGAAGAAATCTGTCAAAATATCAAAGCCTGCTCATACAATATCAGGAGGACTTTGTTAAGGGGAGCAAAACCACTAGTGTGTTCCGATGATAATTTTATTAAGAACTTACGGGGACCAGGTTTCGAATCACAATCAATTCGTGTTCGGAAATCGACGAAATTACCGACATTAACAAAAATCATATGTTCGTAGATATATATAAAAATCGCGCTAAAAATTTGAAATTAAGGATACCAGAACCACCAACATAAATAAAGAGATCCCCTGCTTACTTCATTCCATTGCTTCACGATATTACATTAAACACGTGGATTCTGGTATCCAGGTAATTAATACGCATTTATAGTTATATCTGTTGTAATTCATCACTTTCCCAAATTACATAACGGGCATTGATATATATATTTTATAATTATAAGGATTGCCGATTTCCAACGAAAATGAGTGTAAGAAGTAAATATAACCTCAAAGTTATTTGCGTCCTTCAATCGAATAAGCTGTAAATTGACGGTAATTAATGAACTCTTAATTGATTAAATCAATTTTTATGTTATGTCTCTCATTGTAGCACGGCCCGAAGATGAATTGATTGTGATTCGAAACCTGGTTGCCGTAAGTTCTTAATAAAATTATCGTCGGAACACACTAGTGTTTTTGCATTCATTACTGATATAAGATTTTGTTAAATTAAAAAAGGTAGGAATATCCCAAAACCCACTAAAGATAGGTATAGGTTGGCTTACCATACGTCCCGGTTTGACCAGGATAGTCCCAGTTTGAGACATCGGTCCCGTGGTCCCGGTCGATTTGGTGTTATGTCCCGCTTAAAATTCTTAACAAGCTTTATATCAGTAACAAATTACTCTAATCAAAAGAACTATTGGTACCTGTCACCATCTAAAAACAGCTATTGTCAAGTGATAAATCAGGCACTAGTTTTGAAAACTATAACCTGTTGGTCGGTTAAACACCAAAAATTAGTGGAAATTTAGCAATGTGAAATTCAGTCATACTTTCTTTGTAAGAAAAAATGCCCTCATGTTATAAGACTTTGCTTTGAACCGATTAATTAATTTGGTTTGACTATCTATGTAAGTTTTGAAATACATTATGTACATGTAAAAGCTGCGAAATAAGTTTTTAAAAACTTTTACAATAATTGTTGTACATCTTTGCTTCGTATGTCAAATTGTAGGTCATTAATCGCTGTATTTACCTATAAACTGGGGAATTTTCTCCGTGGCTAACAACCCGTAAATTGCAATAATTTTTATCTATTACTTATGTGGGTATTGCGGTACAAATGTATCTTTGCTATAGAAAAATGTTTCAAAAATAGTTGAAACCCTTTTCCCTTATATCAAATTGTAGGTAATTAATTAGCGATTTTACTTTTGAATGCTGATGAAAGTCCCCACATGACGATATTACGTAGGGCACTGGCTGGAGGAATTGATATTTTGGTTGGCTGCATTAAAAATTTTCATGTTCCATTTTGAAATTTGAAAACCAGGAATACCGAAGACATATTTCCAACATATTTCCTTCGCTGTTGAATTCCAATAACCATTTAGTAACGTTGATTTCTATTGTTTTTGGTTGTTTTTACAAAATTTCAGAATGTAGTGCTCTACGACTTTTCTACTTAATAATGTTGCTCTCAAAACAGAATTAAGCATAACACTTCTTTTTAAATTTTGTTTGTAAAACAGCAGGTAACAAAGTTACAGTAGAATCTTCCGAGCTTTGTTTACTTCGCTGTATTTTTTATTCTGCTGTAATTTTAGAAGTACTAGAACATACTATAATCTACTATAATACATAGGCTCTTTGATAATAAAAGCTTTAAATGGAGTTTCTGGAATTGATCTTTCTGCTATGAAGGAATATCAGCAATATAAGCAAATTGCTCCCTTGAAAATCCTTACTTTTCTAGGCGACACTTTAATCTAAATTATAGAACGGTTTATTCTAACAACGAAACTCAAAATCCTTTCAGCGTTGCAAGCTAAGGCGACTTCATTAAATATGCACATATCCGCAGAGGCAGCGTCCTCTATATTCATAAAATTCATGCATGCCACCGACCAACCGAACCTGTCCGTGGTTTTCGTACCACCACACCCTTATGCAGATATCATTATATGAAATAAACGCGCGCGGGCTCATTTTTATTTAATTACGCTCTCAAAATGAACGCGTTGCCGCAGTGGTCGCGCGCTCCACTATAGAACTTTAAACCCGAATAGAATTCATACATACAAGATGAGGATTACCGCTCAGTTTGGTGCATGGGAGACAGCACAGTACGTGACTAGATTTCGTCAAAATTCCCCTATCCACCACCGGCACGGTCTAGTGCCCTCACTAGAATCTCTTGTGAAACTGATCCGCAAACGTAAACGGATGATACTCTGCAAGACAATTCTGCACTAGGCACACAGCAGTAGTCTTCCTGCACTTTTTTCTGTATAGTATATCTCGCATCTCTTTGAAACTTATGCCTTTTGATCTACCGCCTTCTCTAATTACACAATTTTACGACGAGTATGGTGCCTCTATTAATAACATGATCCTCCTCACTTGTGCCACATAGTCACAGATAAAGTTAACTGTGACTGATAACGGAGATTACACAAGCTTATATTTGTGGTAGGTTAGACTATATTTACTACACAATTTGTTGTTGAGAATGCTGTACCTTGGTGGTTACGGTAAATCAGTTGCGTATATCACATTCGTCTCACAGCAACATATCTACCTATTTTAATCTAACATACATTGCTAAGTATAAAAACGATGGTAAATGTTACCCATTGGTTTAATTTAAATTTATTTTATATGCTGACACATTACACTTCACACACTGCACGTTGCTCTGCTTTGGTCACATATCACTCACATAACACTGTGTTATGCTTATGTCACATCACTTCACCAATTGAAAAGGTTTAGTTCTTTAGAGTCACACTATGTCGCTAGTGTCAAGAAGTTGGACTGCCTCTACATTCTTGTTCTAAAGAAATCGGTTGTGATGTTTCTTTGCAAACTATCCAATTTCGTTGGTTACTAATTCCATCGTAAGATTCATGTGGAGATTGTTATTTCTAATATACCAACATGCACTTACAATGTTTCTAAGCACCTTATTTTGGAAGCGTTGAAACATGCTGATATTGATTTGCTTAGTATAGCCCCACAGTTGGATATCATAGGCCACGCTGGTTTGAGTATCTGCTTGTAAAGAAGGAGCTAATTATGTGTGCTGTCTAGTAAGGCTTGATGTCCAACGTAATAGCAAGGTATTTTGCCATGTTCGAGTATTATTTATTTACACTGGAACGTATTGTATTTGCTTGTTGATAAAATATATGTGAACGGATTTGCTTTTTGTCAACATTGCATCCTTCACATACATATTGTTGACATCATTCTGCAGCTTGTGTCGCTCTCTCAACATTTGTATCAGCCATGATAGCAGTGTCGTCAGCAAACGTGCAACACCATCTGGTTGCGGAATGTCATGTATATAAAGCGGGTTTAGAATTGGACCAAGTACTACACTACGTACCACACTACCTTGTGGTACTCCAGTTTTAACGCTTTTGAGACTAGACTCATTGTCTTGTTGTATACAGAAGTATCTGTCAGAAAGATCAGATTTGGGTATTCTCGAAGGGTGGTAGCTGTTCCATCTCATATAATTTAGGCCCTCGTGCAAACTTTGTCGACAACTTTTGCTACATCCAGGTATATTGAGGAGCATACTTTTCTTTCTTCTAAAGTTCTATCTATTATCAGTGTTATTCTTTGGACATATACATCGTGTGTCCAAACTAACTGATAATTTCTACAGGGTGGTATACTACATTAACCGGTCAAGCAAAAATTTCAATTCATGCGTATCGCAACAGCCTTTGTCTTCTGGAGACCGATCATCGAAGTTAAAGTTGTAATGTTTAATTGAAAGATGTTTTACAAATCGGACATGCAGTGGTCTACGTGCTTAACAGCGTCACTGCGCTTTCATATTTTACAGATGCTAGAGTGCTAGACGAAAGAAATCGTTCTAGAAATAGTTCCACCTTAATTCCCTTGTCAACTTATCAGCAATACAATAGAGAGTTGGTAGAAACGGACCTTAGTAATAATTTTGTTTTACTTGTACTTTTTTATAGATAGATACAGGGTCATTAGAAATGATTGTAGTCGATGTACGCCATGATATCAAATGTAAAGAGTTCTGGTTGCCGCTCTATTTGAATGGAATATCACTGTTCTACACGCAAAAGTTAAATTGGTGGCATAACCTACTCCAAGTTTGACAGTTGTTTGTGTATCGCGGCAAAAATTTATTACCATGGGCATGGCCTACTTCGACTATAATCATTTATAATGACCCTGTATAATAATGACACATAGATATATGTGCTTAAAAATATTATACTGCTGCAATAATTAAAGTATAGTTCTCATCATATTATATAAAGATATTCTAACATGTAATACTAGTGTAATAGATATTTTTCCCTAGCACCTAATCCGTAACAATCTCCACGTGACTGGATTTAATTACTGAAGTTGTTTATATACATATTTTATTCACGTTGAGACCAATAAACTTAACTATTTACAACAAATTATCAACTATTGTGAATTGTCCATGACACTCGTGATGAAAATGACGCACATTGAATTTAGCGCATAATGTATAATATTCGTGAAGTTTTTTCACGAATTATGGAATTCCAGTGAACAAATCTAACTCAACTTTAATTAAAATTAACTCTGCACGATTTGTGTGGAGCGAGATTTTGCCGGTGTTATTTTGCCGGCGTTCTTGCTCCATAAAATTAATGTTTGCTACTGCGGTTTTGTTGCTACATTAGCAGAATTTAAAGTCCAAACTGTGAACGATCAACTCAATGTTTTACAGTAGAAAACGCCTGAAAATTAATGCTGAAACGAATTAAGGAATTTGTAAAATTCTCAACTATTAATATAGCTTATCACTGACATACTATAGTATATTATAATAGAAGTTTTATAAGACAAAAATTGGCGCACGAGTTGTTTTGGGCGCGACGAGCGTAGCGAGGAGTGCCCAAATGGAACGAGTGCGCCAATACGTCTTATAAAACCAGTGTTATACAGGGTGTCTCACGGAACTGGTACATTAGAACTTTCTCATGTTCTACTATTTCCGGAAACTTGAAATTTTGGAACTAGAATTTACTGGATCTGAGCTCTACAGCTAAAATATTCTCAAGTTAACTGTCACGTCCGGTCACCGGAAGTCTGTATCAACTTTATTATTTTAAATGGAATGATGTAATTTTTATTTTATTTTTGGTTTCAACGTATCAAAATACATCATTTTTGATAATGTTTCCCTATACCTAAATATCACCATTTTTGAGTTTTTTTAATTTTACAAATTTTTTGGTGATTTTTAATTTGAATATCTCGGTTATTATTGAAACTAAAACTTTCATGCTTGGTGGTCCAAAACTAGAAACATAACCAAATAAGACGATGTTTAGGTCATCATGATATCTTATACAGGGTGTTCAAAACTCACAACACAATAATTGAATTTTCAAACGTAAAAAAATCATTTTTTTCAAATGGGACACCCTGTATACCGATACGCCATTCCATAGAAAATCTTATTCCCTATCAATCAATATTAGGGTTCCCTATATCTATCTTTAATAGTTTTTGAGATATTGTCAGTATAAAAGAATGCAAACTAAATACAAAACGATTTATTCTTCATTTATAGGAATGTAACAACTTTGGAACAGCAGGAAAACAGAAAAATATTGAAAAGGTTTGTTAAAACTAAAATAATATATTTGAGATATCTAACTTAAATTAAAACTTAATTATGTTATTCGAAATGCTGCCCGTTCTGCTCCAAACAATTTAAAACTCTTCCCTGTACTTCTGTCATCGTCGTTCTTCGGATTTCTTCTCGCTGAAGGCCATTAATGGTGACTACTACTCTGTTACTCAATTCTTCTCGAGTATGAACAGGTATGAAATAGACCCAACTTTTCACATGACCCCAGAAAGAAAAATCTAATGGTGTTAAATCTGGTGAGCTTGGTGCCCACCGCCAGGGTCCCCTATTTCCGAACCACCTATCGTCAAACACCTGATTAAGTTGAATGGATACCACATGCGAAGAATGTGCCTGTGCACCGTCCATTTGATACAAGCAGCCGCGTAAAATGTTGAGGGGAAGAGTTTCGCAAAAATTGTTCACACATCCACGCAAAATTTCTAAATATCTATCACTATTTAAATTTTCGTTGTAAATTTCGTTTCTAAATTTCAAAATGGATTTACAGAAAAAGTGAGAATATCTCAAAAACTATTAAAGATAGATATAGGAAACCCTAATATTGATTGATAGGGAATAAGATTTCCTATCGATTGGCGTATCAGTATACAGAATGTTCCATTTGAAAAACGTGAGTTTTTTACGTTTGAAAATTCAATTATTGTGTTGTAAATTTTGATCACCCTGTATAAGATATCATGATCAACTAAACATCGTCTTCTTTGGTTATGTTTCTAGTTATGAACCACCAATCATGAAACTTCTAGTTTCAATCATAACCGAGATATTCAATTTTAAACGTCACCGCGAAAATCACCAAAAAATTAGTAAAATCAAATAACTCAAAAACGGTGATATTTAGGTATAGGGAAACATGATCAAAAATGATGTATTTCGATACGTAGAAACCAAAAATAAAATTCAAATTATATCATTCCATTTAAAATAACAAAATTGATGCCGATTTCCGGTGACCGGACGTGACAGTTAACTTGAGAATATTTTAGCTGAAGAGATCAGATCGAGTAAATTCTAATTCCAAAATTTCAAGTTTCCAGAGATAGTAGAACATGAGAAACTTCTAATGTACCAGTTCCGTGAGACACCTGTATACTATTTTTTCTACTTTGCGACATTAATTTAACATAAATTTCGAAAATTGCGGTTGTCATCTTACAATCTAGAGTAGTTTTATATTCAACCGTTGGTAGTTGTGGTAGAATTCACAAATACGATGAACGCGAGCCAATAGCGATTGAGATGTTAGCCTTATTTGACACTTGAAGATAATATCATCAATCTTGGAAAACTAAAAGTTACTAAAAGTTTCTGATCTACTGTTTTCATAACGACACCGAAAGCAGTTTAGTTATGAGTTTATAACGAACGCAAAGTAGAAAAATTAGTTTTTAGTTTTTCATGTCTGCGTATCCGAAACTGCCATTAAACTTTTGAATGCAATTTTGAATAGTACCCGGATTGGTGTTCCCGGACTGTACATTTTCTGCCTGTGTCTTACCTTTATTTCCTTTATATTTCTGATTATTTTTAATGAATGACTTTGATATTACGTATTATAATTACATTCACATTCTAAAATGCTTCCATATTAACAAAAATGTCATGGATACCACCTTGCAAATTTAATTAGCACTATACACGAACTCGTATCGTATCAGAAATCTTCATCTGATAAAACCAGTCGAGGCGGTACTCAAGTGCTTTTAAGGCAGTTGCCTTAATTACCGCGGCGACCACAAGCCAAATTCTCTTTCAAATTTTTTACATGCCGCCTTAATCAATCAGGTTGCTAATTAAATTAAACTGCAATCTGTAACCCACCCAAATTGTGCTGTGGGAACATTTTGTGAAATACCGTATGTATGTATATATTTTGGCCTTTTATTAGTAGGTAGATGATTTTTAATCTTAATATTTATGCCAAAAGAAGAATTCACAAACCTTTACTTGTATGGATGTTCAAATTTATTGAACCATTGATTCTAAATAGATCACAAATCACCTCAAACCAAATGTTCAGTAGTTGAGGATACTATTTGGCTCTAAGATCTTGCCTTTTAGAAAAATAAGCAATAACTCAACATTTTATCCGCAGTAAATACTCCTATAATATAATATTATTTCACAAATTTATTGGCAAAACAATTTGTACAAATCATATTTAAATGACCCCAGTTTTTGGTTGACACGCACATCTAGATGGCTTTAGCCAACAGACATTATATGCATTAGTCAGGTATTCCGTGAGGTTAAATCGGTAAATTCGCAGTGGCAGTTGACGACCTGTGACGTTCGGCTGTCCGTCGATGTATGACGTCGCGATTGGGCCGTAACGCTTGTCAAATTTGCACCCAATTTGATTAATGTCCCCCACGTATAAGCCTATTAAACGCTCTGCTTAGATTTATATAGCGCATGGGAAATGCCTGGATGCGTGTATTGACATCCAAGTATGCGTTGAATTCGCTCCGAATTTTTTTATTGCGCCTACACCCGCCCCCGCGCGTTCCCTTACTTTCCCGCACAAATATTTGCAATTGTGCTCCCGGACTATACACACAATTTGTTTTATAAATTGCGCACCGTGCCAGTCGTGTTGTATAATTCGTCCGTCAGATGGCGCAGCCATGATAAATGAACGGATCGGACGGCAATGTATTAACATAATTTATTATTCTCCGTGTGCGATTGTTATGACTGTTTGATAATGTTAAAAGTTTGCACTAGTTTAGACGGATTATTCTACAGTACGTGACTGTTACATAATTTATCAATTTAAATTTTAAATTTGTTACATAATAATGGCAATTTTGAACTAAAATTCAAGGTTATTCTTCTTCTTCATTTTGTCCGGGAAAGACCGCGTCAAAACGACTACTATGCAAAATGAAATAAACACTTTTATTCTTAAATTTAGCTGCGTCAACGTTAACTTGACGGTATTTGTTAACCTATAACCTCTTAAATTTGACTGTATTTGCCAAGATATCAACACACATCAAAATTGTTTTACTTAATTCGGTTACAATTGATCGAGTGCTGGTGCATCATGAAATCGTTTTTGACTTTAAATAAACATACTGCTAATAAATGAAACTGTATATTGGCACATAGGTGTTTTCTTAGATGTCTGTTCATATTAATCGGAGAACCCGCAAAATAAATAAAGCAAAATCTCCACGTGTCCAAAATATTGCTTTAAGAAACTTTTTCTTGTATACAAATGTATTTATTTGAATCAAAATTGGATTTCTTTTGTGAAGAAATCGAATTTTTAAGTAAAAGCAAAAATATTATTTCAAAGGAAATCATTTTTCGCTTGTATTAAAATAGTATATATAAAAGTTTTATAAGTCGTCAAATTGGCGCACAACTTGTTTTAGGCACGACGAACTTAGTGAGGAGTGCCCAAATGGAACGAGTGCGCCAATACGTCCTATAAAACGAGTTTTCCGTCGATCGTTTATTTATGAGTCAGTTTAGTGAATAGGAAATCGTTTATTAAACAACTCTATTAATGCACGATTTCTATTAATGCATGATTTGTTATAGCCAATCACACGACGTAAAGACGTCGTTTGATTGGCCAATCGATCATATGTGAAATGAAACCTTCCATACCAAAATATACCGCCCTCTAGAACTGTCAGTGTCAAGTTACATAAATTGTCATAACCTAAAAAGATATTGGCGAAGAAAAATCTATGTAGAGGACGCTAGAAGAATACGATCGACGAAAAAATTTTGTAACCAACTCGAATATTAAACGGCGATTAATGATCTCGACAATTAACGCTCGACCGTAGCGAGAGCGTTAAACAGTCTCGATCATTAATCGCTCTTTTTAATATACTTGTTGGTTAAATAACTATTAATATACGATGTTTTCTACTTTGCGTCATTAATTTTATATAAATTAAGAAATTGTGGTTACTATATCTAGAATCTAGGGTATTTTGCGGGTACCGGTTGTAGTACTGTTGGTACTGTAGTAAACTGTCAACTTCGTACTGTTGGGATAAAATCATGACAAAATCTTATTGCGGATAATTTTACTCTACTTTAGCCTACAAGTTTAAAATATAATTAACGGGGCGCAACTATAATCACAATAGAGCTTGGGGCAACACTATTAACTCGCAACGGCTACTGTGATAAAAACGTATGACCTTTGAGTAGGGATATAGAAACATAACCTAAAAAGTGAACTTAAAATAAAGTTATAAATGAAGTTAAAAAGTTATAGTAGTAACAATAAAAGTGCTTGGCTGTGACTGATTAGTTAGCTACTTGTGGTACAGAACAACAAGTTGCTAAAGAATGTTATAACGCTTAGCATGTAATAGCGGTATCTACCTAGGTAGCCGTTGAGGCTTAGACATTTACACGCACTTATAATTGAAACCAAATTCTATTTTCGGTAGTTCATTGGAATAAATTATACTAAGTAAAATTACATGCGGTGGCATGTACAAATAGTTGCATACTACTAGAACTAAGACAAAG
This sequence comes from Aphodius sticticus, assembly GCA_963966075.1. Lineage (NCBI taxonomy): Eukaryota > Metazoa > Arthropoda > Insecta > Coleoptera > Scarabaeidae > Aphodius > Aphodius sticticus. The sequence goes on from OZ014507.1 coordinate 63,220,936, forward strand.
TTGGAAGCGACGGACAAATAAAGAATACGGTATTGGCGACGGACAAAAAAGAATACGGTATCCGTCCAAAATATTACCGAAAACATACGTTACATAAACTAGGAAATTCTCAACACTTTAGATGTACTATAGCTTGCTACGTGCATTCTAATATTCAATAAACTATTTATTGCGCAGAATCAGTCCCGCAGCAGTATTTGAACCCGATCATGTCTACGATGTAGGTGTGATCTTCGCATAACTTCTTATTCTTATTCCCAATCCCGAGGTGAAGTTAGGGGGAGAAGACTTTCATCTATCATGACATATAATTGTTTATTATAATAAATTTTAATATATATAATATTTATATATATAATATATATAATTATATATATAATTATATACATGAGTTGTGATCTTCAGGTAAATGTGGTCCTTGTATTGTATCTGAAAGGGGGATTTGATGTTAAGTTGACGAGAATGATGCACTATGACTTACCAGAGTGGCAAAACGTCACCGAAAATGTCATGCTGGCGTAATTTGATGAACAGAGCAAAACTAAGAAAGCCCCAACCTTTTGGCAATATTATAGCATGCTATAGCATGTATAGGATATAGATATTTCGCGATTATGCGATGGCAATGCATTCTAAAAAGGCAGTTTGTGGTTATGTGTAGTACGTTTGACATATAGCATTTGATATCAATGTGGCCACAAATGTGACCAATCATAGAAAAAGTTACTAGAAACGATGTTACAATTTGTTAATTGTAACACCGAAAACAGTGTTACAATGAATGCATTGTGAATGCAAAGTAGACAAACATATTTAATTCACTAAAAATTTAAAATCTACCAAATCACTAACATTTTTCAATCTGTGTAGTTATGAAGCTAAATTTTAACGCCAGAGAAAGAAGAGAACTACTAGCCAAAAACAGGATGTTTTACATTTTCTCTGTCAACAACTTATTTCCATGGCTATTTCCATAGTCTAATAATTAATGAAGGAATGTGGACTAACTCAATATGAATACGGTGTTTGCAAAATTAATTCGCGAGCATAAATATAAAATTGGCGCTAAAGGCAAAGCATTCGAAGTTAATGAATAAACATTACTTATTCATCGACCCGGTACCGTCAATATTAACCTAAGGGAAAGTTACGTGTCGGTGAATCTCCGATGATTCTTCGACTTTAAGACGCTAATTAAAATGCGAACCGGGACCTGCCGCCCGGTTCCGGGCCATACATATAAATTACGCATAATTACGTTCCAATTACAAGGGGTAGCGCCCCGGTCGTTTATCTTCCAGCGGCGTCCGTCTTCTTTTAGTTTAGGCTGCTCGGCACCGGCGCCGCCGCCAAAACTGATCGGCGGTTTCACTTTTCCAACAGGTACTAATTTCCGGTCTGTACCAGTTTTTCCGTTTCCCCTGGGTTACACCGTGTACAGAGGTACAGGCTGGTGTGCAAAATAAAACAAAATAACTTGTAATTGTGCAGTTCAGCTGGGTTTGCTGAATATCGATTGCTTTAATTTTACGGATAAGTTTCCGATACGTACTATGAACGCACAGTTCATACGTAGGTACTATGGAAATACCAAATGAAGTTTATTCCTGTTTTTGTTTTAGTATTTTCTTTAATAAAGTTTTGACGTCTATAGGAATTCAGACTCACAATAATAATATACTTATACAAAAATTAATAAAATAAAATTGCGTTTCTTTGTTATACAATCTTCGTACTCTCAGACGTAAAATAATGAAGATAACAAAACATTATTAAATAAAAAGTATAAAATAATTTCATTTCAAAAAATATTAGGGAACCTTTTTGAACTTTTCAACTTTTTACCCGATGCTCGGTAGTTCGATGTAATTATTATGAGGTGATAGACCAGATTAATTAGAGTTAACAACAAATTTGGGTTCTAATTAACTCTCTTGAACGATGTGAACTAAAAAGCATCAAAGAATCTTGTTTAAATTTAAAATAGCTATCCTATGATATCCCCCACGACATAAATAACGTAAATCTTGTAATCTTTGCGTTGTCCGATGAACTTCAAACTTCAATATCAATATCTTATCCTACTGATATGGCTTTTATAAATAGTGCGTTCTTAGGATTTAAGTTCCTAATTAATTTATTAAATATAAATTTTTCCAAAAATTTAATCACTTGCAGCGCGAGATTGTATACTGTTTTATACAACGAAAAAAAATGCATTTAACTTTTACCAATGATTGGGTGCCTCCAATTGCCACTTTACTCATAAAATATCAAACATCGCTTTAATTTAAGAGAACTCGTTGTTTGAAGTTTGAATTGGAGTTTGTTTTTGTGACACAAACACAGGTCAAAGTAAGCGACTTGGCAACGTTGCTATATCTAGGGTGAACGTCGTATATTTTTTTCACTACATTTCACGACACTTTAAATCACTTTGACTTTATTTGAACACAGGAATTGAAATTGGAGTTTGTTGTCAAACAACAGTCGCAAACCGTCAAGATGACAGATTAGCTGTTCATGAGCTGTCCGCTGTTACCAGCGGTACTAGGGATCGGTAATCATCGTGTGTTTCCGAGGGTGGTCGGTGAATTCAAACGAAATGCACTTTTAATTGCAATTTTCACAAGAAAAGCCAAATCAAAAGGCTCGTATCTTAACAGAATGACTCCTGGTAAATTGAACAATCATTTAAACCGAATATTTACTTAAGTTTTGACATGACCGGAATACCCTATTGGGTGTTTTCGGTCTTTTCCTTTCCCTGCACATACCCACACAAGCACGTGGGGCTTTGACCAAGACCTTTTCTAATCCTATAACACTGCGACAAATTTTGATCAATTTTCTTCCTCCCGGGAAATTTTAGCTAATATTGATTCTATATGACCCCCTGAACACAACCCCCAAGGCGTTTTTCTAGGTTAGCTCGAATAAGCGGATAAGAAAACATTCTGTATATTATTATGGCAAAATCCACACAAAAAGTCCACTCAAAGGAAAAAATATAGACATTTTTTTCTCTCATTCTATATGTTTTTTTGGAGTGCTGAATCCGAATTTTAAATTTGCTACTTCTCAATGATGTGGCTTTCCAACGGAAATCGCAAAAACTAAAAATTTTTGACCGTTTTTCTGTTTTTTGCAAAAAAGTGATAAAACTATGCACTTTTTGAGGTAGGTAAAAACAAACGGGTGAACCGATTTTGCCCATTCACGAACTTTTGCTTACTTTTTAAGAGATAAGCTTGTATACCAAATTTCAGATCAATTGCTTCAAAATTATGGCAGTTATCGTGTACACAGACGGACAGACGGACAGACAGGCGGACATAGCTAAATCGATTAAGTTTTCAATTCTGATCAAATCCATATATATAAGTCTATATCTGCCACACCTCATTATAGGTGTTACAAATGTTGAATCAAACTCAATATACCCTCACCACATTAAATGTGGGGGGTATAATAAATTTGCAAATATCTCGCTTATTCGAGCTAACCTAGAAAAACGCCTTTGTGGAAGTGTTCAGGGGGTCATGAAGAATCATTATTAGCTAAAATTTCCCGGGAGGAATTTTTTTGTTGCACAGTGTAATATGCGTTTTATCGTGGAATGCGTACAAAACTTCATCACGCTTGCGCAAGATGCTTAATCTCTCGCAAAAGCCTGATGCACAATGCAGAACGTTGGAAAATTGCTCTGATTAAATATACGATAACTCTTGAAGTATTCGCATATAGTTATAGGTATGTGCAAAAAGAATATTAGATTTTTTACACTAGGCTCTAACCCCTTAAATTTTTCTACCGATTTTCTCAAAAACAACAATAAATTTAGAATTTTTTCTTGAGATTCCCGATTCTTCGGAAAAGATCATCCCAGAATCACTTATCACTAGAAGTTTGACTAGAAGTTTTTGGATTAACTTGATAATTGTGGTATGTAAATTTATTGTAGTAAAAAATAGTTTAAAATTAGGAAATTAAGCTCTTTTGTGACTTGAGCAACGGGTTAATGTGTTCCGACATAATCGGAAGGCTACATTCGGTTAGTCTCCCCGGTAGTTCCTAGGTAATGCACTGGATATAGCTCGGACAAACTGGGTAGAGATTTTTTTGCTGGATGATTTAAATGGTATTTAAACATAAGAATAGAGATTCACACAAAGTTGTTTAGTTCTAAGTTAAAACTAACATTGACTGGACTAAATTACTGTATTGCTGCAATTAATTATTTGGAAACATTCCTCCTAATCTTTTGTCGTATAAACCGCTATATATTCCAGTCTGCTACAGGCATTCAACAACGCCCCCTTTGTCCCTTATAATCCGTGCCATCCGTAGTTCAACCCTAAGCTAAATCAATTTGTCCGTTACATATTCAATGCTGTTCGCAACTGTACCCGCGAAATCTAGCCGCCTATGTGTACCTAACAGGTAACAGGGATCATCGTCCTCGGCAATTTGTAAGCTGCAGGGGTTCGCGTTTGTGGGGGTGTGCCCGCTTAACGGTAGGTATCTATTTGCACGGGATCCATCCGCGGTTCAGGCAACTGTTCGAAAGTGAAACGCGATGGGGTTTGACATCAATTACGATATCAAGTGCGCCACGACCCAGGTTATCGCTACCCAGATGCCTCTGATGTAATTATTCCGACCTCCTGCCGGTTCTGATATTACCCGATCGCTGCTGTTATGATCCTACTGAAGCTGGTCTCTTTTGTTCTATTTGCTTTGTTTTGGGCGAAACTGTGAAGGTTGTTGACTTAGGAATGGGGTTTATATTGTCTTTTAATTTTAAATTTAAACTTAACATGAGCTCATGATACGTGTCCAATATATTTTTATAACATTTTTCAATTTTTTTGTTGTCTCAAAGAATGTCATTTCAACATCGATTTTATAGTAGATTATAAATCCTGAAACCAAAGGTCCATCTTGAACTTGATGATGCTTTGCAAAAAATTATGTCACGGTTCCTTAGGTAGGTCTATTAAATACATTAAAGCTTGTACCTTGTACTTTAAAGCTAAGATGCAATTTTTCCCTTTTCCTTAATGAAACACCACTTCATAAAGTTGTCAGTGATTTTCTCTTTAAAGCTTTGAAATTAAGGTTTAAGCTTTTTTTGCAGGTTTCAAAAAGTTCCTTATATTTTTACTTTATCATACGCAGTATGTAAAGTATTGTAATCGTGCCAAAAAAAATTTTGAGATTTTAGCGGAAATATGTCTTTTTGGGTCCCCTGAACATTTTTGACCAAGGTACAAAAAAATGTCTGTGTGTGTGTGTGTGTGTGTGTGTGTGTGTGTGTGTGTGTGTGTGTGTGTGTGTGTGTGTGTGTGTGTGTGTGTCTGTGAGTATGTGTGTGTGTGTGTGTACCCGTTTTTGTGGCGACGATTCCGGAGAAACTACTAAAAGTATCGCGACGAAACTTCATATTTAGAAGTTTCATAACCAAACTTAGAGCTGAAAAGCTTTCTGATGAAAAGCGTCCAAAGGAACTGGAGGTCTTAGCATTTATGAAAGATTTTGCAAATAAGCCGCCATTTCTGCAATTTTGTCGAAATAGGTAAATAATAAATTAAAGATGAGGAAATTCTGAATAATTTATGACTATGACATTTTTTGTACAATCCATAGTTTAGCTGCATGAGCAAATTCTATTTCATCGAGATCGATCGTACTGCATTAAAACTAGTAGCCAGGATGTGTCAGATATTTGATTCTAATGACAGTAGGTAGTCATACGCTATTGTTTTTTGAGAATACTTACTGGCAATATAAGCTGCGTTCGGATATTGTTCACCATAAGAGCGCGTTCGGATAATCGGATAGGGTACGGTGAGAGTGACTAATGTCATACGGCGTTTATCTGCATATAAGAGAGAGACAGTCGACCCAGGTTATCTGAGCATTGCTCTCCCCATACCCTACCCTGACAAACCGTACGCGCTCTTACACTTTTTACACCCAATAACACGTAAGTGGCATTTGGACGGTGTACTCCGGGGTCAACGGAGTACAATATCCGAACGCAGCTTTAATCGACATATCTGTCTACTTCTACTAGTATTATTTTAATGCAGACATAGGCAATCTCGATCAAATAGAATCGCATGCAGCTAAACTATTAATTGCAAACCTATATAGTATGATAAACTCATGTGCCTGGCCACATCAGATTTTTTGCGTTTAATGACATTTTCTCTTAAATGTGACGTTGGAATTATTTGAGTAGCCTCAAATAAAAGCTCGAACACTTACTATTGGCGTTGAACTGAAAAATTATGTAAAGACTAACACGTTACAGTTTTAAACAGTTTCACAAAGTAAACAAATTCCGCAATTTTTGATGATTTTTACCACCAAAAATAAAAGTTACATGACCGACAGAGTTGTGAAATTAACGCTTGATCATTGCAATTCGTAGCTATTAATTGCCACATGTTTCAGTTGATTTCGGAATATAAAACCGGGTATTATAAACGACCTATCAGATTCGGACTTTCGTAACGAAGTACATCTACCAGAGGAGTAAACCATATGTGGATATTCTAAATTAACGTAGGACGGAAACTAAGCTGGTAATTGTTGTGAAAATCTAATGCTGACAGTATAATATAATTGCAGAATGTTGTCGTAGTGCTTATTGGACGTGTATAACACCCGGCCTAAGACAATTAAGTCTATCAAAATCAATAAGAAAAGTAGAGGGTACTACTAAAGTATGATAACGTTATAGGTACAAGAGAATTTAGTTTTGGTGTATGATAAATTTGATATAAAAAAAAAATAAAAATTATGTAAAAATACTAATCAAATTGTATTTTGATAATGTATAATAACTGTGCCCGAGAAATGCTTAAAATTAAAATAAAAACAGCTTTTGTTTTAAGGGTACATTCTAGGATAACATTTTCAAAAATTAATGATTTTTATTGCATATTTTGATTGCAAAACATTTAAAGAATATACTGTAAAAGTTTCAGAAAGAAATTTGAAAAATTAACGATTCCACAGCCAAAATGTGAGCGACCCGCCGAAGCCAATTATATCTCGATTATCGGAACCTTTTTTAACCACCTCCAACTCATACATCGTTTAATTTTTTTCAGACTAGGATTAGGCAAATTAGGATTCTTAAAAAATATTGAAAATTGTGGAATTGACAGGTTCTTTTAGAAATTTTAGAAAAAATGCGAAAAAATTGATTGTTTCCTAGAAAAAGTTGGATAAAACATTTAATTTTACATGAAGCTGGTTTATTCTAGTTTACGATAGCGAGTCAATCTGCAAATACAATGAGCAAGAGTGTTTGAAATCGGCCCGTTTGCTTTTGCGAAATCGTGTCAACTACCCAACAAAACAAGGTTTCAAGAAAACTGCGTTTAAATGGTAGACGTGTAACGACATACCCAAACTTTTAATTTTGTCGAGTCATCATTTTATCGATATCTCGAAAACTATTACGCTTATCACAATACGTCATTTTAAAGAGGATAAATTGGGGTACACTACAGAAAAGAATTACTGAAATATATTGAAAGATGGAAGTGTTTAAAAAATCGAGATATAATCGGCTTCTGTGGAATCGTTAATTTTTAGAATTTCTTTATGAAATTTTTACAGTGTATTCTTTAAATGTTGAGCAATCAAAATATGCAATAGAAAAATTATATAATTTTTGTTACACTAGAATGCACCCTTAATTCATTTATTTCAGTCTTTTGCCGTTCAGAACAGTGTAGCTTAAAAATACATAGTTCACTTACAAATATACGAACCTATAAAATCTGTTCCCTTTGCGCCAAAACTAATAAATCCCTCATAATTGTTATACTGATTTAATTCTACATTACTGTGATATTATAAAAAAAAACTCCACGGTCGTTTCATGACATTTCCATTATCACACTGCCGTGTCGCTGAATAAATTAATATTGTAAATAAATATGTTTTCAGGCTGGAGACTGTAAGAATTTAACATTTTTCAACAAAATATTTGAAATGTTATTGAAATTTCAAGTAAAAAAATATTGATCCTCCACTTATTGAAACAAGGAAATTCGTCGCCCAAGCCTAATGGCTAATGACTAACAGAAATAATGGCGCGAGTAAAAAAGAAACCGACCACAAGGGGGTCTGTTTAATTCCAGGACATATCCATTGTGGTAGTTGATAACTTAGCATAATAATGTTAAAACAATCGTAGGGATAACTTGATTTAAACAAATGCCTCGGGTGTGGAATGCAGATATTTAGGTTACTCGTGTTGATTTATTATCCACCGTATTAGTGTTATTGACTGCAATCCATTGTGCAAATTTACGTTTCCATATTATGTACTACGGAAACACAACAAGCATTGTGGAGATTGCTACCATTTGTAGTATGATATTCATTTATAATTGCAAATATATACGTTGTGATCTGGAAAGCAGATATTTATAAATAGATATAGCTATCATTTGTATAAATAAATCAACGGCAATTCATAGAATTTCAAAAGCAAATAAAAATAATAAATATCAAGTTTATGTTATCTGAAATATAATAATTGAAATATGGTAATAGCTAGCTTACTGCACTACAATGCAGTAACAAACTAGATCTAGAGCATACCAACTGAAAGATTTAACTGCTTGCACCAGCAAAATATCTCATATATAATGTCAAACTAGAATATATAATACTACTGTACAGAATAATGACTCAAGAGTAACGGCACATTTTGGTATGTACCCTCAAATTGTTTTTCTTTATTATATTTTGATTATGAGCTTATTCATTTTTTACAATATAATTTGTTCGCAAAGCCCAGGAAATATGCATTTAATATGAATCGACAGATTCATTCGCCAAATGAATGCTTTTAAGGCTTGGAACTTTTAGAAATTTTGTTCAATAATCTGCGTTCATATCTTATGAGGTTAGCATAAGGGGCCCAATTGGGCTTACGTGCTGTGAGATTTTACAGCCGTATGAAAAGTACATACATTAAGTTATGAGGAAAGTAATAACTTCCTGCAACTACGTTGTCGTTTAAATAAATTAAATATGTTTAACAACCCTCAAGTACCCCATTACGCGGAATTCACTTGAAAATATTCCAGTAATAAACTGTATAAGCTATAAAATAGGTATATAGCCATAGGAAACCCTTTAGCTGAAAGTACATATCGAACTTAAGGAGCAGAAATACCCAGTGTGCAGTTTACGATGTCGTATCCGATATAGAATAACTCTGGATAACGCTATATGGCGTCCTGTCACGAATACCCCCGTCATCTTAATTCGGACTTTTCATGGCGGGGGTAATTTAAATTTTTACGATCATCCGCAGCAGCGATACCGGGAGCCGGCCGATTTACATAATTTCGATATTTACGCGCAAAAACCGATTTCCGGGCCCTTCTCGCTGCACTCGCCGACCGGAAAAATCCGGTCCACCGCCGATCCGGAAGTTTTTCTAGTTTCAGCGTATAAGTAGTAGTCACTGCAACAAATAACTTTATGGGAATAGTCGCTGGAAAATATTGATTCGACTATGAATTATGCGAGGGTTTTAAAGTACTGTGTGGAGACTGATCCCGCGCGGTGATTCAGAGCCGAATACCGGACTGGGGTCAACGGAGACGGAGAAGGAGGACCGTTAGACTTCACGGCGCGTTGAATCATCAGTCGTTTATGATACGTGTTAAGAGTGTTAAGAGTTACCTGATATTGATTATATTGTAAATACTAAGTGACAAATAATAATAAAATATCTAGTTACTGAAGTGGGTGTTATCATTGTGTCCGTGGGGCACCACATATTGGCGACGAGGTGTTTCGAACCGCGAAAAAAAAAAAGGTGAGATATTTACATAATAATCAAAAAAAAAATATGCAATAAGTTCGTGTAACTATGTATACCGATGCTTAAAGGTATCGAGGAAGGGCTGAGAGCACCACCAAGGTTCAGGGCTAAGAGCACCGAGAACAAAGGACAGAAAACCGATGTTTTAAAACATTCGAGGAAGGGCTGAGAGCACCATCAAGATTTAGGGCTGAGAGCACCAAGAATCAACATTAAACGAACCGAAAATCTGGGGATTGAACCACCAACAAACTAAAAGAGTATGTACATTTTTTAAAAAATATTATTATTATTATTTTCTATTTTCTACGGTACCTAACGTTTCCGGCAGCATTCACTGCATCTTATCAAACAAAGGAACGAAGTTCCAGAGAAAAAAAATCCTAGTATTTTATTTCTGATGAAAGTTTATTATTAGCGGATTATTCTCCCTTGCAAAAGAGGACAATAATAATGAGGTACCTAAATAAATAAAATAATAATTATAACAATAAATAATAACAACGTAAAAAAAAAAAAAAAAAAAAAAAATCAAGAAAAAAACTGATTGCTCTCTGGTTTACAGATAAGCATGGCCGAAACTGGAATTAAACCTTTTCTATTTGAAAACGTGGATAAGGCACTAATTAGAGGCGAGTGGGAAAAATGGCTTAGGTCTCTAGAATTATATCTCGCGTCAGAAGATATCAGTCAGGTTGAGAAAAAAAGGAACAAGCTACTTCATTTCGGAGGCACGCAGCTACAGGAAGTAGCGTATAGCTTACCTGGAGCTATTGCACAGTTCGATAAAGAAGAAAACAACGATGTTTTTAAAACGCTGGTCGACAAGCTATCAAATTTTTTCTCGCCCAAACAAAACTCGACGTTTGAGCGACACATATTTCGCAGCATAAAGCAGGAAGTCGGAGAAAACTTCAACAAATTTTTGTTAAAAATCAGACAACAGGCAAAACGATGTTCATTCGGCAAAACAGAAACAGAAGCAATGGAAATAAATATGAAAGATAAAATAATAGACAGTTGGGCGTCTCTGGAATTGAAGAAAAAGATTTTGGAGAAGGAACGGCCACTGCAAGAAATCATAGAAATATGTCAAGTCCACGAACAAATAGGGAACCAATCAACATCAATGGATACCGTAATGAGTGGACCAAGTACGTCATCAACGGAGGTAAATAGAATCAGAACGTTACAAAAACATAGGGACATATGTCTGAGATGCGGGAGATCAGGCCATTCGGGTAACATTAAAGACTGCCCAGCAAAGGGTGCTAAATGCAGAAAGTGTGGATTCCAAGGCCATTTTGCTGCACAGTGTAAATCCCGAGTTCCGGAAAAAAGGTCATGGCCTAGGACGACAGCTTACCAAAACCGAAAACGCTCTAAATTCAATGTGAACTCGGTTGAAGCAGAAGAATCAGGAAACGAGACACCTGATAATATTAGGAGCTTTGCTTGTTTCAAAATTACCAAAACTGAACCTGCACTTAACGGAAGTCTCTCGGATGATAAAATTGAATGTTTCATAGGAGGAGTTCAAATAATAGTCCTCATTGACTCAGGATCCAAAGTTAATATAATAAAAGGGGAAGATTGGGAATTCTTGTCGGCAATGAAAGGAGTTATTTGGTACGTTACTACAGAACCTACAGAAGTACTCAAAGCATATGCCTCTGGAAGTCCGCTTATTATAAAACACAAATTCCTAACCACAATTAATATCCCAGGCGAAAACGAAATTATTACAACCTTCTATGTGGTAGAACAGGGAGACATATCACTAATTGGAAAGGACACAGCAAAGGAACTTGGAATTTTGAAGCTGGGTCTAAATGTAAATAGAGTTGAAGAACAGGTCGAATTTCCTAAAATAAAAAATGTCCTCATCAAGTTGTCTATAGACCCCTACGTAAAGCCGGTACAGCAACCTCTAAGAAGGGTACCAGTGTCAATCGAAGAGCAAGTGAAAGATAAATTGAATGAAGCGTTAAGAAAAGACATCATCGAGAAAGTTACGCAACCCAGTGCTTGGATATCTCCTATCGTGATTATTTTTAAACCAACCGGTGATATTCGTATTTGTGTCGACATGCGCAGAGCCAATGAGGCTATCTTGAGGGAAAATTATCCGTTACCAACATTCGAGTCTTTCATGCCTAAGCTGAGAAACGCCAAATACTTCACTCGTTTGGACCTTATGAGTGCATATCATCAGCTAGAATTGGAAAAGGATAGTCGCCCTATCACAACTTTTATTACGCCCCAGGGGATGTTCCGGTACAAGCGCCTAATGTTCGGAGTTAACTCAGCTCCTGAGATTTTTCAAAGGATTTTTGAGGCGATATTATCTTCGTGCAAAAATTGTCTTAATTATTTAGATGATATTATCATATATGGATCGTCTGAACGAGAACACGATGATTGTCTTAAGGAAGTTTTGAATGTCTTAGATGAAAACAACGTCGTGCTAAATAAAAGCAAATGCATCATTAAAGTTCAAGAGTTGGAATTCTTAGGCCATAAGTTATCGGACAAAGGCATTGAAGCAGATCAAAGAAAAGTGAAAACAATTTTGGACTTCCGAGCACCAGAAACAAAAGAAGAAGTCCGCAGTTTCCTTGGACTGGTAACTTATTTGGGAAAATTTCTTCCTGACTTGGGCACAATTACAGAACCGCTACGTCAGCTGACAAGAACGCAGGTGAAATTTGTGTGGAACGAAAACCATCAGATGCATTTCAATCGACTTAAGGAGTATTTAGCTAAACTACCAATATTGGCATACTTCAATCCGCATCGAAGAACAAGATTAGTAGCGGATGCTAGTCCGGTTGCATTAGGAGCAGTGTTATTACAATTTAATTCCCAGAATAACCCCAGAGTAATTTCCTTTGCAAGTAAAAGTCTATCAGATGTAGAAAAGCGTTATTCTCAAACCGAAAAGGAAAGCTTAGCGCTGGTGTGGGGCGTAGAACGATTCTATTATTACCTAGCAGGATTGGAATTCGAACTGATAACGGATCATAAGCCTTTAGAGGCAATATTCAAACCAACATCGAAACCACCAGCACGTGTTGAAAGATGGCTACTGAGACTGCAAGCATTCAAATTTAAAGTAATATTTGAACCAGGAAAATCCAACATCGCAGACTCAGTATCACGGCTATGTAGACTACAAAACGAAAAGTCATTCGATGCGGCAGGTGAGAAGCACATATTTGCGATAGTAGAAAGAAACACACCAAAGGCCATAAAAATATCAGATGTCATTTCACATAGCAAGACGGATAAAGACATAGCAGAAGCGGTAAATAAAATCATTGAAGATTCATGGGGCGCGACAAACAAAAGCAAATATTTTCCATTTAGAATGGAGCTTACCACAATGGGACCAGTATTACTAAGGGGCATCCGGATTGTTATTCCCGAAGCTTTAACGAAACAAGTTTTGCAATTAGCTCACGAAGGTCATCCCGGCGAAACTGTGATGAAAAGACGATTACGGGCAAAAGTATGGTGGCCACTAATAGATAGACATGCGGAACAATTTGTAAAAAATTGTCGGGAATGTCTACTCGTAGCTCAACCCGACAAACATCCACCAATGAGACGACATCAATTTCCAGAAGGACCATGGCAATGCCTTGCCATGGATCTAATGGGTCCATTACCAAATAAAGACATGATATTGGTAATTATTGACTACTATTCAAGATACCAAGAAATAAAATTTCTCACATCAACAACATCATCCGTAATCGTGGAACAATTGTCCGAAGTATTTGCTCGACTTGGTATCCCAAAAAGTTTGAGGGCAGACAACGGCAGACAATTTGTCAGTGCCGAGTTCAAACAATTTTGCAACAACCACAACATAGAATTGATCCAAACAACCCCATATTGGCCACAAGCAAACGGAGAGGTAGAGAACGCAAACAGGTCAATTCTGAAAAGACTACAAATTGCGCATGCAAATAAAAATAATTACCAATCGGAGATTCAGAAATATATTTTAATGCACAACGTTACTCCACATGGCACCACCGGGAAATCACCATCGCAATTGATGTTTGGGAGAAATATCCGAGATAAAATTCCATCTATAAACGACTTAATAAATAACGAAGGGGACGAAGAAGCTAAAGATAATGATATGATTAATAAACAGAAAGGAAAAGAAAGGGAAGATGCAAAGAGAAATGCAAAAGAAAATAATATACAACTAGGAGATAGAGTAATAACACAAAACCAGAAGACCTCAAACAAATTAGAAACCAGATATGGAAATGATGAATATACGGTAATAGAAAAGAAAGGCAATGAGCTCACATTAATGAAGGACGGAAAATGTACAAGCGACACTCCACCCACGTAAAGAAACTACCAGAAGAGGTAGTTGAAGACACGCCTCGCACCCCAACAATGTCTGTTTCAGGAAAACCACCCACCGAGGCCACGCCAGGAAATCCTCCTCCAGTGACGATGCCGGAGGACAATGAAGTGGATGGAACATCACAACCAAAAGTCTCACCACTCATGTTGAAAAAAAAGGAGGGATTGTGGAGACTGATCCCGCGCGGTGATTCAGAGCCGAATACCGGACTGGGGTCAACGGAGACGGAGAAGGAGGACCGTTAGACTTCACGGCGCGTTGAATCATCAGTCGTTTATGATACGTGTTAAGAGTGTTAAGAGTTACCTGATATTGATTATATTGTAAATACTAAGTGACAAATAATAATAAAATATCTAGTTACTGAAGTGGGTGTTATCATTGTGTCCGTGGGGCACCACATACTGCAAGTGATTTTTTGGTTACTGAGTTGTTATTCTTTTAGGAGGAACTATTTCATGCACTGATTCTAATAAGACGTAATACATACTGCATGGATTCGTGCTTTAAAGATATATATGAAATAAACATTAGATATCGAATTTTTTTTTTTATTTTACCCTATTTTTTACAATGGACCTATACAATTTTCCCATGTAGTACCATATACAAATAAGTAATTTTTTGTTGTTATCCAAAATATTTCAAAAGATCCTACCGATAACACTCCCGCAATAATAGAGGCAGTAAAAGAGGAACAAGCCATTTTTTTTCGGAAACCACCGATTTTTTAAAAAATATTTCTTCTTAAAAGTATAGCCCGTAATTTTTCTATAAAACTGTTGCCGTTATTGTTGGTACAACTAACCGTTTGAAAGATACAAGCCTCGGAATGTAGTATTACAAATTCTTTACCTTTTCTCTGTTTTTCTCATTTATTCTTATGATTGGACGGGTAATAGTGATACTAAGAATAATTTGTCGTTTAATAAAACGAACGCATTTATTGCAAACATTCTAGCATAAATACAAGCTAATTACATTAATGGTTACATTAATGGGTTTTGGTTAACATATTGAACTTACTAGTTAGAATTTTAAAAAATCTCAGACCGCTTATGCGCTGAGGGGTCTTCAGATATCATAATAAAAGACCAGATATCACAAAAAATCCAGGATGATTATAAAAGCATGCTTATAATTATAACTTATAATAAAACAATATGTTCAACTAGAAAATAAATAGCTTCCGGATTATGCCGTGTGTCAAGATTCGTAAATGCTGACGTTTCGCGAACTGAATACTCAGTTAGCTCTCAAGGAGCGAGCAACATCGTTCGCGAAACATCAGCATTTACGAATCTTGACACACGGCATAACCCGACAGCAATTTATTTTCCAAATGGTTCTGATCGTGAAAGCCTACGTACTTACTTAACATGTTGAGCATTGAGATTTTGTTGTGTGTTCCTTATTTGCCATGTTATTTCTAAAGCACTGGTAGTTCATGTGTAGTCAATTTTTTTCTACCATTCAAAAACAAGTGCGGCATCGGCATTGTAGGTTAGGTGTCGTGTCAAGGCCAGTGAACTGGAAATGATCTAACTAGAAACGGACGCGCGCTTTACATTATCTGCTGAGAATTGAGGTAGGCGCAACCAAAAGAGACACAGCGATGATGTGGGATTGTGGGCTATGTGTCACTGTCTACCTACCGTAGGTAGATAGCGGAAGGCAGTCTTTTTTTCGCTTTTATACTTTATTCCAGCTGAACCCATTGTCATAGAAACCTCAAAATGGCCTCATAGTAAACCCAAATCTTTGCATTTTTATCAGAAGTCCCAAAAGTTTGTTCTCAAATGTTTTTGAGAATTTACAGCGATTCTTTAAGCGGGATGCGGACGTCTTCATAAAAAAAGCGCAGTAACCTGACGACATATGCAGCTTCTAAAAACGCCTATTCGCTTTCCATAAACAAACAAAAGTTATCTATATTACCCTAATTTTCAACTATCTTTTTCTCGAACTGTCTATTTCTCGACCTCTTACCTTTAAGACAATTAACAGATCTATTAATATCAGTACAAATATTTGGGGGTGGCATTTAGAAAAAGTGTCGATAACGTCATGGGACTGCAAATGTTTCAAATAAAGGAATCATTGGTAAAACATAATTTAAAAGTACCTAGACAGTAAATTTTAATAGGCGGAATATATGAATAAAATATAACTTTTATTAAATCTGCTATTATTATCTCATTTATTGAAGTCTCTGCAAGAGTAGTTAAGGATTGATTAACTTTTTCTAATTGAATTGAAAATAATTATAATAATAGTAATCCACGCCTTAACATCCCCCAACAGCTTTCGCCACTACGGGAGCATCGACAGGCCCGAATTATCATTATTATGGTCCGCGTCTGTGGCACGTCTTAAGTTGTTTGGCTTTCAGCATTCGCTGTGGAGGAAAAGAAAACCACAAAAAACCTTTACCCTGAAAGCTTCGCGTGAGAGTCGAAATCACGCCCCCCCCCCCCCCCAGACTGATAGCCAAGCGCTTTACCGCTGGTTAAGAGTTTTGCTAAAATTAAAAAAAGATATTACAAATAAAAATGTTAAATTCAAACTGCATACGGCCGCATTCCCTATAAGATAGAAAAAGATGGGTACCCCACATCACTGCGGGTTGCATACCAAATGCATTTGCCAAACTTATTGACAATTTCGTGTCCTTTCCAGTTATACTTAGTATTTACATTTCACGGGTAAATGCGCCTTAAGGCTCCCGTCTCAATTCAAATGGCGCGCTTTTCTCCAAAGCTTCGAAATAGAAAAATTACCAGATGTAGATGGCGCCAATATAACCAAATCTGAATTTATTTCGTTTTTACTACATTTGACCGTGCATTTGACGATTTAACGTATGTTTGCGGCGTAGTAGGGGAACCCCGACGCCGTGTCAGTGCTACTACTATAATTGACAGTTCACGTTTCGGTGTTTGTTGTTGATTTTTAGAGGAGTTTTAGTGTTCTAGAGTTATAAAGTGTGTGGGAGTTTGTAGTATATGTTTGTATTATATTATTTTTGAGTGGTGTCTATATAGTTTCCAGATATAATAGTTATAAACAGATTTAGTAGGTTAGGTTGTAAACAACTCGTTTCTGCCCACAATACTAAATTTACCAGTTGGAATAATGGATCGCTTATCTCATTCTCGAAGGAGTTATTCGAAAAAGAAGGGCACAAATTCACGAAGTGCGGCATCAAAACTAAGGTGGGCAAGATTTCAAGAGGTTTTACGGTATGTTTTATTTTATACAAATAGGTATGCTATAAATTAAAATACATATTATTATTTTAGATATGGTGATGTACAGCCGAACTCTCCAGAACCGTTGTCACTGGATACTGTGGAAGATTCTGCTGCGGAGATGCCAGAAGGCAGTGTGAATTTGACTATTGATAATCCGTTGGGAGCAAACGAGGATGTTGAAATGTTTGTTTCTTATTATACACACATGCATATCACTGGAAACGGTGGAAGATAACTGTGACCCTTCCGAAGAGAATAAGAAGTCTTTGTCAAATATGTTGTACAGTTTCTGCGGAGAATAGTGTCATAAGTGTCAAGTTTTTGCCCTTTTTCCAGAAAGTTCGTCATGACTTTTCAGTCTGTTAACATGTATAATAGACAGTAAACGTTCATCTGTTATACGTATGATGTAACTGTTCTACTATCCCGCGGAAATTATATGTGATGTGATATATAATTTACATACAGGTATCCCAGTTTTTTCCCACAAAATCATTTTTAGTAGTAATTGTCATACTGAGTAAAAAGTTTCATATGAGTTTCGTATTTATTAAAATAATTCATATACAGTAGAGCGTCGATAATTCGAACTAATTGGGACCGAGGGTGGTTCGGATTATCAAATTGTTCGGATTATCAAATATCGAGTGTTGGATACAAGCTATAAAACAAAAGCAATATATGTTTGTAAAAAGGAATCGACAAAAATAGCTCGGTGACTCGGTGATTTATTATTTTATTATTTATTTTTGGGGCGTTCGGATTAGGGAACGTTCGGATTACCGGGGTTCGGATTATCGACGCTCTACTGTATATACGTGAGTTGTACAGTTATTGTCTAAACCCTAGTTCCTCCTTCTAAAACCGTCAGGTAAGTATATTCTGAAGTATATTAATACAACAAAATACCTACTACAAAAAGAATATTAATCAAATTTTACAAAACAAATTCCAATGAATATATAAGATTCAAATATTTTTTAAAATTTTGCTTCCTAATTATAACATGGTCAAAATAGTACATAAGAAGTAGTAACAATGTTACAATTAAATATATTACATTATTTGCATTTAACAATGACAAAGAAATTTGTTATAGACATGTTGCAGATATATTTACTTGTTTAGTGGGTTCCAAAATTTAGCAAATAATATAATTTATACTAATATAATATTTATTTCTTAGCAAGTAGCATGCCGTTTGTTTGAACGTGGTTTGAACATACTACGTACAACAAATCAAATAGATTTACCCATTAATAACATTAAACTAACTGGAAAACCATAGTAATTTTCAAATACAGGAAACCAATTAAGTTGTCTTCCATATATGGATATATGTAATTTGCAAATATAAATAATATATTATTGATAATATATTTATAATATATATACCTATATTAAATATATTATTACTTTCTATTTGTATAAATATTGAAACTGGAGTCGTATTGAGTTTTTTAGTTGATGATATACTATTTTAACAATCGACATATCACATAAAAAACACTTTAGTAAAATGCATATTTAGGCCGCGCCATCTAGTTTTGGATACCTGAACTGTCGCTATTGTAATCATTTTCGCCACCTTACTAGAATGCACCAGAATGCAATTCTAGAGAAGTTCGGAAGAAAGTAACTTGTGAAAGTAACTATAAAGTTAACATTTAATGTACTTTTATAATGTATTACAGCAGACAATAATCAGATGCCACTGCCATCGGAAAGCTTTTCTATGTTTGAAGTCCACATTTTTTTAACACTAAAATTTGCATAAATAATCTGCATAAATATTGAAATCCTTTCCGATGGCAGTAGCATAAAAACTTACAGAATCGAATGGTAGCAAGCATTTCACGATTGGCGCAATAATAATAGCGTGAGTTACTTTGGCGTTTTGGGGGTAGGAGACGGGAGCCTTAAGCTTAGTAGTATTGATAGTAGTAACTGACGCTGTATATTTTAGTTACTAAGTAGAAGCATAGATAAATACGAAAGTAGAAAATTTTAAATTAGGCTGAACGAAAATAGAAATTAACTAAAGTAATCAAAAACGTTTTGCGTCCTCGCCAAGCGAAGCTAAATTGTCATTAAATTAATCTTTATCACATTTGGTGACGTCGTTAATATAATTGATGAACCTGCGGAGACTGTAAGCTGACTGACTTCCTTCCTAGAACTGATTGTTTTCTCGCGTCTCCACCCCACGTCAATTAATCATTAAAATTGAATCGCGTCACTCGAATTTCATGAAAAATTTCACTGTGTTGAAAGTGATGCATTTACATAATTCTCGTCTACGGACATCGAAATAAAAGAAAATACCAGAGATACTTTTTGCTCGAGGAGCACGTCTCTCGGAATAAAACAGCACGTTTCCACTTTATTACCGTTTTATAACCTCGTTTTCGTCATTCCGTTTCCACCTCGTCGGAGCCTTATAAATGAAAAGTAATTAATTTCGAGTCGCAAATTACAGCCCTTTATTGATTTTTTTGCTGTTGCCCGAGGCGCCGAGACTATTTTGGCGTTCTTTTCTTTGTTTTCCGATGATATTTCACATATTTTCCGTTGCTTCGCGTTCCCACCAGACCTAATTTATTAAGAGCGTGATGAATTACTTTTATCTTTTATCCGCAATAACACTTGAACGCAACGGGGTTCTCCTCGATCCTCCTTCTGCTATTTATTCCGTCTCCGCGTTCCTTTCATCTTTATGTATGTTCCGATTTTTAGATAAATTGCCGCGATATGGTAAACGTATGATGTATCGTCGTGTTATGAATGGCAAAAACGCGCCAGTGTTTGCAAATATGAGCGCGATTTATATTTTTTTTACGAATTTTGCTGTCCTGCGCTTATATTGTGTTATATATGTTGTGCACGGCCAAGCTGTATGAATATAAATCTTTGCCAGGCGGTTTGTAATTTAGTTTTTCTACTTTGCATTCACAATGCACACATTGTAACACTGTTTTCGGTGTTACAATTAACACATTGTAACACCGAAAACAGTAACATTTTTGTCTAAGATTGCCAGGATTGGTACACATTGATATCAAATGCCAAATGTCAAACGTACAATACATAACCACACACTGCCTCTTTTTAATCTCTTGCAATCGCATAAACTGCGAAATATCAATATTCTATACATATTTAAACATGCGTGTAGCCTGCTATAGTATGGCCAAAAGTTGTGGCTTTCTTAGTTTTGCTGTGTTCATCAAAATACGCCAGCATAACGTTTTCGGTGATGTTTTACGACTCTGGTAAGTGATCGTTATCATTCTTTTCAACTAAACATCAAATCCCCTTTTCAGATATAATTCAAGGACCACATTTACTTTAATAAGGTATTATGCGAAGATCAAACCTACATCGTAGTTATGAATGATTTTAATTACTGCTATGAGATTGTATATGCGCAATCAATGGTTTATCAGTATACACGTATGAAGCTATAGTACATTTAAAGTGTAGAGGATTTCT
Source organism: Aphodius sticticus (assembly GCA_963966075.1). Taxonomy (NCBI): domain Eukaryota; kingdom Metazoa; phylum Arthropoda; class Insecta; order Coleoptera; family Scarabaeidae; genus Aphodius; species Aphodius sticticus. The sequence continues at coordinate 63,241,943 of OZ014507.1, forward strand.
TAGTTTATGTAACGTATAAGTTTTCGGTAACATTTTGGACCGAATTCTGTTCGGCTCAATTCGTATTCATGTTTGTCCGTCGCTTTCGACTTCGTCTTAGTTCTGGTTGTGTGCAACATATTTGTATTACCTCCATCACATGTAATTTTACTAAGTATAATTTATTCTAATAAACTACTTTGCCGAAATTAAAATTGGGTTTCAATTATAAGTGCTTGTAAATATATAAGCCGCAACGGCTACGTAGCGGAATTAGGTAGACACCGCTATTAAAGGTTAGGTGTTAAAACAATTCTTTAGTAAGTTCTTGTTCTTCGAAGTAACTAATCAGTCACCGCCAAACACTTCTATTCTGATTATTATACTTATAAAACCACTATTAAAGTTGTTGACTTTTTAGGTTAAGTTTCATATATTTATCACAGTAGGGTTAAAAGCGTTGCCCCAAGCTCCATTATGATCATCGTTGAGACCTCGCTGAATATTTATTCAAACTTGTAGGCTAAAGTAGAGTAATTTTATTCACAATTAGATTTTGTCATGATTTTATTTCATCGATCTCATCCTTAACGAAGTTGACAGTTACTACAGTGCAGCCACGTGGTACCCGCGAAATACCCTAGATTCTAATTTAGCGCAATATAGTAACCACAATTTCTAAATTTATATAAAATTAATGACGCAAAGTAGAAAAAAAAGTATATTACACTCGTTTTATAAGACGTATTGGCGCACTCGTTCCATTTGGGCACTCCTCGCTACGCTCGTCGTGCCCAAAACAACTCGTGCGCCAATTTGACGTCTTATAAAACTTGTATAATAATATACTATTATAGTCGATTCTAACAGCTGCGGATTCTGCAAAAATTGTATACTGTACATGGTTTTACGGTTTCAAGTTTTAAATACCTTTTTTTTGGTTCGTACACGATGGGAAGACATACGGTATAGAAGTCCCGGGGCTGCAAAAACCACGTTAGCGATTTATATTATAGTATATAGATTTAATCTAAAATGTCACCGACGCACAGTGTAAAAAATTCCCAAAAAGGTGGCCAGAACTCATGTTTTACTGTTACTAATAAACAGAATTGACCCCACTTTACAACTTATTCATCACGCGTGTATAAGAATCGTAAATTATAAAAATGTTCGCCAAACCGATTAAGAATAGTATCAGTTCAACGCGTATGGATTTGTGCAAGGCGTATGATTTGGTGTTTGATACCAATGTAATTGTAATTTTCTGTGGGCTTGTTTACAATAACTTCATTATTTTTGTAAAATGAACAGTGTCGCTCAAGGTATGCAGATAAATTTTATAATTTATTCTAGGCAGTCCAATAATTTAACATGTTTTTTACAACCTTTATTACAACGTAGCAATAGTTTTATTAACTTAAAGTTCGCTTAGACTTTTGTAAAAATCAGACTGTAAAGATCAGAACTTTTTGAATATGTAGACAGTTTCTTTTTTCATACTTACTCAAAATGAATTTTTTGTTTATTTTTTTAATGTGGTACATACAATTTACTTGTGCGCCTAAGGAAACCTGTTTAATTTTTTTTATTAACCTAGACAAATCAACTTTTGGGTGTTCTAGTCTTTGGGATATTCTTGAGGTTGGATTGATTTTTTGCCAGAAATTGCGTCATCCTTTAAATTTTTAATTGCATCCAATGCATTTTTAGTTTTTTTAATAGGACGACTTGAAAACCTGAATGTTAGTTAATGACACTGAGCACAAAAAATTAAAGACATTTTTAGTATTATAATTAATTATAGCAATAAACAACAAAAATGAGTTTGGCGAAGCATGCTGATAAAAATTGCTGAAATGTCGTTTTGGATTGTATGGCATGTGTGCCTGGATATGGAAATGGACCGATTCCAGAATAGAATGATTTTAGAGGCACAAAATAGTTTTAAAACTCTGAAATTAGCCATAACGACAAATATGCAATTAGCTATGAAGAAACAAGCAACATGGTTTGCCAAACGTCAATAATTAAGAATTTTGTCACATGGCATAACCCGGCTTAAATTTATTTTCTAATATCAACATTATTAGTACCAAAAATTGTATCAACGGAACATGAAAATAACAGTTCCGAATGTGAAGATGTAAGAAGTTAAGTAGATGAATATAGTGAAGCTGATGATGGAGATGAAGATGGCCAAGACGAATGAACAAATACATTTTTATATTCTTATTATAATTTTTTAGTATTCAATAGGCACAATATCTTTTTATTTATTACATGTTGAAAATTATTTATTTTGTTCATATTTCAATTATTAAAGAGGAATACTAAGCGAAACCAAATTTACTTTTTAACCCTTGGTTCCTAGAATAGATGCTCTGTTACATTTTATGTTCACTATGATAGATGATTAATTAAGTGCGTTGCCATTTCATAATACTGGGACCAAGCGGATTTAAACCTGGTTGGACATACTATACAGGATTTGTCATTGTTACCAGGTTATCCGATGAAAAGTCATTTTGGAACAAATGTCCGCCATTTTGTTGCTCTACATTTCTAATTTTAGATTTTAAATAACTGACCCCAAAGTCTCCAAAACATTAAATTTCAACCAAATTCAAAATATTAAAACAAATCCCCACAAACATTGAATTTCCGCTAAATTGAAAGTAGTTTTCGTACAAATGTCCGCTATATTGTATCAGCCATTTTGTTTCTTTACTTTAAATTCAGATTTATAATCAGCGACCCCTCTAATCCCCCTCTAATACCGAATTTCAGCTAAGTTTGAAGTAATTTAACAACTGATGTCCGCCATATTGGATCCACTATTTTGATTTTATGTTTATTTGTTTCGGATTCATAATCAGCTACTCCAAATCCCCACAAATACTGAATTTCCACTAAATTGATAATAGTTTTCGAATAAATGTCCGCTATATTGGATAGGCCATTTAGTTTTTTTAAGTTTGAATTTCGATTTAAAATCAGGGACCCCAAATCCCCGGTAATACCGAATTTCAGCTAAATTGAAAATAATTTAGGGATTGATGTTGGCCATATTGGATCGGCCATTTTGTTTTTTCAACTTTTGATTTCGGATTTGTATCCGGCGACCCTTCAAATCTTAGATTACCAACTTTTACCTAAATTGAAAATGCTTTTGACTTTTGGCCAGGTGTTTGTGAATTTTTCATACTGTGCGACGTAATTTTGCCCACAAGTCCTGGTCATTATCAAGGCAAGTTTCAACAGAACAATGTCATAATAGGTTAAAATTTCTCTAACCTCACGGCTAAACGCACAGAATGTTAGATTACCCGGACAAGAATTAAAATATCTAAAATTGATTTTTCCTGCTACATGGACAAAGGACAGGATACCTCCGGGTAGTGTTGTCTGACAATAATTTTTATATTTTTTGAAACAATCTTCCTGAAATTTAAGTATATTTGTCTGAAATATTCACACCAGTTTTTCTGTCGTGTTTATCTTTCCAAAAATAAAAAACCCAAATAGCAAATTTTACGGTGTTTTTTCATCCTAATTTACCATTTTTGTGATACCATCACTTCTTGTCGAGCTCTCCCTTCAGCGGCGTATATCGTTTAAACTTTCATGTTGAAAATTTACAACGAGGCTAAACTCATAAAACTTGACGCTGCGAGTAATAAAGTCGAATTCTGACGTAAATTTTTCATCCGGTCAAGAACTTGGTCAGGGTTTCCTACCCCCACCAATCCTGCTACCGTTAAGCGTAAACACGGATTGTTTTCATAGTGGCGCCCTCATAAAATCCCCGGCTTCTCGACGCAACTCAGCTCAGCAGGGAAGTCCGTTCTTCCGCGGACAATGCCTATTATAAAATTGTTTACCGTAATTAAAACTATTCATTAACTTTAGCATTAATTACTTGGAGCGCCGGCGTTTGTTTGGGGGCTTGTTAAGCCAAACATTTGCCTCTCACGTTTCCTAGTTGCAGGGACCGCCGTTGGCGTACGCTAGGATTTAATAAAGAACTGGCCAAGTGCTTCATTAATTCAGAGTGATGCTCTAGTCCGCTGTCCGCGGATTTTCCTCTGTTTGTCTAGGAAATTACCAAACAATATTTTCCTATGGCGCTTGCTATTTTTATGCACTAAAAGCTGAAGGGTATTTTTGTTTTTGCCATAAGAGAAACGTACGAATGGTACTTTCTGTTTTTTTGCGACTGAACGTACAAAAATGGTATATTATACCTAGTACATTCATTAGAGAATTAAATACTTCTAATAACTATGGAATTTGTTGGGTTTTCCATCTGACAAAGTAGTGTAAATAAATACCTATTACGGTTCAATAATTCAAATATTCCGATGCTAGGTAATTTAATGTGTCTCTAATTATGCTGACGTGATACACGTGTTACGGTGTGAGATACCATTGTAAACGTCACGTGATTGTTAGCGCTAATTGAACTTATGCCCTACAATATTTCATTTTGTAGCTCCAGCGTAGATTGATGTTTGACGCAAGCCGAACAAATTAGTTTTGTTTATTAACGAAGCCGTCCATGCAACCACAGTGTCAACGCATGCTGGTTGATGTCCAATGTTTATGTTAAAACTAACATTTCAAGCATGGTGATAATTTCAAATTGCAAAGCTCCAATGTACGCCCTACTTACGGATATGGAACGATAATAAGAGTGAAATTTAAAATGAAAGTGTAAACAATAAACACAGACAGTAAACAGTAATAAAAAGTAATAAAAAAGAAACAATAATAAAGAGATCAAATTTGCATATTTTTAAAAAGAGTGTTGTTTTGTATTGCCGTTTTAAAAATTCCGTTTGACATAAATACATTTTTGATATTCGCTTAATAGCGTTTTATGGCAATTTAAAATTGGTATGAATTAATTTACCATTCTATTTTTAAAAAAATCGTTATTACAGAAGGCTTTTTAAAAGAAATTTATTAACAACACATTCATGTTGTATCATCATATTTATTAAAAAATTTGAATACACAGACCAAATAAATGTTAACTGCTGAAAATAGGTAGAAAAACTGGCGAATTCTGGTGTAGTAAAACATTCTGTACAGCCAGTTCAGTAATTTTCCTTGAAAATTTATGTTTTTAGAGAACATTTATTATTAATGATAAGAAATTTAAATTATATATTCAAAGGGGCGAACATGGTTACCAACCGGGAAAATCGACAATGTCAGCCATACTTTGTGTATTGCAGCAGGTCATAGATGGTTTTGATCAGCAATGCTATACCCAGGTTGCTTTCTGTGATTTAAGTAAAGCTTTCGACTTAGTAAACCACAAAATACTGATAGGGAAATTGAAGGTCTACGGCATACAGGAGAACGCACAACAACTGATTGCAACATATCTTGAAAAAAGACATCAAAAGCTATATTGGAAAGGAGCAAAATCAGAATGGAAGCAAATGGACGCTGGGGTGCCAAGGAACCGTCCTTGGGCCAGTTCTATTTCTCTTATACACAAATGACCTACCACAGAATATAAGAACAAAAGCAATCTGCCTGTATGCAGATGACACGTATCAACGTATCAACACCAGTAAGAACTTCAAAGAGCTTAAACAGATAACTCTTGAGACATTGACGGAAGCAAAAGAATGGTTTGACTGCAATAATTTACAGCTGAATACAGACAAAACAAAAATACTTACAGTTTATACAAAAAGAAACGAAACGATAACGAATCAGCAAGCAAAGTTTCTTAGTATAACACTGTCTGAAACCCTAACCTGGGCGGAACAATGAAGCACGGACTGTGTACTATACTTATTTCCACAGCATGGCCACGTATGGTATGGTAGCTTGGGGAGTTTCCAGTCATATGGAATCTATTTTCAAAATGCAGAAGAGAGCTATAAGAATATTAGCAGGCCTAGGCCATATTTAAAGTTGCAGAACGCATTTTAAAAAACTTAATATTTTAACACTACCCGGATGTCTACTACTTACCTGCCTGGAATACATACATACACGAAGAGTCACATTAACACGAAATGCAGACGCACACTCATACGAAACCCGTCATGGAGGAGACATTTTAGTTCCATACCATCGAATAGAAAAATCTCAAAACATTTCTTTGTACAGGTGTAAAGGTTTATAACGCGCTAACAACCGATATCAAGCATCTAACTGACATAAAATTCAAACTACAGGCGAAGAGGCTTCTGTTAGAAAATGAATCTATTCCAATGCAGAGTATTTTGGGAAGATAATGAACTAAAGACACTTATTTAGTTTAAAGATGTATTCAGTTTTTTGATTGGTTATTTTTTCTAAGTATTTGCTTATCAAGAATATGTATCATGTAATATCTATTCGATTAATAAACATTATTAAACATTATTAAGTATTATTTTTGTAATCGTAGTCTGCTTGAAAATATAACTGACATTGTGACACAATGAAACATTTCAAAGCAAACAATACATTTCTAATATGCAGTTGTGTGTTTAGTTAATATTTAACTTTGTTGTAGTAAAGCAAAATACAAACTATTTTTTTATGTAATTAAAATCAATTTATTCTTTGTTTTGAGGCCCTTGGGGATAATATTTGAGGAATTAGGATATAAAGTAACAAATTGAGAGGGTCCTGCATAAAGAATTAAGTTTTTGTTATAATAAGATGCACGCTAATATGCAGGTTAAAAATTAAAAGTTGAAGGTTCTTTGCTTCCTCATACATCTAATCGAAATAGTTAATCAAAATTTGTAATTCCAAAACTTGACGGTAATACCTACGCCATTCGAAAGTTGCTAGCGCCCAACTATAAGTTGAGCTTAATAAGCTTAAGACCGGCAAGTGCCGACGACTACAACGACAAAGCTCGTCAGCAAGGACTAACTGATTAAAAGTGACGAAGTACAACCGTTCCTCAGTCACTCCGCGACTACTAACGAACGACGGGGTGGGATTATTTTCAGGATTTTTGGGTACTTTTAAGCTTCCGGCGCCTTCGCCATTTAGGAATTTTGACACGAACGCGGGGTAAGTGGCGGGAAATAGAAAGCGCGACGCGACACGGACTTACACAAGAATGCACTTATTCCGCTAACTTCTTTAATTAACTAACTGTTGACACATAAATGGAAATTACAGTTTGCCGAGAAAATAATATTAATTTCTGTGGAAGTTTTCGGCGAAAATTTTGATTAGATCCGCGCGTCGTCCGGGACCGTACTTTTTTGTTCTCCTTCGGGATACTTCAGAGCGGGACGATGATGCCGGACCGAAATTTGCATCTCGTAATCGAAGTCAGTTTAATTATGCACTCTGGAAACGGGTAGAGCGTTTTTGTGTCGCTTATGGAAATGGAGCCGGTTGGCTGTTATGCTGCGACGGATTTGCGGCGATGGGCTTAAATATACGCTTCAGATGTTACCGGGACGATCTATTTTATCGCCGGATGGTTTTGCTTCTTTTCGTTCTTTAACGGCGAGAAAATTGTTTGGTCAATTTTCTCTTTTGTTTCTTACTGTTTTCCTTAATCCGTTGCTAAAGGTATTGAGTTTAAACTTAACCATGCCAAATTAGTGTTTTATTTAATTAAAGGCGTTGTGTAATTTATTTATTAGTATCTACGTACCTGATTCTAATTATTTTTATTTGTTTCAGGTGAGTATTGAGTATGCCAGTTCTTTGCGTTTGGGTGGTTTTGTCCGGATTTGTAAGTATTTAGTGTTAGAAATAATAGTGTTAGAAGTTAGTATTCTTGCTTGTCATTCAGAGATTTTTTGTAAAGAAATAGTTTTTAGTTATTACAGAGGAAGTAGTTATTTAAATGAGTTATAAAGAAAAGTTCGATTTTTGGCTATACTTAGCAATTACTTGGTGGTCTAGCGCGGCGAAGTAGGCGACGCCACTTGAATGACTAGTGCCAACATATACAGGTATTACACGATTATACTGCGCTTGCACTATAGACCCAATGTGTAGTCTCAGTTCCAACAATGTGGGATGGAAAATAATTAACCCTTTAATTTTTTTTCATTATTTTTCTTATTAGTACCTTGGAAAGTTAACATAACTATTAAGGTAGTGTGCAAATTAGGGAACGATTACCAATTGTTTAAACAAAAATAAATGTTGTATTTTTCTAATTTTGCAGAAATTATTAGATTATTGGTATTTTTTGTCATTTATTAGCTCATTTGCAATTGTTTAGACAAATACCATTTGTTTAAACAAATATATACATTGTAATGGACATAATGTTCTATATTTTTGCATACATTATTATTAGATTATTGGCAGTTTTTTGACATTTATTAACTAATTTGTAGTTGTTTAAACAAATATGTCCGTAACAGCGTTACGGACATATTTTTCATATTGATTGCAGAAACTATTATTACATTATTCGCATTTTTTTGTTATTTATTAACGAATTTGCAATTCTTTAAATAAATACCAATTTTTTAAACAAAAATTTACAAATGTTCTTTTGTTATTTCTTTTGTAGAAATAATCATTGTTACATTGTTGGCATGTTTTTTGTTATTGTTACTTAATGTGCAATTTTTTGAACAAATATATTTGTTTAAACAATAATATTCAATGTTAGTATGTATTTCTTGACAAAAATTATTATAGGATTTCTGGTCGCTTTTGTAATTTTGGGAAGTTTTATGATATCGGTCAAACAAGTAATGTGGTTGCAACACTAATTATTTACTACAAACAATGCCAACAATCTATTTATAGTTTCTCAAAAAAAAAGAAAAATATGTCCGTATATTTTTGTAAAGAAATGGTATTTTTTTAAACAATTGCAAATTAGTTAGTAAGTGACCAAAAAATGCCAATATCCTAATAATAATTTCCTTTAAAAAATAGAAAATATGTCCGCAACATGGTTTAAACAAATGGTATTTGATTAAACAATTGCTAATTAGTTAATAAATAGCAAAAAAAGCCAGTAACTAAACACCTTCTGCAAAACACCTTATTTAAATAAATTCTAATTGTTTAAACAATTTCAAATTAGTTAATAAATGACAATGAAATTTAAAGAATATGATAATAACTCAATAACAATCACTTCTGTCAAAACCAATAATAAAACACTAACATTGTAAAAATTTTTTTCTGGAAAGGGAACAGATAGGGGGGGATCGTTGCCCTCTAGCGAAAAGTCCGTTTTTTGGACCACCCTAGTGCACATCCATTAATATCCAACCAATATTTTTTACGTTCTCGATAAAACGATCCAAAAATTCTTATATAAAATTAATAAACATTGGAAACACGACAATATTTGATGGTATTCACTCATTTATCGAAAACATTTAAAATGTAATAATTAAAAGTATAGAGAGAAATTTAGAAAATAAACTGCTTCCGGGTTATGCCGTGTGTCAAGATTTGTTAATGCTGACGTTTCGCGAACCATGTTGCTCGCTTCTTCCAAGCTAATTGAATACTGAGTATTCAATACTCAGTATTGAAACGTCAGCATTAACAAATCTTGACACACGGCATAACCCGGAAGCAGTTTATTTTCTAAATGATTCTGGTCGTGAAAGCCTACGTACTTATAGAGAGAAAAGTTGACAAATTCTGATATTCTTTGATAAAGATATCGAAAGCGGAATACAAAAACGTTATTATTGCTATTATGACTTGACATGCGACAACACCAGTTAATGGACTAAATTACTTATTGTTGCTATATTTATGGGGTGTTAAAGAAAATAGGGTAAAATATTTGAAGGAACACATAAGGGTATACTAGATCCCTCTGACCATCGTTAATTCTCTTTAGAGAAATTTGTTTTTCTTTAATAAAAAAAAGCTTTATATAGGTACAAATTATTAGGATGGAAAAGACCTATTGTATGATCCTTCACTTGACAACTTACGTTTCCAATACAGTGCCTAAAGTTGGTACCATATTCCGGCTCTCTTTATCTTTCTGCAACTTCTAAACGGTGCATTTCTAGATATTAGGTAGTTCATTAACAAAAGCTGGGCTACTCTAAGCAATATAACTATAACCAATATTTTACGTTAATTTTTTTCATGCATATTTCAAATAAACAAAAATTAGATACTGAAAATTTGGCACAATTTAACTTGCCACTTTTTCATGCTTTATTAGAGGGCACTGGAGCTAGTTATGTCATTTTATAATAGTAATCACAACAATCGTGATTTGTCCAACAAACCTTTTTTTTTCACTGCAAAGTTTTTCATGTCTCTACGTAAAAACCACTTTAATTCTAAAAAAAATCAGCATATTAACCATTGCTAGAAAAATTGAAACTTAAAATTGCAGCTATAGAGTGCAATTTTAAAATTACTTATTTCCTCCTCGTCGATATCAACATTCTTTTGATATTGATTCCTTTAGCTGAAACCAGGCGACACATTGCTAAATTGCAGAAAAACGCCACACTTACTCACCGCATTTTCACGCTGCACGCCGATATGAATTATTTTTTTAACTCATCGGCTCTCACTTAATCACTGTATGCCTCAGGGTCCATTATCAAAGCCCTCTTTGCAGACGCGTACACGTAATGCACTTACTGCTCAATAAGTAGTCTCTGACATCTTATAGGACTAGGCGGGCCATTAGCTTATTACACGTGAAGTATAGGGCCGGGCTAGCCTGAGGGCTCTCTCTCCTCGGCCATTGTCTTTCAATTACCGTTAATAAGTCTGCAGTCCGGAGTCCGGTCTCTCGACGAACACGACCAAACATCCCCTTGGGGCCTTCGTAAACAAATATACACCACAACAGAACGGCCGCCAAGGGGTATACGGTACATTAAACCATTTCGCGTTTGGACTATTTCGAGTTTGAACAAGGATGGAATGGTGTATGGCTATAGCTTACATGGAATAATGACCGGTATTATATAATAGGAGCACAATTGCAAATAGATGTAGTTCAAATTATTAAAGACTTATAGTTTAATTATTAAGGTATAATATGTGCTTAGATACTACGGCCAATATACTGACAAAATGTTTTCTCTTTATTTGCCCAAAAGGTTTTATAGATGGTTTTGATACGATTTTCTACGTAGACTACAAATTAATAACCAAAACGTTCCAATGATGAAAAAAGGATTCAAAATGGTTAAAAACACGTGTTTTGCATTATTAGATTCATTTCCAAAGATACGTGCAAAGTAATAGAACATCTTAAGTGTGCTAAAATGAAAGCATGTACCAACTCTGTAAAATGGACTATCTCTTTCAATCCTGATGTCAATATTTCCTTGAGCAATGGTGGTAAAACTATATCTATCTTCAGGTTACACAAAAGTAACAATTAAAACAATATGTTTCCTGTAGTAAGAAATAAACACTTAGGCCATTCTTTTTTACTGTGACTCTTACTTTTTTTACTATAGAGTGAACAATAAAATTTTGTGTATCCAAGCTATAATCCAAGCAACTGGATGGTCTAGAAGTACCGGTTTATTGGCCAAAAGTCAAATTTTGAAGTTTTGAATTTAGTTAAATTCTGTATCCTATATGAAAGTACACAGATTAGTTTATTAGACAAGAGTGGAATTCATGCGCGATTACAGCGCAGTCAGTCATAGTAGTAAACCAAAATGGCGCATAGTGCGCTGCTACCACTGTTGATTTTTAAACGCGCTTAGTAAAAGTCGTATACTGAGTATATTATTTGTTTATTTAAGCCATAAATAACGATATGTGGGAGTATCCTACTGAAGGTATATATTTCATATTTCGTAAATATGAATGAAGAATAATTTCAAATCACCACAATTATATAAGACACGAAAGAACGAATAAAACCTCAAGTTTCATTAGACACTAAAAAGAAACTTTGCACTAGTTTGCACTTATTGTAGGATATATTTATGATTCCACACTTTATCATTAAATTCCACTTATACTTAGGTGCTGATAGCTGTTAATTCTCCGTAATTTATATTTTTTCGGTAGCTTGTTTTGCGAGAAATCAGTACCCTTGCGTTGAAACGCAATACTTTCAACTAAGTTTTTGCCTGGTATTTATTTATATAAAGTTACAAGCAATGCATCAAACTAAAGATAAATAGTTTATAATCTTCTCTGTATACAACTTTGGTGGAAAAGTAATAAATTATTGACAAATATTCGCTTTCTAAACTTGTAAATTCTATTAAATTATGCATGGAGTTGGTGCACATGCGCGGCGCTCTGTCGCCGTACTAACCTAAAATTCACTGAGACGGCGCGGCCTCTATTGCACTATGGTCTAGAAATACTAAATTGTTAGCCAAGATTCAATTTTTTTACTTTTGAATTCATTTAAATTACGTATCCTATATGAAAGAGAACAAGTTAGTTCACTCAAAATCAGCGATCTCAAAAACCGGTCACGTTTCAAGTAAATCTAAACATGTTTCGATGTAGTCGTCCGCCATATTGGACCCGCCATTTTGTTTTCGGAAATTTCGATTTCTAATTCGTCCTCAACACCCCTTAGATACAAAGTTTTAGAATTTTGGCCAAATTTTCAAGATTTCAGGCCACTGTAAGTAACATTGATGGTGTATTAATGAACGTTACCAATTATTTTTGGACATTGTGGCTACCAATTTTGTGAATCCCCGAGTAACATTGATATGAACGTAAAGGATATAATTTCTTGCCTGGTTATTGTAAACTACTGTATTAAAGGATATTGGGTAACAACAGGCTTCTAAATAAACTTCTAATTAATCTTGACTTTGTTTATTTCGTTCAATATTTCGCACACATTTGTTGCTTCATCAGGAACTAAAAAGTAACGAGTTAGGAAAAAACAGCAGTACAGATTCACTACGATATTACCTCAATAACAGTCTTACAAACTTAAAGGTCTAACGGTGATACATCGGTGAAAGAGCACGACAAAGCCAAAACAGAACGGAAAAAAAGGGGGCAGCAACACGGGCATCAGTTCTTAATTCAAGATTGAAAATCACGACGACGGTGGTATCTAGCATTAACTGTAAGAACAGAAACAAAAAACAAACCACATAACCACAATGTTTCAGATGTCATCTGCAGAAAAAACAAGGTTACCTTTCTAAAAACACGACTTTAACAATCCCCAACTTCAAACAGACACCAATAAAACCTCGGGTATCTTCTCAACACAATCAAATACAATTATCAGCTTAAACGAAACTTTGTAAAACAAAACGCAGTATGACAAGGCAAAATTGACAGGAAAGACGGCTTCACAATGAATACAGCTGTAGAACGGGTGGCGCCACACAACAACACCACGCACAATACTAACACTACCAAAACATACACTGTTGAAACACGTACTTTTGTGACCTAGAAAACTACGTCACTCAAGTTTCCCAGACCCAGTGTAGATTCATTTATCATTCCTCTGTGGTCGTAGTCAAGGTTTAAGAGATAAGTGTATATTGCGCTAAGGTCCTCCGTGTCTGATCGCATATTCATTGCAGTCCTAGTCCCCTTGATTCCAATCATTTCGAAAAAAAGACGCTCTCGAAGATTGCGCCTCTTATACAGAACCCTACTTTCGTCAAAATTGATGTTATGGCCCGTACTGGTCGCATGTTGGGCTAGTGCACTGGTTTGCTTGCCATTTCTGATGTCAGCCTTGTGTTGTTTCAATCTTGTCTTCAGCCAGTTGCCCGTCCGGCCCACGTATTCAGAATTGCAGTCCCCACAAGGAACCCGGTATACCACCCCAGAGAGATAATCAAACGGTGTCGTGCTTTTTAAATTAGTAAAGAAATCTTTCACTTTAAAATTTTGTTTAAAATTGAAAACCTCAGAGTAGCTCACTACAACTTATGTAAAGTGAAAGATTTCTTTACTAATTTAAAAAGCACGACACCGTTTGATTATCTCTCTGGGGTGGTATACCGGGTTCCTTGTGGGGACTGCAATTCTGAATACGTGGGCCAGACGGGCAACTGGCTGAAGACAAGATTGAAACAACACAAGGCTGACATCAGAAATGGCAAGCAAACCAGTGCACTAGCCCAACATGCGACCAGTACGGGCCATAACATCAATTTTGACGAAAGTAGGGTTTTGTATAAGAGGCGCAATCTTCGAGAGCGTCTTTTTTTCGAAATGATTGGAATCAAGGGGACTAGGACTGCAATGAATATGCGATCAGACACGGAGGACCTTAGCGCAATATACACTTATCTCTTAAACCTTGACTACGACCACAGAGGAATGATAAACGAATCTAAACTGGGTCTGGGAAACTTGAGTGACGTAGTTTTCTAGGTCACAAAAGTACGTGTTTCAACAGTGTATGTTTTGGTAGTGTTAGTATTGTGCGTGGTGTTGTTGTGTGGCGCCACCCGTTCTACAGCTGTATTCATTGTGAAGCCGTCTTTCCTGTCAATTGTGCCTTGTCATACTGCGTTTTGTTTTACAAAGTTTCGTTTAAGCTGATAATTGTATTTGATTGTGTTGAGAAGATACCCGAGGTTTTATTGGTGTCTGTTTGAAGTTGGGGATTGTTAAAGTCGTGTTTTTAGAAAGGTAACCTTGTTTTTTCTGCAGATGACATCTGAAACATTGTGGTTATGTGGTTTGTTTTTTGTTTCTGTTCTTACAGTTAATGCTAGATACCACCGTCGTCGTGATTTTCAATCTTGAATTAAGAACTGATGCCCGTGTTACTGCCCCCTTTTTTTCCGTTCTGTTTTGGCTTTGTCGTGCTCTTTCACCGATGTATCACCGTTAGACCTTTAAGTTTGTAAGACTGTTATTGAGGTAATATCGTAGTGAATCTGTACTGCTGTTTTTTCCTAACTCGTTACTTTTTAGTTCCTGATGAAGCAACAAATGTGTGCGAAATATTGAACGAAATAAACAAAGTCAAGATTAATTAGAAGTTTATTTAGAAGCCTGTTGTTACCCAATATCCTTTAATACAGTAGATTGATATGAACGTTCATCTATTTTGAACATTTTGGCTGCCATTTTTGATCCTTCATTTCAAACTTCCACTTTTTTACTTTTGTATGATACAAATATCGAAAACTATTTTTTCTCTCAAAAGTTTTATAACCTGCAGAAAGTACTATTTACAAATATCTCAAAAAATTGCAGACTGTAGTCACTTTCTGGTTCAACAACATACTTTAGCTACAATTTGTAATCTTGCTTTCAATTCAATATTTTCATGTTTACCTATGCTCTTAGTATATTTGGCGTAATTAATCTATAATGGCCACACCGACTACCAATATATTTTAATAATATTAATATTCTACTTCCCATGTAGTTAATTTAAACAAGCCTCTCATTCCTAATGGTTGTATTGGTGTGACGCAGATTTTAATAATCATTAATAATTAATTACATGGTATAACTGAGGTCATGGGGTATAACAGTATTTATGGAGTGTTAACTTGTAATGTAAATGCTACAGTGCTGTTTTCTAAGAGTGGGGTTTTTAATGTCAATTCGGTGATTTAATCTACCAATGAAAACTCCAGCCAAAGGTGCTTTATTTTCTTTTGATAACTTACCTGTGGACAGGCTTACAATATGATCAAACTGCAATACTTAAGCGAGAACTCTACGAGGCAATATTTTTAATAATTTTTAGTTAACTGGATGGGACTGAAAGAAAATCAGCAAAATTATATCTACGTAGCGTAGTTGACGCTTTTTATCCTGGAATCAGTGTAATGCTCTGCCCGCAATCCTCGCTCGGTATGTAATTATAAAGTTTAATTATTACCGATCAAAGCAAACGAAAATATCCCTTTGACTGCGTCGGAAAAACCGGCTGCGGCAACTAGAGTCCACCACCAGCAGCCATAATCGGATGATGCCGACGAAAAGAGTTTAATCGAATTTAGTTTTTTTCCTATTTAAGAATGCCCTTTGGTTTCGAGCGCCCGCGCACTTAAATCCTCCAATCTGTGATTACTTGCGGACGGCGCTTTTCAAAGGCGGTCGGTAATTGGATTTTTTTGCGAATTGTGTGCGGACGGCGCAGTTCAACATTAAAAGATCACGCGCTAATTTCGGGCTCGTTCTGCGGTTTGTAATGGAACTATTGATTGACAAACAGATGCCCATTTAGTAACAGAACTAATATGGAATACTAGAAGAATATTATCCAGTAAATTTTCACAAATGTTCATAAACTGTGGTTTTGGGTCTACCCATTCATTTTCGTCTATATAATAAATCTGTATGTGTCATATTGTAATGCTTTCAAAATAATTTTCATCCTTTTTTTTACATTGATGGACAATAAAAACTAATTAAATAAGAAAATACAAATATTTCTACGAACTTAACTATGTATATTAATAAACAAGTGGAAAGAAGAAAGAAAAGGTCTCTTTATCTTTGCAGTGTTTATTAGAATGTACACAGTACCGGTTTCGACCAAGCGGTCATCTTCAGCTGTATCTACAATAAGAGTACACGATATACTAATAAGCCAATTAGACAAAATAAAAAATAAAGAAAAGACACTCACAGTCTGTTATATAAAAAGATTACGAAGCGGCACATGTCTTATAAAAAGGGGGGGGGGCGGTTCTTCGGGCGGCAGGTGTGTGGTCTAATGACAAATTCTAAGAGTTAAATTAAAGATAGAAAAGGATTTACAATACCAACTTACTTAAACGACCAACTGCGCATTTAAGGATAATTTTCGGCGGACTAATACTCATATCGGAACTGTACAATCGGTCGTGAGCTACAGCGTATATCGGGGTAGCAAGGGGGGGGGGTCAAGTCTATAACAGCACCGGGAGAAAATGCTATCAACCAACAAAAAATGAAAAGATGCAACAAGTCAACCAATGCTGATTATAAAATGTAACATAATAGGAACAAGAGAAAAAAAAGAGAGGCGCAAGAAATCTCTTTTAAATGTATGAGAATAAAGGTCGATAGAAAAAATCTGTTTGACTATTAATGAGGTTATAGTGTGGAGATTTCTTGTGTTTCTCTATCTCCAGCTGTTCAAGGAGGTCAAGTCTGTACCCCTTAGGACATCTGAGGAGTAATTTTACATTCTGGAAATCAATCTTATGACCTTTATCACTCTTATGCTTGTATAAATTTGACGTGGGTTGGTTATTGTGTTCACTCAAGCGAACAGCAAGCTTCCTGCCAGTTTGACCAACATATATGGCGTCACAATTACAGCAAGAAACGGAACAACACTCTCTTGTAATATGCTGGCAATATGGTTTTAGAGGAATGTCGCTGATTTGATAATATATTGATCACTTAGGTTTTTGTTTTAAAGGCAGGTGTAATGTTGTAGGGTTTTAACAGTTTAGGCAGTTTATAGCTAGTGGAATTGTAAGTGATGGATCGATAAGTAGGGGTGGGGAGGAGTGGATTTTGGGAAAACAAAGGATCTAGAGTGATTCTGATGTCATGTACTACTTTGGAAATAAGTTTTTGGGGAAAGTTGTTCTCAAGAGCAAGATTGTTGATAAAGGATATTTCCTCGGTTTTGCGGGTTTGTTGAATGTCAATGCTCTATGAAAATATAAACGGAGGGAAGCGATGTGATTAACTACCATGACTAAGATCAGATCAAATCATCTTATTCAAATCCAAGTAATGCAATTACCATTACACACGTGGCTTTATTAAAAAAAATGGAGACATGCTAACATGGTTAAGCAAACTTAACATTAACGTTAATCAAATTAATTAATTAATCCAGCCTAAGGTATTTTTTACGTAAAAGTAAAGGTCAAAATATTTTTTGGTAGGTTTTATTGTTATATTGCTTTATTTAAAACATAATGTCCAACGAGTCTATGTGCATAGTAATGTATGCATAGTAAGTCTAAGTATACAGGGTGTATACTAATTGAGTGAATTTAGAGGGGTAATGTAATAAAGAACAAAAAAACTTAATAATTTTTGTTTAAATTTTGCAGTTAAACATATTATTGTCAAACATATATACAAACATGTTTTCATAATGTGTACTTCTATGGTGAAATGTGACCCGCACCTAACTCTTGTACGCAATTTGACGAAATTCATAATAAATAACGATATGTTCAATGACTCAATAGTAAACTTACCGAAAAATTTAAACAAATTGACATCATAGTCTTCAAGCGACCGTAGCAGTCCACATTCTCACATTCCGAAATTTTCCATTTTTGTCACACAAAATAAGAAAACCCCAGACTGACAACCAGAAATCAATGCAATACGGGCAACACTGTAAACACGGGACTTCGCATGGCTCGCTCAGTAGTCAGCTGAGCTCTGCAGAGGATCTCGCGTAGTCGGTCATGTAGTCCTAGTCTTCCTAAAAACGTGTGGCATCAAATTTTGATTTTCAATAATTAGTTACTTAATACTAATCCCAGATAGAGAAAAAGAAGTATTTGAATTTTTTACTCCTATTATGAAGATCGATAACCCCTAGAAATGAATGGACTCATTTAATGTGCACCCCTGTATAATAATGTCTATGTGCAAAATAATACACTAGAGTGATATGGAATAAAATATCACATAAATGAGAAACGCCGTAGAAAATCGTAGAATATCATTTGCTTCCGAAACTTGCACAAAGTATTCAAATTTGGCTTAAAAACAGAACACAAAAATTGTTAAATTAAAACGTTAGGGACGTCAAAATGTGTCATAAAAGTTCAAACTTTATCTCGCGGAAACAATACCTTGTGCCATAAAAAGTCTTGAACGATTTGAGAAAATTTTAATTTTATCTATTATTCTACCGACCTTCAGATTTCAGCGTTTCTTAATGATGTCGATGCGCATAGTTTGATACTTCCTACCTTTTAATCCGATTTTTATTTTCTGCTTTAAAGGTAAAATTTAAAAACTACGGAATTACGGATTTTGATGTAGCAAATTTTGACACACCATGCGTTTTTGACATCATTGGGGTAATAATATTGTTACGTAGCTCTTGTTGAGGACACGGCTCTAGGTACGGATTGAGATGTAAATAAAAGACTTTTGTTGACATTATGGTTGATGGTGTCCCAAACGTAGAGATAGTAGTCGTGCTATACATATTATCCCCGTGCATAGTAGGGGGTGGGGGACTGGGGAATGATTTGGATGCCCGTGGCGGGATAGTAGACCGTGAGATCTTTTGTCAGTCATCGCTGCATACAAAAGCACTGTGACTGAATCTCTATTACTGTCGCGGATGGATGTTTTGTAAAGAAATTTATCACTTTTATTATCTTCCTTCAGTGTAACGAAAGAAAACGCAGCTTATTTCACTACAAATACACAACAGCTTTAGTCGACACGCTACAGGTAGTTACCACGTGAGTGATTACTAAGTAGGAAGAAACAGCGCCTCCTCCTGGCGAACTTAGGGTGGATCTATCAATGCAAGGTTAAATCTTATAGTTAACAAACTGGTAGTTTACGTTAACTCCTAGTTACCAATATGTCGGGTCTTTCAATGCAGTCTAAACTTCTAGTTAGGCGACTACGGGTTAAGGAGAGGTTGGCAATGAAAAGGCAATGTCGCCAACCATATGTAAATAAGATCTTAGTAATTTTCTGGTGATATATAGCGCTTCGCTGTCAGCTGTGCAAGTGTTGCCGCCTTTGTTTGAATTTCAAACCTTCGACATTTTCTTTGTTTACGAATTTACATATTATGTTGTTTTCTGTACATTTTATTTTCTATAGACTATTACGCACATGTGATTGTATTATATCTCATTTGATAAGTTATTTATTATAATTATATTTTGTTTATTATAATAATATACCTAACCTTATTTATTTTGATCTAACCTTACGTGGAAAACCGCAATAAGTATTGGTAAAAGATCTTCGAAGAATAAAATTTAACAAAATCGATCATTTATGTTTGCACATTATTTGATTAGTTAGACTACAGGTTAGTCCGGATTATTAAGTCTTCTGTATTTGCAATAAATACTCACCATTACTCATCAGCGTTCAATACTATTGGATATCAATTAAGTGGCAGAGCACATTGTGCACCAAATACTTACAGACGAAGGTTACGTTATAAAAAATAAAACACCAGAAGACATATTTATAAGATAAAATTTGTTTATTAATTGTATAATGTGAGAAAATATTTGGCCAATATCTTTGCCCTAGCATTACAAAAATTAATTATTTCGTATAGGTACTATGCCAGTCCACTCCGCTTCATATGGTATAACGGCAACATACAGATCTTGCGGAGAAACTTCTTTATTTTGTCGCAGGCTATGTTATGCCCAACCGATGTTGCAAGAGTTACTACCAAGTTTGTAGTATCAGGCGTAAGTTCAATGCAAAACAGGAAATTTGTGTTTTAAGACCCCGTAGGACAATACTACAACGTAAATTTATGTTTCGTAATCATTTTGTTTGGATTTAGGTTAGACGAAGGCACAGTCGGGACGTTTAGCGAGATGAAGCTACCGTTTCTAAAACTCTCAGCTGTGTCAGTTCCTATAATAAGTGTAATTTATTAAAAGTAAAATTTATATACGTGTTTGTATTGCATACCTGGAGATTGTGTACCTTTGTTTGTACAGTCTATTGTCCCTATTACACGAGGAACTGCTACTTAAAATCCACTGTAGTGTAGACTCGGAGAGTTAGCAGAAGTTTGTAATAGGGGAAACAGCATAATATCTAAAAAGGAAACACCATTTAACACAAAAACATACAAATAAAAACTGAACTTACATATATGATGGACATTGTATACTCCCATCAATCGAGATAAAACCAAGCAAAGTTTCTTTTGACAGTCGAAATCGCTGATTTCATCACCATCATTGACAAGAATCATCCAAAAGAATTATATCTGTAGTAAATAAAAAAATCTCACAACATATGTAACGTTTTCCGTTAGGTTAGAAAATCCACAGGGCCATTCTGTATGCGCGCGCCACCGTAAACTAGGAGTTAGCGCTTTAACTATCAAAAATCTGCCGGGTAAAATTAACCACGATTTAAGAGGTAGTTAGGGGTACCCGACCATTGTTGAACCCGTAAACTCAAAGTTAAGAGTTAACCTAAATTAAACCCGTAGTTACTGTTTTAACCTTACATTGATAGATCCACCCTTAGACAGGTCCAACAGCGAGACAGATGGGCGCACTCGCAATCGTAGGCACACCCGGCCAATTACGATACGTTAAACGAAGGTGCTAACTAATACTAAACTAATTGACCTATTCATCGCAGTTGACAGTACGTCTGAACCTGGTTTAGGACTGCAAAGCCCTGAGTTGAGCGTTTGGTTGCACACGGTCTTTTGATATTTGGTATCGTCAGTTTTATAATTGAAGTTTACATACGTACCGAAATCACGGGACAAGGGAATGTGCTGTTTCCGCTAAAATAACGACGTATGCTTTATTGCTATGTTTTCTAAAATATCACAAAAGCGAACGTTTTCTACTTTCTAAGGAATGCTTGATACCTTTCTATCGTCCACTTTTCATCGTTTTAAATAAATAGATAGGTTCCGTTTTGATTTTTATTGTCAAGAATCACCGCCAAAGCGTTCAGAATAACGAAGACAAAGCACATGCACTTGTACGTTCTGCGCGACGTCATACCAGCATGCAGCCACTATCGATCCACTTACGAAATTACTTTGGTATACAGTTCCAGCAGCAAACGACAGCAGCGGGAGCTCGTAGTTAGTTGGCTGGTTGGCGGTCCGCTGACGTTTCGCATTAAAACAGAAAATATTTCGGACGGAAACTTGACAATGAGGCAAAAAGCGCCCGAAGGCGGGCTGTTTATTATCTGCACCGCGAGCTGAAATGTTTTGCGCGCGAATTCCTCGACAAACGAGGATATAATTTTATAGGGCCGGGCGACCTCCCAGGCCCCTGTAAAATATAACTACGTATGAGCGCCGGGCAATGGCACACAAAAAGCGACTAATATGGACGCTTATTTATGGCGGACCTGGGAAAGCCATCAATGAAATTGCATCACGAAAAACCGCCCGGAAAAGTCTTTACGGCGTCTTATAAATTCAGGTTTTAATAAATGCAGCTCAGACGTCTTACAATTTTTCTATAATGAATAAGAAAATGGATGGAACTGAATATGGCGGTTGCGTTTTCTGCTAATAAATTCCGGAAACGAACCGTGTGGAATTTAGAAATTATTAAAGAATGCAAGGCGATGGTACCAAATTTAGAAACAGTATAAGGAAAGAGATTGTGTGAGGTAACATAACTTTTAAAACCCAATAATACAGGCAAATACTTAAGAGCTGAATTTGTGAAATACTATTGAACATACAGGATGATCTTTTGTAAGGAGCAGATGAAAGCATTTTTTAATGGAACCTATATTGCTCTATATTTCTTAATTGTTAAATTTCGTTGCTACTCTAAAGCCAGTTGTTTAAGAAAAACAAATCTTAATTACTGTCGATTTTTATTATTATTTCGCAACTAAACAAAATATTATACAGCAGATACCGGAAGAAATGATACTGCTTGTATAGATTCCAGACACCCTGTCGAGTAATAAAGGATCTTCTCTAGTTCGGGCATACACTCAAGAAGTCTGATTTATCCCAATATCTGACTTTTTGTTGAAGTAGCGCACGTTAACTTTCAGTTATAAAAATTAATCTACTTGTCAATAATCTAAAATTTCGGGGGTCAATTGCATTTCAAATTGCAAGTTTTACTTGAAATTGTGTATTTACAAATATTTAGATAAATTGTATTGATAACGAAAACACAAAATGTTGATAATTGATATACAGTTGTAAAAGAGCACTTGAGAATCTGTACCGATGCTCCTTAGTTCCTTCGTCCTTATTTTTTAAGTTTTCTTTTCTGTAGGACCTTTTCAATTTGTTTCTTTGTAACCATACTTTGTTTCTTGTGAAATTTAAGATCGATGAATAAATATTAACACCGCCCACAAAGGCTCAAAATCGAGATAAAGTGTAATTGATAATATAAAAAAAAATAAAAAACCTATTGATTTGGTTTTACTACATTAAATTTACATTCCGCAGCCATTTACTTAACAGAAAAAAAAAGAACCAATTAACTTTTGAGTCTAGATATCAAGCATTTCACATAATTGTCAAGGACTTAATTTGTCAAAAATACAATAAATAAAGCTACTCGACTATCCTTACTATCAATGAACAAAATCTGGCAAACGATAACTGTTTTTCGTTTAATCTGAATCTGAAGGCAAAAAATTGACTTGAGTCTAGTTTTTGGAAAAGCAGTGCTAAAAAATTGCAAAAAATCCAAAAATGCATTCTTTTCTTAAAAACTAAACACAATTTGGAATTTCTGTTTTCAGTTTCAGATTTTACGGAAGAAGCAGTGGCGGCTCGTGACTTCTTCGGACGGGAGGGCACCGGAGGGTCTGTAATGCGGAGAGACCGGAATTTTTGCTTCAATTTTATCACTGTTTTTAAAATGTTTAATATCGAAAATTAAGTACAGAAAAAAACTCATTTCTGTTAAACTTTTTCGACACTGTTTTATTTGTTTTAATTACCTGCGTAATTAATAAATCCGGTCTCTAGGATGACCCATATTATTTAACTCTGTTTTAACATCATGCAAAAGAGCATTTTTGATCAGGTCGATAATGTTATTTACTGAATTCATTGTTGAAACACTTGGAACGTCAAAAAGCAACGGGAAATAAACACACGCAAGTCACTTCACACTGCTAAGCGCTAAGCGGGGAAGTAAAACTAGAGAATGTCCCGCTGGCAGGCTAAAATCGCGTTCTATCCCCACCAACCAGCCGCGGTATGAGTCGACTCCGCTATAGCCGTTGCGGGGCAATGTGCGAGATGCCCCGGCTCGCAACTTTCGAAGTTGACGCTGGCTTTGACGAGGTATTAGCTATTGTAACTTCTAAAAACATACGTTTGCTTACTTAAAAACATACAAAACTTGCTATTTGTTATCAAACTTATCAGAAAACCATACAAATTATATATTATAATTAATGTATCTATTAGAAGAAATTATCAGGGTGGGGCAGTGCCCCACTGCCCTCCCTGCAGCAGCCGCCACTGGGAAAAAGGCATACCAGACAACAGTTTTCAATTGTCCTTTGTCTTGTTCTTTGTTGGCCAGGATAGTCGCTTAGCTTAGATTATTGTATTTTTAACACAGGCGTACTGCCTCAAAAGTTACTGTAAATTTATTATAACAAATAAAAAAAAATGTTTCTTTTTAATATTATTAATTGAACTTATAGTCTATTTATCCCCTTGCTGCACGGGCGCTAATATGTTTTGATCAATCTCAAATTTTACAGTAAGATATAAAACAACAAATCGAGAGGTTGCCGCAGACAAAAAAAAATTAAAAGGTATGTTCTTCTCTATAAATAAGGGCAACTCTGCTCCTCAGTGAGCCCCGAACAAAAACATGATTTACGATGATGGAAGGGTACTTGATAAGTGTCTTAACAATGTCAAAAAATAATTAAATTGAATCAAAGACTTCAGAAGTTGTATTAATTCAGGAAATTAAAAAAGTCAGTTATGTCTACTCCTTGCAAATGAATCGTCAAGTATATTCAAAAGTAGTTTGTTTTTTTTTAATAAATCGTTTTTTTAAGTTTTAACACATTGGACATTTTGTCAAATTTTTATTACAATAATAATAGAAGAAAACATTCCGTATATGTGCAGAAGAAATAACTATTTGACGTGATGGGCCTCATGGAGTCATGATAAAACTTTCCATAAATTTCAATTTCTAAAATAATAAAAGCCATTTTTTGTTACAATGTGTTATGATCTACAATATTTTCAATTTCTCTTTTAATATCAGCACCCATGCATCCGGCAAAACGAAAACCTCCGAATTCCCAGATTAAATTTCGGAATAAATTCAAGTAGACGCCCTTTTCGACACGTACTAATGTCACTCATTCAGACTCCGAGATTTATCCGAAGGGGTGTAGAATGACGTAGGGCGCGTGTCAAAAACGTTCATGAAGGGGAACGCACTCGCTGCAGCAGCGCTCCCTCGCGACAGCCTGATGAAACAAATCAGAGAAGATTCGACGAGCCGATCCGAACTATTGCAATAAATCTAAAGCGAGCGAGCGGAGAGCATAGACGGCGGAATTTGTAATAACCGATAGAATAAGCAAACGGAAGGGTACCGAAACCGTAGAGTAGATGGTGGCAGAGGATGAACTGCGGACTTGATCAGGAGTACGGGTCGTGTGTCTCCGGTGATCCTTCGAGAAGGATCCTTCCGAATCCTGATGCTGCCCTCTCTATCTCGCAGCCGTTCCCCGTTGTCTTTGCGCTCGCCCGCCTTCGGAGAAGAAAAATAAATGAATAAGTGGAGGTCGTAAGGGGGGAATTTATTGGCCGGATCTTTTTCTCTTATTTCCACTGTCAGGGAAGAGACTATCTCGGTGGCGGATGTTGTTTAATGAAATATCTCGTTAGAGTACTCAAAGCCCGCTCCTTTTTCTACCTTTCTCCCTTTGTCCTTAGTCCGCACTTTTGTCGCGACGATGGCTTTAAATAATAGGAAAGCGGGCGGTATATTAATAGTATTATTGGCGCTGGCATTATGAGAATACCCTTTTGACAACTGAGTGGTAAATATTTGTGAATGGAGCAAAATTTAAAAAACAACTCATTAGTTCGTTTTATAGTTTTCATTTCATAATAATTTAGCTGCCTATGCAATCTAACGCAATTGCGTGCCATCCCTTAAATATGGCATTTAGTAATAAAACAGCAGGGTATTGGTTCGTACACCATTCCTTACCTTGGGTTTTCTTAAGGGTACATTCTAGTGTAACATTTTCTAAAATTAATAATTTTTTATGACTTTTTATGAATATCTTTCTGAAATTTTTACAGCGTATTCTTTAAATGTTGTGCTATCAAAATATAATAAAGATCATTAATTTTAGAAAATGTTACATTAGTGTACCCTTAAGACTAGATAGCCCGATACCGGCTCCGATTTGAACAATTTTAATGCTTTATGTTTGAACATGAAGCCCTTGGTTTGCAGATGTACCCACTATTATTTTTATAGTTTTATATTATCAATTTCATATTAATAAAATAATAAATATGTGGGTTAACAATAAGTGATAGAGAATTTTTTGACATTTCTTAGAGAATAGTAGTTGTACATTTTAGCAGTACAGATTTCAGTTTCAAGTATGACCAATATGGACGTCACAGGGTTGACTTGTGAGGACACTCACCATCTGATTGTAAAAACAGACAGTTTTTGAGCAGTTTTTCATTGCCTGTTCCAGAGTGACCTCATCTAATCATGAAGTGCTCCTTAAACCAGAAAGAAGAATCACTAACGATTTTTACAAACAAGTAGTCAGATTGTAGATATGAAATAAAACAGATTTTATTGTAGACTAACTTGTATAATTAACTCGATCGCTTTCGGCTTGTGTAAGCCGTCTTCAGGAGTAAAACTAAAAGGATACATAAACGTCTGGTCAGATTGCTTTTTTTATGGCAAATGGGTTTTTTGTTGTTTTTTTGTGTGCCAAATGCAAAACGCAAAATTCTTGATCGCATATTAATTAGACGTTAACCTCCTTTTCTAAGAACAACTGGACCAAGTCCCAAACAACATCCACGCGAATAAAGCCGCGGACGCAGATATTTTATTTTAATTATAGATTTTATGTAAACACATTCAACAAAAATTTTATTAAATAAAATATATTACATGAAATAGGTACCGTATGTTCATTATGAGCAAATAAATAGCTGTACAATTTAGATTTATTAGATCATTCGTTTATTCTTCTGTTATTATGATATATGGAGAAAAAATCAAATTAGGAATTGAAAATTTGTGGACTCATGTTATTGGAGACGATCTTTTTAAATAAAATATTTTCAGTTTTTAGTTACTTCTGGTTTCGTCGGAAAGTGTGCCAACTTTCATATTTCAAATGGAACACATTGTATTCTATAGCATTTTTGAAATCTTCGTCAAATTTTACGTCAATTATATGTTACACTATACACACCCTATAACTAACGTGTCATTTTTGATATATTCAATTTTTTCACTAAAAAATGACAGCTGCAAGGTTGCCTTAATTTTTTTGTAAATCATCCGCTGAGATCGGTTGGAAAAAGTTGTTTAGCAAAATTATTGTGAAGGTATTATCGTCACATCGGCAGAGTTTTTCGAAAAGTAAGGGGGTGTTCAAATAATAAGATAAACAGTTGAACTCGAGGAAAGTAGTAAAACTCGATTTTTTTCAATCGGCAACCCTACAATATGAACGCATTTTGTAATTTTATGGAAAATTTTAGATCGTTTGTGTAAAATTTCCTATACCTAAAATGCATGTTTACCTACTTACGTCGATTTTTAAACATAACAAAGAAATTGAAAACATCTCCAAATCTAGATTGCACCAAGTTCATTAATAAGGGTTTTAAGTCATTTTAGTAAATCCGATCATAGAAAGAAAAAATATAGTTTATTGTAGCCAAATGTATATAAATGTGTGTCTATCGTATCAGTATGTATTTTGTGTCCTCCAAAAACAATTAGTTCTCTTCAAAATGTCATTATATTTATGAGTTAGAAAACGTAAAAAACCTAAACATATAATCTTGTTGTTATTTTAGCTACAAAATTAAATTAATAACTAAGCTATTCAACTTGATTTTATTGTTGTCAGAGCATTTAATAATAGATGTATGTAAGTTATTTGGTATTGTTGAATGAGTCCATAATTTTCAAAGGCGAATATAATGTTAAATGGAAATAAAACCTCTTTGATCCTTTGCTAATTATTTATTTTAATAGGTACCGGTTTCAATCATCGTGTGATCATCATCAGCCTAAATGGTCAAATTAGTGAAGTATAAATTAAGAAAACATGAGAAACATCGACGACGAGACATGTGCTCGAATTGGAGAGCGTCCGCTGTCCCGATGTCTCGTCGTCGATGTTCCTCATGTTTTCTTAATTTATACTTCACTAATTTGACCATTTAGGCTGATGATGATCACACGATGATTGAAACCGGTACCTATTAAAATAAATAATTAGCAAAGGATCAAAGAGGTTTTATTTCCATTTAAGTTATTTGGCTTTTATAGGTTGTCTCTAACACTGATATTTTCAGTGTCATTATACTTTTATTGCTTCAAGTTGCCGTATTAATTATAGTGTTTGATATTGATATTACTGGTTTGCTATTAAGTGGGACAACTAAAAAGTAACTAGACTTTACAAGATAAATATTTGTGACATTGTCTGGTACGTCTGATGGTTTGCTCGTACCAAACGGATAAATGTTCGTTTCTATTATAGACAGTGATGTGGACCGGGTAATTACCAGGCCGGTGGGAGCTTATAAAATGGGTATTTACCCGGAGATATTTATATAGGGTGTAACACTTTTTTCCCGCTAGAATTATTTTTTGTTATTTTTAGATAGTAAATGTCATTCTGAGTATATGGATAGTATATAATTGTATATGAACTTTTCATATGGACCTAATTGTTTTCTCAACGCCAAGTTACAACCGCTTGAAATATTAACTAAATAAAAATAAATAAATAATAAACTACATATCAAACAATGCTAAAGCTAAGAAAGAGCACAATCAATACCCATAACAAAATTAAAAGTAAATAAATTTAAGTAATAAATTTAAAATGTTATAACAATAACAATAAACTAAATAAACATATGAACGAAAACAAAATACATATGAAACTTTTTAGACATTTGTTTCTCTACAACTAATTGTCATACTGAGTTTCTTTCAATTCCTAAAGAAGTGATGTCATTTAATATAAAGTTTTACAATTATTTTTCAATTATTTCAAACGGTTGTAATTTTTTAGGGAATAAAGAAAACAAATAGGTCCATATGAAACTTTTTACTCAGTGTGGCTTTTACTACCTGGGAAAAAGTTATGCGGGAACAAAATGGGACACTCTGTAGATGTGTACTCTTGATTACAAATAATGTAAAATATTTGAGTTATGTTTGAACATTCAGTACATTTAGTTGGATTCATAGCAAAACAAGATAGCTGCTATGTCAACTATACTTAACATATAATAATAAGTTTCTGCTAAATCTTCTTCGATAACAGAATCAGAAAATATGGAAGATTCACACGATTGAATGGATGTTGATGACCAGCAAATGTCTGCTCTATATCGTCAGATGAGACTGATATTTTTATTCTTTGTTTTACCTTTTGAATAACATTTTGTAATACGTTTTGATTTTGTGATGAAAGTAAAACCCTTATTTAGTAATTAAATATTTCCATTTACTGCTATTTTTAATAACAAATATTATAATAAATATTATGTTTATAAATACCCCTATAAATACCCACATTGGGTAAATTCGCCGGGTAAATAAATAATAAATATATAAATAATAAATAAATAATAAATACCCGGTTATTTAACATCACTGATTATAGATAACAATACAGAGAAAAGTAAGTTTACTATTATTAGTAACATTCTAGACTGTGTAGAACTCACTACACAAATTTTCAAAATAATTAATAATATTTTATGTTTCATATAATTTATTATTTTTTAGATATAACGCCTAGCATCGTTTTTAAAAGCCGGCTTCCTAATGTATAAAATAGTATATTATAATACGAGTTTTATAAGACAAAAATTGGCGCACGAGTTGTTTTGGGCACGACGAGCGTAGCGAGGAGTGCCCAAATGGAACGAGTACGCCAATACGTCTTACAAAACGAGTGTTATTTTTCCTACTTTGCGACCTTAAATTTAGATAAATTTCTAAAATTGCGGTTGTCATCTTACCATATAGAGTAGTTTCATATTTAACAGTTGGTGGTTGTGGGAAAATTCACAAATACGATTGGCGCGAGCCGATGGGCGTTTTCACATTTACCGACACCGACACCGATACTACATCAGCACAGCACCGATATCGGCACGACATTGGCAGCATGTTTACACATTGCAACGATCACGGCACGTTTAGTTGTCGTGTGGCGTTCGAGGAAATGTCATGGCGGGATTTAACAATTTTTTTTTATTTATTATATTTAAGGCGCAACAAAATAAGCAAAGGATGTTATGGGTACATCCAATTGTAAAAGTGAGATATTTAGAGGGTACCTACTATACTCTGTTTGAGAAGTTGTCTAATGAGCCAAACAAGTTTTTTAACTATTTTCGTATGAGCAAAAATACATTTGACTACATATTATCGAATATAATTAATAAGATCAAGAAGCAAGATACTCAATTTAGAATGTGCATACCACCTGAAGAAATGCTAGCAGTGACAATAAGGTAAGGTTTTGGCATTATGTATTGAAAAGAAAAAGAAAACTATTTAAACTATTATTTATTTAAAAACATCATAGGAACTTAGGATTATTTTCTAAGTAAAATAAAAAAAGAAACAATAGATAGATCTCTCTTAAATAGCTACTTATTTGAATTTCTTTTATTATTATTAGTGAAATAGTTGTTAATATTTGTTTGTATAATTTATCAAAAATGTTTGATGAGATTGTTCTTGTTGGTGTTCGTTCTGATTCGAAGAAGGAGGCGATGGATAATCAAAAGTTTTTAAATTAAAAACTCAACAGCCGTCGACGACACGAGTGGAGTGACTGCTGCTCACCGACACGTCGCTCGTCACCGGTAACGACACGACACCGACATCTCGGCGGGTGTGAAAGCATTACCATGATTTACATGAGATTACGCGTCCACCGACATCGTTGTCGTTGTCGTGCCGGTGTCGTGTCGGCCATTGTGAAAACATCCAATAGCGATTGAGATGTCAGCCTTATTTGACACTTGACGTCAATATCATCAATCTTGGAAAACTAAAAAAAAATTTTTGATCTAGTGTTCTAGTGACACCGTTTTTCTACACCGTTCGTTATGAGCTTATAACGAACGCAAAGTAGAAAAAAACTGTTTTAAAATCGATTTTTAAAAAATCTGCAACTGACGTATGTTCTATAATTACTGTCAACATAGTAAGGTTATGTCAGCACCAGCTGTCACCTCGTCAAGTGTAGAGACTTGACAAAACATTCATGAAAACTCATAGATATTCAAGTTTAATCAAACCAATCGCAAGGACTTCGTGTTAAAAATGTTGGAAAGCGAGAAAATGCTGACCGATTATATTATTGACAGTTGCCCACAGATTTGGTAGCATATTTCTTCTCACACTGCACCATTTTCATAATTACTTATTTATGAAAATACTATGAAGCTTGAATGAACCACAGCAGCTTGATTCGTTTTGTTGGGTATACAAATATACAGCTTTATGCAGTGCAGTAACTTAGTTGTAATCAGCATTCTATTTGCGGCGCCACAGGAACATCTAGGGATATTGTGTATATGTTATCTATGTATATTGCGTTTTCCCTAATCGAAAAAGACTTCCATTTACAATCACCCAGTTACAAAATATCCATCACCGTTCCGAAGCAAAAGAAAAAAGTTGATACTTTGCATTTTGTAATATCCGGGTGGTAGCCATCACATATATATGCTAATAGCCGCAGGGTTTCCGAGGTGCTCGTAAACGAGCACGTGCTGAAATCACCGAAAGTGAATCCATGCGTTGTGTGTATGAGACTTTATCTCGGCACCAAGCAACAACACGGTGTTAGCCCATACTCCGGAGGTGTAATATTTAAATTTAATTTCGTTGCGCGCGACCCGGTTATCAAATTTCTTCTGTACCCCGAGGAACGGAACAGTCGGGCGGACTGCTGCCGAGTTCTGATTAAACAAAACCGCGCCCAAATTGAAAAAGCGCCCACTCTTTCGGCTTTTAATCTGAGCTATAAAGGAGCCCTCCAGGCATACTCGTGAACTTAATGACACTGCGTAAAAAGGGAACCTTTAAAGGCGAATTTTATTTAGTAGGTTGTATGAGCTTAACGTACTTTATTGAGAGAATTATACATTTTTTTTGTTGAAAGATATTATTTCGAAGTGGTGAAATCTTTGTTGTTTATATTAAAGTCATCTCTTTGATGTATGATTTAAAATGTACCAGAAATAAGAGTCTTTTGACTTCACTGAAAACGCAATGCGAACAAACATTGTACTTTTCAAAAAAGAATCCAGCAGCACAACTTTAAAGATGGTCAGTAATCATGGCCATTTAACATTTATTTTTCTTATGGGCGACATACTGGATTTGGTTATTTTTAAGGAAAGTTTTTTTTTCTGATTCCTGTAATGTATCCTTGGGTTTAGGGATTTAGGGTTTAGGGATCTTTAATCAGTCACGAGTAGGTAATATGAACCAATTTTTGTTGTCATTTTGTTATTATTTATTATTTAGCGCTGTTTTGTTTTCTTTCCCGTTTAGGGCAAGTAGGTCGCGTGAGATATCATAGGATAGATGTCACTGAAGACATTTAAAGGAAACGGAAAATTCTGCACCTCTCTTCTTAAGTAAATAAGACACAATTACAAACAAAAACGGATTTGGTAAAAAAATAATCCTATGATAAGTCACACGATCTACTCTTCCTATGATGTTTCCAGAACCGTTCTAAATCGCACTTTGCTGCACTGTAGATTTTATTATTTTGGATTTAATTCAGTTGGGTATTAAGCCGACGCTGTTCAACATTTTAGTGACAGTTGTTAACTTATATATTTATTTTGTTATTATTTATTTTTATTTTACAAAATTCTCGAGTACGTAGATTTTTTATAAAAATACACATTTTTAAATAAAGTTAAATTTATTTATTTACAGCTTTCTTTAAGTAGTGATCGGGCGCTTTAATAAAAAAATCAACGAACACGTGACATGATATTAAAGTTCCAAGCCCGGATCCGATTCATTGCAAAGAAATATACCGGAATCGCCTGTTCGCTTTTTATTCACAAACCAAAATATATCAATATTCGCTAATTTTCAAAAGCCTTTTTATAAACAAAAAAAATTATGTAATTTTTTATATTACACCATGAAGCAGATTAATAGATCTATCATAATCAACAAGAAAATATGGGAGTACCATTTAAAAAAGTGTCCATGGCGTCATAAGGCAAAAACTATTGAAGGAGGAAAATTCATGTCATAAATACGTGTTTCGAAAAAAAAATCAAGAAGAGTTAATAATTGAGTAAAACCTTATTATTATATCTCATTAAAATAGTACATAATACTAGGCCCTTACGTTTTTTTTACTGCCTTCATAAAACGCACTACAAATATGGAACACCAGAATGAAAGGTGCATCAAAAATAATAATATAGTTGTGTGCAACAATAAAACCGTAATCAAGTTGATTAGTATTAGTCCAGTCAAATCGTTTCCGAGGGAAAGAAATATAGAAGTTTTCTTTTTCTTTCAATCTCTATATTTTTTTGGGGTGCTGAATCCGTATTTCAACTTTACTACTTCCCACGGATATGGCTTCACAACGAAAATCGCAAAAAAAGCTCAACATTTTCGATTTTTCTTCAGTTTTTAGCCAAGAAGTCATAAAACTATGCACTTTTCGACGTAGACCACTATATACAAAAATTAAGTACAGTAATTTTCCTATAAAAAGCACCATCAAGTGTATTTTTTGGTTGAATGGTTTGGCCGCTAGAGCGCGCTGACAGAAGACCAAATTTTCCTACTTTATGTAATGTGCGTGTAATTACAAAAACTGTGTAGCTGCTAGAGCGCGTTGACATTTTATGTCACATTACGAGTCAAGAGCCCTTCACCAAAAATTCAGAAGAGACGTATATTATTACTATTTATTTATTAAAAACTATATATTTCGTGTTTTTAATTAATACCGTGTATTATGTATTTTTATGTTTTTTTTTCTTTATCATACGCAGTATGTAAAGTATTGTAATCATGCCAAAAAAAATTTTTGAGATTTTAGCGGAAATATGTCTTTTTGGGTCCCCTGAACATTTTTGGCCAAGGTTCAAAAAAATTTCTGTATGTGTGTGTGTGTACCCGTTTTTTGTGGCGACGGTTCCGGAGAAACTACTAAAGGTATCGGGACTTAGAGCTGAAAAGCTTTCAGTTGAAGAGGGTCCAAAGGAACTGGAGGTTTAGTCTTAGCATTTTTGAAAGATTTTGCAGATAAGCCGCCATTTCTGGAATTTTGTCGAAATAGTTAAATAATAAATTAAAGATGAGGAAATTCAGAATAATTTATCACCATGACATTTTTTGGTACAATCAATAGTTTAGCTGCATGAGCAAATTCTATTTCTACGAGATCGGTTGTACTGCATGAAAATTAGTAGCCAGGATTTGTCAGATTTTTTTATTCTAATGACAGTAGGTAGTCTTGGTGTCAAACGCTAATGTTTTGACAATAACATCTATCAATATAAGCTGCGTTCGCATATTGCATTACACTTTTTACACCCAATAACACGTAAGTGTCATTTGGACGGTGTACCCGGTGTCAACGGAGTATAATATCCGAACGCAGCTTTAATCGACATATCTGTCTAGTTCTAGTAGTTTTATTTTAATGCAGGCATGGCCCATCTCGATCAAATAGAGTCTCATGCAGCTAAACTATTAATTTTATATATAGTATGATAAAGTCATGTGCCTGGCCACATCAGATTTTTTTGATTAAGTATGCGACGCTTGGCGATTGAAGGTCCTGGTTTCTCTTTCGCAATATGAAAGGGAAACAACATTATTAGCAGTGACTGCAGTGAATTGAAAATAGCTGATTAATTTATGCAATTTGTAGGAAAATTAATGTAGTTTTATCAGAATCTAAGCTTTCTTGTAATTACACGCACATTACATAAAGTAGGAAAATTTGACCTTCTTTCAGCGCGCTCTAGCGGCCAAACCATTCAACCAAAAAATACACTTGAGGGTGCGTTTTATAGGAAATGTAGTATACTTTATCTTTGTATATAGTAGTCTACGTCGAAAAGTGCATAGTTTTATCACTTAATGACAAAGAACTGAAGAAAAGGCGAACATTTTGAGATTTTTTTGCGATTTTCGTTGTGAAGCCATATCCGTGGGAAGTAGCAAAGTTGAAATTCGTATTCAGCACCGCAAAAAAACATAATATAGAGAGAAGGAAAGAAACTCCTATATTTTTTCCTGGCCAAAACACCATTTGACTGGACTATATCTTATAATAATAATAATAATAATAATGCATTTATTGTCTCTCAAATTTGCTTATTACATTCAAAAACTAAAAAGCAATGTATTGACAATTCTGCACGACCTGGTTCAGCAACAGTGCTGTTCTTCCACCAGGCCGTGATACAAAAAGAAAAACATGTTAATACGCACTAAGTTCAGTCACTCTTCTACACAGACAAAGTTAATTTGCACAAAAAGCCGTCAGAATATCGCTGAGAAACAGGCTGCACATGCATGAACAGTGAACACACAACTCAATACCCGCGCTGCCACAACAGACCCCGCTCGCTTAAAATAAAAGCCCTCAATTTGCGCTTGAACTGCTGAGAAGACGTACACTCTTTAAAATTATCTGGGATGCTGTTATATACTTTGGATACTTGGTATGAGAAAGATTTTTCGAATTGAGCCGTTACATGCATCGGTGGTGAAATTGTCCCCCTAAATCTAATATTGATAGAGTGTACGTCTCCTCTGAATTGAATTTTTTCGAATAAATACGGGGGCACTCTGAACAAAACCACCGAATGATAGAGACACGCGGCATGTAGGAGTCTTCTACCTTTCATATTTAACCAGCTCAGTTCTTTCAGCTTATGGCTAACGTGGTCACGGCGTCTTATGCCAAAAATGAGGCGCAGACATGAATTCTGGACTTTTTGAATTTTGGCCGCCTGAACCGCGGTGAGGAACGGCGCGAACAGGACGTCCCCGTAATTAAACACAGACAATACCAGGCCCTGGCACAATGTCTGCTTTGTTCGCCTATCAAGGAATGCCCTATTAGAATAAATAATCCGTAACCCATATGCCCTCTGCAAACATTTGTTCACATGCTCCCGAAAAGACAGGGTCTCATCAATGGTCACGCCCAAGTTTCTAACGCTGCTCCGTAGTTCAAGCTGTTCACCCTCAATCGTTATGCTGATTTTATCGCGCAACTGTTCCCTCTTGTTAGCGGGCCCAAAGAGTATAACGTGGGATTTTTTTGCATTGATCCGCAATGAATGCCGCCTCGAGGTGTCAACTATCTCCTTCAGATCGCTGTTTATTTTACTGCAAGCCATCTCCACCTCCGCAGCAGGGAATGAGTAGTATAGCTGAGTGTCATCAGCGTAGAAATGAGTTTTGCAGTAGGACACCGATGATATATTTCATGATCTCATATTTTTTTTGCTAGTTAATATAGTTACTAGTACATACAGTTACTAGTTCACTAGTCTCCTATATATGCACAGTATCGATTAAATCCTCTGCATATTGCAAAATTATAGCTAATAACCCCCATTTAGCGTAATATTCTAATCATTAATTAAAACAAAACATATTCAATTGATATTAGTTACGGGCACGTGTAGCGATTAGGGTACCGCGCTGCTATAAATACTATTTTATAGCGCTTCGGTATAACCGTAAACAACCGAAATTGGTAATAACTATTTATAGATATTTGGCGAATTAACGACGCCGATGCCGTTCTAATTGAAGCAATATTAATAATATCACGATTTACAGCAACCGTATTATTAAATACAGATTTACAACCACCTGACTATAATTGCTATTTAATCAATATTGCAATATTTTGCTGTTGCCTATCCCTGCTACATACACATTTGTGAACTCAATGTAACCCAATTTTCCATTGAATAAATCAGTGATTTTAAGAGACAACGTAGTTAAATATTTCATGTCTCAATGTTTGATTGTAGAGTGCCATAATCATATAATCTATTAAAGTCTCCGTCCTTTTTCTTTTACTGTTTTCGTTAACACCAATCTGATTATTATTGCCCAACACTATTGAATGAGTCGTTTTTCTTTATGCAGCCTGTATAGTCATTTTGTAAATTCAATCAAATTTAATTAAATTATTAACATTCACAGCCGCTTATACTATGGTACACCCGCGTTTATTATGTTTGCCGTACGTCTGGGATATTTTTCAGTTTTGTGGCAGACGTACGGCAAATACAGAAACCGCTCTCGCGCGCGGATTTATTTGTTGATCACTTGTTCCATTCGCTGCCGCCGCTTGTTCTTGTTTGTTTTACCTCTGTTGCCGTCCCAGGTCCGCGTTGGCTGCTAGGATATTATTTATTATGTCTACTTTGTTATGTGGCGTCGAGTAATTGAATGCAAATACCTGGTGCTGCGATGCGAACGTCGTGTAGCGACTACGAAAGCAAAATTGATTTAAACGCACTGCTCACACAATCATGAGAATTTTATTAGATTTATTTCATTTCGTTGCGTTCTTTTTTTATTTTATTTGTAAGTATGTGACTTAATGAAACTTCGTAAAAAAACTTTCTAGTGTTGAAAAGAATATTGTCTTTTATAGAAATGATATACGTTGATATCCAACTCATTTATCTGTGAAGTAAAACAGAAGCTAAACTAATTAAATTTAAAATAAGAATACAACTTGTTTTTCTAGTCTATTTTTTTGTGTATTTTTTAGTTTTGCATTATATTTAGTTTCAAAAATAACCATGCGCAGTACGTCAGCAGTTTTGCCTGACGATGTTTTCCATGTAGATGTTGGTCGCTAGATAGCGCTAGACCGACATCAATAGGATTATTTACAGAAGGCGATAAGTCCACGTTGTGCTCGCAAACCGAAAATAACGGCACATCCGCGTTACTCCTTTGTTGTCGGGTACATTTCCATGTAAATGACAAGGGATGGATGACATGGAAAAAGCGACTTTGTATCGCTCGTGCAAACGCGGATTAAGAAGAATGATGATGCGCGCCGAGACGATCTATAAAACGGAATAGAGCATAGTGTTTACAAAAGACTTCACTATTGTTATGGTAATTTGATGGAAAAAACTGCGTGTGAGAATACGCAAATGCTCTGTGGAAACGGTTAAGCGTCATTTCTCCGGCGCCTTCGCCCAAAGTATAAATGTGTTTTACACGAAACAAATGTATTCTCCTAATCTTTTTTGTCTTCGATTTTTTTGAAATTTTACTGAATTATGATCTGAGTGGACCTCTGTTAACATAGGTGCAATAATTTTTTTTTAATTTTGATAAAATTAACATTTTTACACTTGTTAGAAAACAGCAAATGCTAACAATTCTTATTTTTGTCCGAAAAAAACCTTAACCGCAATAAAGTAACAGTTATTTAACGTAAAAACTGCACGTGTGCGTGTTGCGTATGTATATTTTGAGCACCTGCAATTACTAAAATTCTTTTTATGTAGGTATACTATGTCTGTTCCAACAAACAGAAAGCCTTTTTCGGGTACGATACAATGTGTTCGACCAGATGTGTCAGCGATACTATTTATCATTGAGTTATCGAGCGCTACATCACAAAATGACGATACCTGAACAGTGCTTCCTTCGTGTTGGAACAAACCTATTAAACCATTGTTAATTTGTAAACATATACATAAGAAAATTAACAGTCAGAAAATCTTGAAATAATTTTTTGATCCGATAACAGAAGTTTACAAATTCCGGTAAACTTTTGGACCCGACTATTAGATGAGAACGATTCGCAACGTAATTTGATGCGCTGAAACCGAATCTTTAATCCGTTTGTCAAGTTTGGTTCTGTATTTCGAGTTTCTAAAACTTGCAAACCGACACTCGGCTGGAAAGTAAAGATGAATTTGGACTGTGAAAGTTTTATAGAACTATAGAATTAATATTGTGGATGAGATATTACGATCTTTTAACGCGGGGGAATTGTGTTCACTTACTTTACTGGATATGTCCAAAGCTTTTGATTCTTTAAGTACTGAGTGTTTGTTGTCGAAGCTGCAGTATTAAGGACTTAGCGATAATATATTGAGTTGGTTTTCTCCTATTTAAATAACCGCCATCAGCAGGTCTACATCGAGACTCCCTGCAATCGCTTTGTGTCAGACTTGCTGCATATAAAGTCAGGTGTTCCCCAAGGGTCAATATTGGGTCCTCTTTTATTTTCTGTGTATACGGCAGAATTTGTCAAACTCACATGTACGCGGATGATCTACAAATATACCACAGTTTCAGTAAAACTTGCTTAGACGATGCACAAAATAAAATTAATAGCGATCAAAATTATATTCAAAATTAACACCTGCTGTAAAAACAATTCAGTAATAATTAATCCAAAGAAAAGTCAAACAATTCGATTTGGTCCCGGGTCTGATAGTATGGAGCTCTTCTTGACTGTGGGAAATTGTCCCGTAGCCAACGCAAAAACCGTTAAAAACTTAGGTAAAAACTTAAAACCGTAGGTTTGTTATTTGACAGTGACCTTAAATTTAAGTCGCAAGTAGCTGCGGTCTGTAGACTGAGTTACCTTGCTTTCAAGAGCGTAGGTGTGTGTAGGTTTCTGGACCGGAGCACTAGGATGATGTTGTGTGATTCGCTGGTCTTGTCACATGTACGTTATTGTCATTTTGTATACGGTCCTTGTCTAAATTTGTGTGAAAAATTTAAAATTAAAAAATCCAGAACATTTGTGCTAGATTCGTGTATGGCTCCTCTTTATACGAGCATATAACTCTTATAACTCTTATAAGAGAACTTTAGCTGCTGAAGCTAAATGAATCTCGGTTTGTACATCTTACTGTCCTCTTAAGAAGTGTTATCGGAAACATAGTCGGGAACCCTCATATTTGTATCAAAAGCTTACATACAGAAATATTGTTCATAGTCGTAACTTAAGATACACTGACCATCAGCTCAATGTACCTCGACACAACTGTGCGAAGTACAAATCTTCTTTTTCATACCTCGCCGCCTAAATTTTTAATAATCTGCCATTCTCTTTGCATGATATTTCCGTCTTTAAATTAAAAAGCGATCTCAAGCAGCTTATCTTGAGCGATGACTACAGTATTTGTGATATTGTTGATATAAGAGTGCGGGTGTATTCTCGAATGTGTTTCGTTATTACAATTTACAGATTTTCTGCTGTATTAACCGTTTGTGTAAAATGTATTTGAATACTATTGCGCAATAAATGTATTATTATTATTATTATTATTATTATAGAATGTTCTATCAAACAAAAACCTCTAGGGTGTCATGCTTTTTTAGTTTTAATCAGTGATATTGACATTTGACAGTCAAAACTTGACCTACAAGAAGAAATAACTTCAATTGTATTCGAAACGTTGATATTGTATTTACAAACGGTTGAAAATGCAGTGACAGCGTTTCAAAGTGGATTCAAAATGTGTTTGTTACATTTTTATTGCCAATTGTTGGCAATGCTATAGAGAGAACCAGAAAATTATGTAGGTGATTGCTACTTTTACTTGATGAATGTCGTCGGTATAAATTCACGAAAACTAGCACAATATAAATATCGTGATGTATTATCAGTGTCCAAGGCAGTTCCACATGCGGGTAGTGACCGATTGCCAGTTGATCCAGGTGTAAGTGAAAATGGCCAGAACAGTTCAACTTAATCACCAACAACCAGTGATAACGATTTTTATCATTGAAGGAACCCTAATGTCGCAAAGTGAACTGACTGATTTTCCCGTGATTTGAACGTCAAGCCTGGTCAAGCACAAAACCATTCACTATTCACCACACAGTTGTAAATAGTTAAATTATTTAAAATATTGTCTTCTCTGTCAATTTCTATTTTCTTTCTAGACTGAAAACACACCCGTAAAACGAATAAAACAAGCAACTAAAGCGTCAGAAACCGTTTCACCAATCACCCAATAACAAACCGATGAAAATAACTCCTCTTAAAAGCTTCACTTTTAGCGCGCAATTCGGGCCAGAAAGCTGCTCGGGCTTCTCGTCTTCCCTCCTAATGTTTAACGAACTTTACGGCATCGTGGTGCACGCCAGGTCGTCACACACGCCGATTTTACAGCGGCGGAATCAAAAGCAGAAGAAGAGGAAATGGAGCTAGGACGAGGTCTGGGGGAGGAACTAAGTTATTGGCGGAGCGAAGGTTAATGTTGCTCTCAACCGATAACGCGGAACCCTGGCCCGGACATTTACTGTCTAATGACTTCACAGCCACCAAGTAGTACCCGTTTTTGCACGGCCGGTTCGGGAAACCTATTAAATTTCGAGGGTTGCCCGGCGTCATAAGCTACGATCCGAAGAAGGTAACATTGCGGTGATCCTTCCGGATTTGTTCAATCATCGTAAGAATTGTTCCTTCTGATTCTAACAAGTACGACGGATTAGTTTTGTTTTTGATCTCTTAGATTCTTCAAGCAGTATAAAACATAAAATGAAAAAGCGCTGATATGGATCTTTAGTTTTCAAGATTGTTCTTCTTATTATTTTTTACTTAAGCCTCGTGTCTCGATTTAAATAGCGGGCTTTCCTGCAAAGCTTCCAAATACAAAAATCAATAGATGCAGATGGCGCCACTATAAACATGTCTATTTTTATTTCGTATTTATTATATTTAACCTATGGGTATAACCTAAAAAGATAAATTTATTGCTGTCTATTAGTACAAATATTCAAACTGGACTGCATACTGGAGTGTTTTTGATTTTTCTAGTCGATGATATAGTACTTTCACAATCTTCGCTATTGTAAACATGTTGACCAACTCACTACAGTCACGCACTACAATACTCCAGAATGCAATTCTAGAGAAGTTCAGAAAAAAAGAACTCGTGCTCTTATAGTACATTTAATTATATTTTATGATGTATCACAGCGGACAATAATCAGACACAACTGCCATCGGAAAGCATTTCTATATTTGTACTCCACACTAAAATTTGTATAAATAATCTGCTTAAATATTGAAATTCCTTTCCGATCGCAGTTGCATATGAACGCAATGACGTTCAGAATCTGATCGCGAGTCATTCACGATTGGCGCAATAATTATGGCGTGGGTTATTTTGGCGTTTTGGGGGTAGGAGACGGGAGCCTTAAAATACCAATGGAACTAGACTAACACATTTTGCTACCCAAACATTATAAAGGAACTTTTACTAGGACTACAATATATATGATGTTACTAAAATGTGGATCTCTACTCCATGGGGCGCGTTGCTATGATAAAAAACCAAAAAAGGGGGACAAGGGTTATCTATTAGGTATTAGCCTATTGACAATCGTTTACAAAGCAATGGTGAAGTCATCATTCCTTTAAGGTAACTATACAATAAATGATGGAAAGGCATATTGCATTAAATAGAGGAAGATTCAATATTGTATTATCCCACCTAAAAACCAGCATTTATTGTCACTCAATAGTTCCATTTATTTATTTTATACGATGTGTCTCACACAACATCATGTCATTGAGAACAAAAGAAAAAATAATAATATGGTCCATTTTTGGAAGAGGTTTTGCTTTGCAAAGGTTTTGTATGAATCACTGGATATTATTGAAGAATTGTCCATTTATTTCTTCTCAAATAACTTTGCTATTATGATAAATAAAATGTCAAAATTTAGTATTCTTATATAAGAGCATACTCCTAGTTTTCTCATCAAGTTTTTTTGCCCACCTGCTTTGGCTGGGCGATATTCAACTTTTTTTATTTCTTATGGTGGCGATATTGAATTTTTACAGATCTAAATGGAATATTAAAAATGCTTTACATCCCCACCAGATCACCCGACTGAACCCCACGGATTTTCTTTTCAATGGAGCTTTATGAAAGCCAGCGTGCATCTACAGAAGTACAATACAGTGTAGGAACTTCAGGGAGTAGGGGCGACGGCTTTTACGGATACCTAATAAAACTAATAATGGTCAAATTTAAAACTAAAATAGCTACCATATATAAAATGTGTATCAAATACTTTCTGTTAATGATTTTTTTGTTAAGTAACTACTTTTCGTGGGGAGTTTTTTAATTTGAAATTCACAGTGAATAAAGTATTACCTCTACAAGCCCTAAATAGAAATGCTGTTTTTGTAAAATTAAGTAAGTATGCGAAAATAATTAGTTCGTTAATTTTTACGGAAAATTTTGTGAAAGTTCTATTCTATCATAAATGTATTGTACATCCGGTTGTAAAGCAATCTCAATATTCTATTTAAATCTGTAAATATCAAATGGAACCTCACATTAACCATTATTTGTTCTAAAAAAGCATTAACAATTACTGAGGAGGTATGTCCCTAATAGTCTTCTCCACTGCCGCCTGAAGCTCATATATAGTATCACAGTTCATTCATTGCATGGATGCTAGTTTTTATGTAGTCTCATAGAAAAAGAACATCCAAAGAACCATAGTTTCATACACGTGTTATACTGTTATACATAATTGTAAAGCACTTTCCGTATTATATTTAAATCTGTAAAAATTTGATATGGCGTCCATGAGAAATAAAAAAGTTGAATACCGCTCAGCTAATCCTGACGAACAAAAAATTATTTGATAACAATCTTGATAACAATTGAGTCTTCCGAGTATACTCTTATGTAAGAACACAAAATTCGACTTAATATTTATCGCAAAAGCGAAGTTATTCATGAAAAAAAATCTAAAAGTAAAAACTATATTTAGAAAATAAATTGCTTCCAGGTTATGCTGTGTGTCAAGATTCGTAAATGCTGACGTTTTGAAGACTATGTTGGTCGCTTCTTCAGAGCCACCTGAACACTCGTATTCATACAGTATTCAGTTAGCTCTGAAAAAGCGAGCGACATGGTTCGCGAAACGTCAGCCTTTACGAATCTTGACACACGGCATAACCAGGAAGCAATTTATTTTATAAATGATTATGGCCGTGAAAGCCTACGTACTTAATCATTAAATTATAATAATAAACTTTTTTTTTTCATAATTAGCGTATTGTGAATGTTTTCGGTTTCAAATAAAAATCACTTTGGATATGTCATAAGATTAAAGACACAAATTGTGATTATCTACGCTCTTCTATCAAACATTTTGGTAATAGGAACGGAGAACGTGCTCACTGTTGTTTCTTGAAATCTCCATAATAAAATGTGGTTATGTATGCAATTTTACGCTTGGCATATTAAATTTTGCTGCGTTGTAACACCGAAAAGAGTGTTACAATGTGTCAATTGTGAACTCA
Organism: Aphodius sticticus; assembly: GCA_963966075.1. Classification (NCBI taxonomy): domain Eukaryota; kingdom Metazoa; phylum Arthropoda; class Insecta; order Coleoptera; family Scarabaeidae; genus Aphodius; species Aphodius sticticus. The sequence goes on from OZ014507.1 coordinate 63,286,109, forward strand.
AAGTAGAAAAGCAACTATTTTAAACCAGTCGTAATTTTTAATATACTACATATTTTCCCGACATTATTTTTAGACCTTATACATCGTTATAGTTAATTAAAGTAGATGGGGGATGTTTGCCCCTTGTAGAAACATGTAATTAGTGCATGCCTCCCGATACTGGTACAGAATCAGTGACGTGGCAGATGCATTCCGTACGTTGTAGCAACCTCTTAATTCCTCAATTATGTCAGTTACTTCGGCAGAAGCTCGTGTTAGATAGACCGCCATCCGTGTCAACCGTTGGGGGCGGCCCGGCTCGAACTGTAGATTATACCGCACCACCCCACTTAATTAGTTCATGAAGTGCAACATTGTATTACGGCATGCGATAGACGCTAATCTAATTGGCTCACGCTGTAATTAATTCCATCATTAGCGACAACGGCGCCGCACGTGGACCTTCTATTCAATAAATCGGTCGATATACATACGTCACAGTAAACTTTGTAAAGACGCGCTAATCAAACTGTTACGGGCTATTATAAGTACTATGTAACTACAAAATAACATGAAGAGAGCTATGGGTTTTAGGGCAGTTACCTTAAAAAAATCAAGGAATGTGAAAAAAGATTCGCTGTATAAAGCCATATGCAGACCTTTAATAATATGGGTCAGTTTTATTACTAAATAACAGTAAAGCTTTGATGAAAGCGTTAAATGCTGCTGAGAGAAAAGCGTTGCGTTGTATTACACAATATAAGAAATCCAAGTAACCGTTTACATAATCCTGCAAATTATTTATTGCTTGAAAAAACAGGAATATTACCATTTAACTATTTAGATTTTCTCGTGACTTTACCTAACTTCCCCCTAAAATTAAAATTTCCACATAAAACTCTACCTGATCTGATTTGAAGCACTAAATGCATGATTTCCCTGGCTGGAAGATCAAAATCGGTGGTTCTTTCAACCATTTAGTATTATTGCGAAATATAGTTTAATTGCATTGTACAATTGAGGTCAGGTCATCCAACCGATCCTGCAGACAGTTGCTTGTCCAGAAATGCAGACGTCAGGCTTTTCATATCGGAACAAAGACATTCCTTTGTGGCAAGCGTGCGAATTAACTATGATTTATATCAAAGGCCGTGTGCAACCAAAAATCCTAACTCAGGATTTTTGGGGGCTCAAAACAGGTCATGATGTCTTGCCAAATTCAATATAAAAGCCACGGCAAAGGATGGGACCGGGATCAGTAGTTTGCAGCACCTACTTGTAGTGTAGCGCGGCTATTGTATTTCAGATATCAGCTGTAGTATTGGAATTCTGCATGGTCACCAATACTCGAACGATGTAAACAACACTGCGACTTTTATTTACATCTCCATCCTGACCTAGAGCCGCTCCCAATAACGAGCTACGTAACATGGTGGAGGCGCAAAATGGTCCCAAGGAAGATTGGGAACGGCTCATTTTGGTCAGGGTGGAAACATCTGAAAATCCAACGCGACGAAGAAGAAGCATGGCTGAAGCGACTCGGAGACAAGACGAATTGCGTTGGCGGTCAATCTGCAGGGAGGTTTTGTAAAATTTCTCACTCCCCCAATGAGAAATATGCCGTTCCAAGAACAGCTACTAACAACTGCATGGATGGATAGCGTTAGGGTCAAATACCGCCCAACTCTTCGTCGTAGAAATTAGTTAATTAGAAGTTAGTACCTATTGTGTTTATTTTTTTAGTTTAATTGTTGAAGGTTGATGCCGCCACTGTAAGGAAGTATATGCATTTGCCCGTTCTCACTTCGATGGATGCAGCTGGCTGGTCCGGGATCACGAAGAGATAAATACACGGATGGTGGTCATCTACAAGAAGCAGTCGACACATGACGAAACGGGGTACCATACCGGCATAATTGAGTTATATGCGAGTTTTAGGGTTGCCGATACCGCCAGAGGAAGCTGGCGATGTAGACTGGAGGGGATTTGGCGCTACGGATTCTACCGAACCACCCCGCACGGGACAAGGGATGTCTCGACCAGTCTGAGAAAAAACAAACAAATCGACTAGAGAGGAACGGTCCTATGGATTCTACCAAACCATCTCGCACGGGACAAGGGGTCCCGACTAGTCCAAGTAGAAGTAGAAGGAGAAGAAGAGTTAGGAGAATTCTGAGAGGCAACAGGAGATGATTCTGAAACACGAATCTGAGTACACGGTCAAAGCCGACCGTAATGGTATCTCTCACGTAGATGACCATCACAATCCTAGAAGAAAAAGGTTAGCAGGAGGACCCAAGAACTAGACGGAGACGGATGAGAACGGGGCAAATCGCATACGATACTGGCACGACGACATTGAACTTTTTTCTATGGGTGTTTTTTGTATTGTTATTTCTTATGTTAGGCAAATAAAATTATAAGTGGTGTGTTCTATCCTATCCCGCTCCGTGGCTGTACAATTTTTGTCTATCTCTTTTCATTGCTCTGGGTCGAGCAATTGTTTGCGAGGAGGGTTGTTGCGAAATATAGTTTAATTGCATTGTACAATTGAGGTCAGGTCATCCAACCGATCCTGCAGACAGTTGCTTGTCCAGAAATGCAGACGTCAGGCTTTTCATATCGGAACAAAGACATTCCTTTGTGGCAAGCGTGCAAATTAACTATGATTTATATCAAAGGCCGTGTGCAACCAAAAATCCTAACTCAGGATTTTTGGGGGCTCAAAACAGGTCATGACGTCTTGCCAAATTCAATATAAAAGCCACGGCAAAGGATGGGACCGGGATCAGTAGTTTGCAGCACCTACTTGTAGTGTAGCGCGGCTATTGTATTTCAGATATCAGCTGTAGTATTGGAATTCTGCATGGTCACCAATACACGAACGATGTAAACAACACTGCAAGTTTTATTTACATCCACCCTGGCCTGGACCGTTCCCCAATAACGAGCTACGTAACAATATAGATAGTACAATTAATTAATTCGTTTACATATTGTGTAGGTGTAATAAACATGTTATGTTAGTATTATTGTATTACGTAAATAATATGTTAGAGCTTCTCAGTTTACACTGGTAAATTTAGGTTAGAGTAGTTGCATACACAAACATTATTTGTATTTGGTAAGGCTCCGTCGCAAAAACATCGCAACTCCACGAAATATTTCGTTTCGACGTTTTTTTTTGCTGGAAGTGGTCAGCCTGTCCCCCACCAACGTCAATCCATAGTCACCAGTTATTTATTTATTATTGTTCTGTGTACAAACAGGCAATGCCGTACACATACAATCAACTCATCTACAATGAAAGAAAAAACAACATAGGTGCTAGTGCAGGCTTAAAATAAAGAAAAAAAAGTAACATAATTCTAGAATTTGCGTAGTTTTAACAGACACATCACGAAGGTATAAGGTAAATTTTAAAATAACGTTCTTATTTGAAAACGCGATTTAGGAAAGGTAGAACTGAGTTATAGGCGGTGTTTAAAGCTCCTGTCGTCTGCTGCCCACACCGGGCAGCAGTAATATGGGCAAATAAGTACATTTCTGACAATTACGCTTTATTATCGCAATTATAATGTGTGGGTTAAAATTAAACATTTTGGTTACTTAAATAAAAAGTCTATTTTTGTATCATGAGTTGGGATAGATGTTTTATATTTGAAAAAAAGCCAAAGATGTGGAAGTAATAATAATTTTTATCTTTTCAAAATGTTATTTTTCATCCAGTCCAACTCGTTATTAACTTATTAAGAAGTTACACTGAAAATTTCATAAACTTTCAACAATAAATAACGTTTTTTAAATAATAACGTTCATTATTTTTCTTGCTTTCTCAATTTTTCCTTATATAAACTATTAATAAATTAATATTTAAATGGCCGTCTGCTTATTAATTGCTTATTGTACATAAATGTTACATAAATGTTACATAAATGTTATTTTGTATTATATTGTCAAAAATCAGAGAAAGAACATAATTAAACATTTCATACTTACCCAATGCAATCAAAATACCAACATTAAATGATAACTCAGAAGGTATCAAACAGATGAATAACACTAAATAGCCTGCTAATATTGTACACAATACTAATTGCAGTATAACCAGTGCTACAATTAAACTTAAACCTTGGGTTAGCAGGGCTCAATTAAAGATGTTGTTGTTTGTTTGACTTTTTAATTATGTCCAATATTTCGCCAATAATTGGTGACAACGCAAAGTTACAAACGAGATCCTGAAAAAATACATACAAATACATACACAAAAGAGAGAGAGAAAAAAAAGCAAATAAAGAGGAGGAAACAATACTACTTTTACATCATAGATAATAAAAACTACAAGGAGTCAAAAATCAAAACACTAACTCGCTAATATCCCCCATATTAACCGTCGTGTCATTCAAAACCCTTGAGTGATCATAATCCAAATTAAGCAGAAAACTATAGATGTTACTTAGATTACCCGTGTCCGACCGCAAATTAACGATATAGTGTTTTTTTTTCACAAAAGTAATTTGCGTATTTTTTTGGAAACATTTTTTTGATAATTATTTTTCAGGGTATAAAATATAAAATAGAAAATTGTTATATGAGGAAAGTTTGAATTATTTAGAGTTTAAGCTTGATTTGAAGTCTACGATTTAGAAACAAATATTTTTTTTTCATCACACAATAGACTTTATCGTTTATCAATGTGTTTTTAAGTAAGTTTCCATTGCAAATACTTTTTTTTAATCTAAAAAATATTCATTAGTGCGGCATCCTTGCTCCTTAAATACGCAACCGTGGTCACCGACACAAGTAAACATAGTACATTAAAATTAATATCCCATTTATTGTACCTACTTGTAGGAAAACTTCATGACGTAAATGGAAAAACGGCATATACAATTAATGATCATGGGTGACATGGTAAGACATGAATTACATGTGATACACACTGAGAGATACTACACAAGTTTAAATATTTTTTTTGTTGATTTTAATTACTCACTTTTCTTTAGTTATAGGGTAGTTCTATCAAGTTCTATTATTATTATTGGAAGTAGGAGCCATAAGAACGGGTTACTGGTTGTATTGTAGATTTTTATTGTATAACAGCAGGTGTAATAGAAAAACAAGAAATGTATGATGTAGATTTTGTGCGATTAATTCTATAGCATGTATGCTACAATAATGAAACCATCAATTAACGTAGAGGAATATTTGTTTCGGAAATCGTAGAAATGCTCAATACATAAGCAAACTTTTTTCTTTATATCTTGAATGTTATCATTTACAATCAATTTATTACTATTCATTGGAAGCACCAAATACCAAATATAAAGAATTGATTCAAAATTACAAGGAACCAACCACATGCGCCAAATAGACACTTCTTTAAATTTGTATTCGACAGAAACTACTTTTCTATCAGTATCTTCAGACCTTATAGCCTGGGTGTATTCAAAGGACAACGTAAAAAAGTGTATTATTTCTTGACAAATGAACGCGATAAAGTCGTTATCGCATCCATGGACGCTATCGCTCCTCCGCCTAATTGATTGCGCGAATTGGGCGCGAAACAAAAAGGAAACCGGAACTTCTATATTAGTTCTGGTTCCAAAACAACAAGTTACAGAGGAGAGCGTGAGCGCTCCTTTGAGCTGGCCCAATTTGACTGCAACTTAGGATCAAGCGAGCTGAGAAATTAATCTGGAGAACGATGGAAGGGGTAGAGAAGGGGTGTGTAAGACACCCCGCGACCCGAACGGGCATTCAAACGCAAGATATAACGACCCAGGAGAAGTTTAGCCGGCGAATTCTTGCGCCCAGGACCAGAAAGAGGAATCCACGAGAAGAGAAAATTGTAACGAATATTTAAGCTTACAAGTTTAACCCGAAAGCGGGAAGTTACAAGTTGCGTTCGCTCGCGCGCGCTTTTAAAAGCGTCAACTTAAATTAATTCGAATTTTAGATCGGCCGCCCATCATATCTGTCGTGTAATTTGCTTTGGAAGGGTTGGCGACACACCTTCAAACTTCCAGACGGCCCATCGGAAGTAATTAAGTGCACCCTTGGAGAAGGTATTTCGCGACAGATAGCATTCAAATGAAAAGTTTAGACAAACAACCTTTAGAAGTCGCTAAAAGGCCATCCTTAATAGAATTGTGCCCTGTGTTTGATGACTCATAATACTGAAACTACTTACCAAAAGCAAACTTCAAATGTCTTTCCACTTATTTTCTTCTAACCCTCTCACTTCAAAAATGTCTTGTCCATGTTGTTATGTAATAATGGTTGTCATCAAGTTTGATCCCGCGATAACGTGAAAAATCGTTCCCGATTTTTCACTTAACTCTCGTTTAATTCTAAACCTGTGCAGACAATTTTAATAGTTAGACATGTTACATAAAAATGTTTAAGAAGTATAATGCAGTTTATTTGAATATTTTCCGTCAAGTAATTTCAGAGTTATGAGAATCTTTGAGGTGATGTTTGAGTATCTTTTACTTCAGAATTGTTGCTAATCAAGTCAAGTTCCCTGACTGCATATATTCCGCGGCTGTTTATGCACTACAAAATTATAATGTTTCAGCAAAACAAAGCCTCGCTACTCTGTGCCGGTTTCTCTATTTGTATTTCTTTGTTTCCTTAGTGCAACTTGCATAATATAATATCGATGGTGTTAAACAATGTAAAGGGAAGAAACCCGAAAAAAAAAAAGGTGTGACACTTTTAAAGCCACAAAAATGTGCTTTCGAAAATCTTCCGAAAGAAAACCAAATTAAATAAATCGAAAATAGTTACATACAATAACATTATGTATGTTCTTACAATAAATAATTTATTATATATATTCACAATAATTTATTTTGCCCTGGTTTTCTAAAAAATCTCATATTTCCTATCAAATTAAATTTGATAAAAAACTAACTAAAATATTTATATCTACCTTTATTTTGGTATATCGCTTTTAAATTTTTATGCATAATTAAATACCTTTAAAAGCCACTGGGAAAGTTAAAGTGTATATGCAGCTTACTGATTTTTCCCGCGAAAAAAGTAGTTTTCTCAGAACTCTCCATAACTTTACCAAATTTTTGCCGATTGACCTCGGATAAATTGCATGTTAAACTATGAGAATCCAGCATTCCGAATTATCCAAAACCGAAAACATTGGTAAATCCTAGAATATACCATATCGTATTAGTAAAACCTAGATTTAACCATTTAGCCCAAATGATTTATCACAACTAAGTTTCAATAATACGGAAAGAAAAAATAATAAAGGCTACCATAATTAGACAAAGTTGCAATTTTTATGGTTAACCGATTAACTATCTAAAAATTAATTTTGTTTAACAAAACGTTTTCTCAAAAATTAGCCCGTATTTGTCAACCCACCATTCTAATACCTCTTCCAGACTCTCGCGAGACATAGCGAGACACCGCCAATCGGGAGAGTGTGGATGCCACATTCACCCAAATCCGCTAACATTCGAATTGCCAGAAGTCTCTACGGATGCAGATAGTCGGATAAAAATAGCACGTTCGGCGAGTGTCTCGCTTCATTTCAACGCGTTCGCTTCGATCCATTCAATGTGGGTTTTTGACGCTGCTCGAGCAGTTTTTGTGTGTACCCGAAGGTATGGGTCTGATTTCTATATAAACTTATAAAAAATAACGTTCATATAACAGAGAGCAAAGACATACACAGGCATAGAACAAGAAGATGTTCGCATATAAGAACGCACAAATTCCGAACAAAAGCTACCAGCGAACACCTATTCACCGAAACAATTACCATATACAACGGTCTACCTGCTAACATAAAACAGCTGAAGTATAAGAACTTTAAGAAAAAGATGAAAATCGAGATACTTCAGGAAGTACCGCGAACTAAGTAGCGGACCACGAACACGACCGATCAAGACCGTAGAATGCCTTCGATACCCGAATCCTGAGACAGACGAAAGCCATTCTCGGATAAGGACAGAAGGACGTTTCATGCATTATGTGCATTTGCATTTTGTTATTAAAGTATACACAGTGTAAACGCGTCCATGTAATTTTAAATAAATAAACTTACATTTATGACATCAAACACGTGCGGTGAAGGGGCGTTCGATCATCAATGCACCCGAAAAGTAGAAATATTTATTTAGTATTGAAATAAGAAGATTAAGAAATATTGAACACAATAACTTTATATACAAAATACAAATAAATATTTTTTCTCTATTTGTGACATCCCCATTACTATAATTTGTCAGGAAAAAATCACCTACGCGAAGTTAAAATGGAAAATATACCAGATAATGATATTTATTTCTGTATTATTGAAGAAATGCAAATGCATATCAATAAATTAACCATCGGTATTATAAGATTGCTAATGAAGATTAAAATTAATAGCAATATTAAATCAATAATTAATTAAAACTAAAGAATATATTATTTATCTCTTTCAAATAAATCTTATCAGTTCCAAGTTATTCCAGTCTTATTTTTCTGTGATGTCTGAATCTATTGTATCGTTTTGGTACAGTTCCTTGATTACTTGGGCCGGCTGAGAACTACCTGGTAAGTAGGTATAATTTTACCCCCATTAATGGGGAATGTCGCACAGGTGCTTCTCGTACATTGGCGAAAAAAAATATTTATTCACTGTCGACAGACATTCAACAGTCATTCTTGTTTTATCTTTCTCGACAATCGCAAATTACGACTTCGATCTACATAGGGCAATTACTAAGTTATTGATTGATAATATCGTTGTTACATACCAGTATACAGGGTTGGTCAAAATAACGGGAGCACCTAAGTAATTGTCCAACCGTAAACAATTTAAAAGGAAAATCAAACAAAAGTTGTTTGATTTTAAACAAGCTATCGTCTAAATATATTTTTAATATACAGAGTACTTATTTTATTATGGGAAGTGGCAACCTTTCCTTTTTCTAATAGAACAAATATTTTTACATTTTTTTAATTCTAAGATTAATTTCAAGAATTTGTTGTAGGAATAATTTTTTATACAATGTTATTTTTGGGTTATATGCAATTAATCAAAACTCATAAACTTTTATTACGGTAAACGGAGTAAACTGATAAAAAATAACAGAACAATTAAATAGAATTAAATTAAATGTTCAAACAGCAAATTAAAATAAATGTGTATGTATGTGGGAAAATATTCAGTTTCAAAGTTCAGGAGTTTTAATTAATTGCTGATAACTAAAAATGATGCCTTTTATAACAAATGGTTCGTACGTAAATTCGTAAAAATAATCATAGAATTAAAAAGTTTAAACATATGCAGCTTGTTCTATTTGAAAAAGGAAATGTTACCAAATTTAGATAGTTTGTTTAAAACAAAAATTTGTTTCTTTGTTTATGGTTGGAGAATTATTTAGTTATAATTTTGAGTAACTCTGTATGGATATGCACTATAATATTTGATTTATACCGCAATACATTATACAAAATAATAAAATAAAAGTTATGCAAATATTTAATTTTTGCTTATGGAAAATCGTATTACTATGTCATATATTAGTATATGGTATGTAATATGATCAGAATAATAAATCAATAGCAATGAAGAATTTTTTTCAAATATTAAATTAAATTTTTATTTATGTTATTGATTTAATTATTAATTAATAGTAACCACAATTTTAATGAAAGTATGCATACATACATACATACGCTGCGGCAGCGGCTACTTCGGCGATGTCCATTCTCACTCACCCGCATATGAACACTGAATGCACGAGCCGAACCCCGCGAATTTGGACGGCCTTCTTTTCCCGCTGTCTCACCCTGCCTCGCCGAACGTTTCGCCGATTTATTCGGGCTGAGTCTGGCGCTAGCATAAGCCATCTTTTACATTTTTTCTTTCGATGAATCTGCTTGTGTCATTAAATTTAAGATAACTTGGTCGTAACCAACATTTGTTTTTCTTAATGGTACCTTATTTTGATGTTCATGACCGTACTCGATTGCATTTAGTTACTTACAATATTTGCCGAAAAGGTTTTTCGTCGGCATTATATACTTTCTCTTTAACCTCACATATAATAGTTGCACTTAACAGTTCACTGAACCGAGCAAGGTACAGATAGATGCGTTTACCCGTCCACAACGTATTGCGTAATTAATAGTGGCCTGGCAAATCCGGCAGACAGACGCATTGTGCTATTTAGTGTGCGTCTGTGTACCCGGGAATGTGTGCGCGCTTCGCACTTCACACGCTTAATGGCCGATTAGATAGCGTAATAAATTTCACGGCAGACTTGTTCATGCAAATGCGCTTAATTTATTATTGATCTCGATATACGGAAATCGGTCTATGGATCATCATACCCAAAGATATTGGACGTTGGATTTGAAACGTTTAATTAGAGAATTTTTGTATGTATGTGGATTTCTTTTAATTTTTTGTATAGGAGTTATCATATACACTGTGGGCCAAGAAAACGGTAAAAATTTTTAATTACTCGTATTTCCAATAATATTTAGCCAATTCAAATATTTCTTTAAAAAGCGAATTGCCTGTAGTGTAAAGATTGTAATCATACCATATTCGCAATAACACAACGTTTCAATCCAAAGTTATGTTGGTTTATCTTTAGCTCTGCAACATTTCTGACAATATCGGGTCAATTTAATGTGAAATGATAGGTTTATTAAAATCAATGGGTAATGACATTTGTCTTGTTTTGGTCAAAAAGGACAGAAGAGAATTTATAGCATCGTATACAGGTTGCTTTTTCTTATACACGGGGAAATTTTTAAACAATGTTTTTTTATTGTTTTTAGTAAAATCCAGTGGAATTGGACGTTTGTAACAAAAATATTGCAACGGCACGAGAAATCTAACTGTGTACTTGAGTTATCTTTAAACATCGTGGAGAAACCATTGTTATGGGCGGCATGTTTGATTTTATTAATATAGGTGGTCTTTTTGGTCAGTTTCAAGTTTGATGTGTCACATTTGTTGTTTAGCTGTAAATTTTAGACCTATGTTACTTCTTCAGTTCTTCAGTTCTTGCTCTTTTGTTTGTTTTTGCAAAGATTGAATCCGAGCTGGAATCAACGTTTTATGAGTATGCCACATCACTTCAAACCATGTCTTCTTTTTTTATGGCGTTTAAATGAAGAGCACTTCCAACATCAGCCTGAACCCAGCCTGAATACATTGTGTTGCTCCTTTTTTCGACATTTTTCATTGAAGATGTAACTTTTACGTGAAAATCGAACAGATAATACCTGACCGTCAGACAACTGAAATCAAACTATCATAATTTTAGTTCAAGAAAAACCAAGTTGATTTTAGTTCCAAAACACTGAAAAAGCAAAATTTTATGTTTCTGTTGCAAAAACACTGCAAAAACAAAAACGTAAAAATTTACAAAAAGTCTACAGCCCAATAATTGTAGTACAATAGTACAATATGGAAAACCGGTAAGAAAAATCGTTAAAAAATTTCAAAATCAAACATGGCGATCATCAGAATACTAAACGTTGGGCATAGTTACTCCACCATCTTTAAGGATCTTATGTTCAATTGGATTTTTCGTGCCTATGCAATGTTATCGTTCTTAGTCTACGCAAACGCCCAATTCAACTGCTTTTTTGAGTAAAAACAACAAAAAAAACGATGGTTCAAAATTTTAACAATCAATTATCGTAAATATGGTATGTTTTTAATCTTCACTATATAAGCAATTAGTTTTTCAAAGAAATGCTTGAATTTACTCAATATCTCTTCAAATATGAGTAATTCAAAATTTGTACCGTTTTTTTTTGCCCACAGTGTATAATGAATTTAAAATTGCGACAAAATGCATTTTTGTGGTTTTGGCAGTTTTCTTGCACTGTTTTTCTCAAAGCTAGGTTTAATTCCGAAATTTCTGCATTCAGATTCAGATTATACTGAAAAAAACACACCAGAAACAGTTATCGCCTGTATAAATGGTACAAGCTGTTATGCTCTTCAAGTTTATATAAAAGTTATTTGCTTCACCGGAAATTACAACTCCAAGATATTGGACGTTGGATTTGAAACGCTTAATTAGATGTATGTATGTGTTTCTTTAGAGTAACAATCACTTAGTTTAGATGAATGTCATTTCATTTTTTATATAGCAGTTATCATATAAGATTTTTAAAATTGAGACAAAATGCACTTTTGGGGTTTTGGCAGTGTTTTTCTCAACGCTAGGTTTAATTCGGGAATTTCTGCCTTCAGATTATTATATTTTGTTGTTTTGGATGTGGTCATCCCCAGATTACCTTTTCAGTTACCGTTTATAAAGAAGTATGTTGATGACATCATCTTGGCAATTCCAAGGGATGCTTGCGAGGACATATTGGCCATTTTTAACAGTTTCAATAGTCACATTGAATTTACAATAGAGATAGAGAATGCAGAAAAGTTTGTACCCTTTTTGGATACTAAGGTGATCAGAAGTCATAACAATAGCGTAGTGTTCGACTGGTACAATAAACCCACTTTTTCGGGAAGATATATCCACTATTATTCTACCCATAAATTAAAACATAAAATTAATACTGTATTAGCAATGAAACATAGAATCATGAACATCTGTGAGGTTGAACTTTTGAGAAGCAATTTGTTAAAATTAAAACACATTTTCATAAAAAATCAGTACCCTGTAAGCTTACTTAACAGACTTTTATTTTCGACTGCTAATTACAGAGACAATATTAACGTAGATACCAATAATAAAAATGTTACAAACGTAATAACACCTATCATATACAAAAAATTAACTTATACCCCGGACCTCACCGATAAATTGATTAAAATGTTTATAAAAAACCGTTCAACCAGTAATTTAAAGATAGTGGAACATTATCCAGTCACCATTAACACATTGTTTAGCAAACTTAAAGGTAGGACTCCTGTTGAATACCGGTCGAACATTATCTATTGCATTCCGTGCGGGGGTTGCGAGGGAAAATATGTTGGCCAAACTTCAATGGTTTAAGAGACGTATTAGTTCACACAAGAGTGACATAAAAACTGGTAAAGGTGGGTGTGCTCTTGCACAACACAGTTTAAGTACTGGCCATGTATTTGACTTCGAAAACGCTTCCGTCTTGGATGCTGAAAGTAATTACTATGGACGTGTGTTTTTGGAAGTTTGTCACATTAACGACACTCCAAACACTGTCAATTTTAAAACAGACACCGGTCACCTTAGTTCTATATACTCATTCATAATCGAAATTTGGATAATACTTTTGAAATTTAAAATTAAATTGTTTATTTTCGCCGTAAACAGAGGGCGCTCTATGGCAAGTTGTTTTCCCCATATGGCCTATAGAAACTGGTTTTCATTCCACTCACGTCGGCCTTTTATACACCACGTTTTCTGATTTTAATGCGTTGTGTTTGTTTAATGGTATGTTTGCTGTATTCGATGTCATTGTCGACTTCACTAAACTACGTAAGTAGATCTGTCTATGATGTTAATTTTTAATTGAGTATGACCTTTTATATTGTAGAAATTCGTGTGTTCTGATGAAGAAATAATATAGTTTCGATATTAACATGAAAAAGTAGTTTCTGTTCTTTTCCTGATCTTACTCCCGAAAGAAATTTACTGTTTGCTACTGATAAAAAACAAACCAGTAACAGTTATCGCCTTTATAAATGGTACAAGCTCTTCAATGCTCTTCCAGTTTATATAAAAGTTATGCTTCGAAGTCCACCAGAAATGAAACGAGATATTCAAAAACAAAACTTATTTTGGCAGCCATTTACCAAGGATCAGGAGGTCGGGTTGTTACTAAAGCTGTGAAAAACTCTTGAGAGTGAAGTACCTTTATTTTAAAAGCTACGCAAAAATGTTATTTGAAAATTGTATTGAGAAGTGTTATAAATGTTACGAAATTATAATCTCCTTCGTCGTTGTATGATTATAATTTTATATTAAGTGCCTTCTAAAATAATTTTTCAAATAATATTTCTGCATAGCTTTGAAGATTAAGTTTACTTTACTCTTATGCCATTTTCATCTATTTGGCAATACGCGTATAAGCAACTGAGAAGGTAGTTATAATTTCGTATTTAAAGACCTCTAATATGTCTAAATGCTTTCTCTAATAACGTTTCTGCACTGCTTTGAACATAAAGGTACACTACTTACGTGCAAGCAAATACTTAGTAAGAGTTTTTCATAGTTTTGGTATCACCCGGTAAATGCAAGCAGATAATTACATTCTAATATTTGCATTTTAGGATTTAATGCAATCCAGTTGCTTTTATAAAAAAGATTTTTTTTTAAATGTTAATAATATTCTTCTTTGCTACACGCAGATTATATGTTTCTTATCAAAAAAATGATAACCAATTCAAATAAAAAGATATCCCTGTCAGCTAAGTAAGTAACGTCGACATTTATTAATAAGATAAACATCGGGGCGAAGGGGGGGAGGAACCCTAATTCCACAGTCAAAGAAGTACATCAAGTATGAAAAATAGATGGCGCCGCGCCGTTGGCCGGAATATAAAGTTCGGCATAAATTTGCAATCAAAATAAATCACCGCGCCGCTGGAATAACATAAGAAAATATTAATCTGATTTATCCCTTTTTTGTTATTATAATGACCGGGGCGCGTGCGTGATTTATACCGTTGATAAAGTTCTAAGGAACGGGCGGGATCCTTTCGGGACGCCCTATCTTGTTTACCGAAAAAATCGCGGTACGTTTTTGGTGGAGGCGCCTCGGGCGGTACACATGCAAACGGGACATTTTTCCACGCTCGATTTATCAACATTTTACGATCTCCTTGTTCACTTCAGCCCTCCACGTCTTGGAATTATAACGCACTCGCGTGTGAAATTAATTGTTGTGCCGCCTGAACGAGATGAATTACAAAGTACCAAATAAATATCGCTTATCCCGAATCGTATCTCGGGACACGTACCATGCTAATGGATTTTAATAATCCCCATTTTTCGCGTCCGCTGCTTTTTTATGGAAATACGTGGAGCTTATTTAATCCCGGCATGTATGTTCTGTCGTGTTACGGATATGAGTTTTTCCTAGAAATGGCTTTATTAACGCGGAATAATTATGAATGCAATTTTTCATTTGTGTAAAAGTTTTTGACAGTGCAAATAGACTGCTAATTAGTATATGTTTTATGCAAAACGATGCCATAGCTCCATATGCAAAACTGCTTAATATTTGGGAATGATTTTGGAACACAACGGTAGGGATACATAGCGAATAAAAAAAAGCTTTTGGATAGTGAATTTCAATTGTCTATCAGAAAAGAATGACAAATTTGTAGTGAATCATTGCTGGTTCGAGATCAAGGTTGTGCCACACGCTCCTCACTTGCAGCGCCATCTGCAATCGATGGGTTGTAGAGATTTAAGTTTTACCTAAACGAATTTTCACTTCAACAATGCATAGTGTTTCTTAGAAATAACACTGTGCAACAAATTTCAACTTTTTGTTTTTCCTCACTTATTATGGTATGTATATTCCAATTGAACTGTAACCAGTGATACCTCTAAAGCAAACCACTTGTCACTATCACGTCTTGTTTAAAATAATTAAAATAAAGGTTTCTTAGTAATAAACGCAATAAAATAGAAACAGGTTGTTGCTTTAAAAAATGCTCGGACATGTCCAATTTATTTTATAGAACTACACATTCATACTAGAAATGATATTCTGATCTTCAATTTTGTTCGTCGTATAACGAACCCGTGTATGGCAACCCCTGTATGGCAGATTTTCTCAGTTTTTAATGTATTTATTTTTGAGGTATGTGTCCTGGTTTTTAAGATTCGTGTCGGGTTTGGTCGTCCTCTGGTTTTGCACACAACGCGCACTGCCGGTGATTTGCGGTTACCTTTGCCCAGGTCTGCGAAGTTTCATCACTCCCTATTATTTACTGGGGTTAAAATATTTAACAATCTGCGAAATCACCCGAAGGAGCTAAACAGTGTTGTTCCATTCAGGAAGGGTCTGTGTGAGCTACTTTTAGATAGAGTATTTTATTCACTCCAAGAGTATTTTGACGGGCGGCTATAGCTCACGTTAGTACCACCTTGCCATTGTTGCTCTAGGCTGCTTCAAGCGTATTGATATTCAACCGGGTAGTAAATGTAGCGTAAATATTGCGGATGCGAAGTTTAAGGTTTATGTATTAGGTATTTTATTTTGTTAGTTGTAAATGTTGTAATTATGTACACCTTGTTGGTTTTTCATAATAAAGTCTATCTATCTAGCTATCTATCTATCTGATTTTTCTTATTGATTTTGATAGATCCCTTAATTATCATTATAGCAGCATATAACATTTTTGGCATTCAGTACATCATTTTGAACAAAATTCAATTGAAAATTAAGGACATAATAATAACTGTGGAAGCGTCGATTATGTAAATGTGAAGTAAAAAAAGACATTATTTTGCGCTGCTCACGAAAAGGTATGAATCCGTTAAATGGTTTATGAGTTGCTTTTAAATCATTGGAATTACCAGTGGCATACGTTGTTTATATGAAGATAAGTCCTCTTTGTAACCGCAAATATTTGGATTATTTTTATATATTAATCATTCTTAGTTATTATAATAGGTTTGTTTTGATAATATTTTACTCTGTAAATGTTTGATGATTTGAACAAAAAATCTAAATGAAACTTTTTACTCAGAATTATATTTACTTATGTGTTTTAATGGGCGTTTTGTGGAATAATTTTCAGGATTTAGGTATATACAAATTTTAGTAAGGCTGAAGGTTTGGGGACATTTGGTTCAGCCACTATAACAACATCACGGGGTTATACCTACCCTATTCTTTCCCAAAAAAAACTTTTAAATAATACGTGTCCTGATTCAACTCATACGAATCTATCGACAATGCTTATTTTTTTTTCTATGCACAAAATTCGCACTCTGCAGAGTGATCAATATTTTCTTAGTTTATAATTGCCCTTTTTTCGAAAATTTTCTTATGTATACTACAATTAAGTCAATGAAATGACCTATTTAAAACAACAAGAAAAATAAAAGATTGCTATTTAAAAAACAATCGATGACGTCAGAAGTAAAAAACAATTGATGGTCAGATCTTTTAAAACTCTAAATAGTTTTCATTTTATTGAATTTATTCCAAATTTTGGCCGTTGTATCTGATAAATAACTTTATTGAAAATTTCCCAAAATTCTGAAAAAGTATAATGAACAGACAAATAAGACACCCAGCATGACAGAGTATAATTGAACAATAAAGAGAAGAATATTTTGAACACCTGCTAATTATAAGTTAAAAATAGAACAATTCAATATCAGTGTATTTTGTATATGGATGAAGAATCAAAATAATCAAGTAATTAACTCTAGTACTTTTGAAAATATATATATATTTTTCAGCCAAATTTCATCCCAAAAAAACTCCAGTTTAGCATTTATTATTTCAGATTCAGATTTAAAAACGCAGCCGCTTGTTTAGTGAACTAGCTCAATTATTAACCGCGCGTCTACAAACTCCCGCCACAAACCCTCGGCGCGTTTCATGAATATTTGAGGGATATTGTCGTTAAGTTTCCTCCCTGAGGGTATAAATGGGTCAATTAATGACGCAGTGGTCGGGTTAGGGTATGTCTCGGGGGCTCTTGCGCCACAGCAAAAGATGACGAGAGAGACGTTCTCTCAGTTCCCTGCATTATCGACCCGGCTTCGGCATTAACATTGCAAATGATCCGCTATTTAACTTTACTGTTACCATATTTGGCCTCTCACTGCTAGCTGCGCCCAGTCACCCTAATAAATTCCAGGATTAGAGGGACCAGGGATATCAACCGTCCCCGTGTATACCCTCTATTAATATAATGTACAAACGGAATTGTCTCTGCCGGTTCGCTATGCTGGGAATGGATATCTCCCTATTTTAATGTGATTTTAGTGTCTGTCCTCTGTCAGTAACAATGTAACCCAGAACGTAACTGTTTGTGTTAAATAACATCCATATCTGTCACTTCCGACATGTATTGATGGTATACAAGCGAATAATTGCACACCATATCTGTCAGACAATTACAGTTTAGAATAGAAAGACGACATAAATTTGGTACAATTCAAGAGTGGAAGTTAGATGTACTTAAGTGCAGATTTTTCGAATTTGTGTTATTACTATCGAAATAAGCAATCGGCTATGGTTGAATCGATGTGAACAATTTAAACCTGCAACTCTGCTCCTTATAAAATGATGCTGCCTGCCACATACAATGTCTCTATACATTTTCTGTTTGTCATTCTTTATTATGTTTATTATATCGTTTTGGATGCCCTAAGGCCTAAAGGATTTATAGTCAAAGTTTTTATGTAACATGGGTGATGCAAAACATGAAATTTAATGCTCAGATACCGAATTTGAATAGATATTGGATCTCAGTTTTAATATTTTGTCAAATTGTCAATATCAATAACATTTTGGCAATTGAATTTGGTAATGTTTTATTACTACAGTGAACTCATTTTTCTTTGCACTATGGCGCAAAACTATCGGTCTTTTCGGGACACAATTAAAGAAAAAAAAAGTTTGTGTTAAAATCTGTCTGTTTATATAGACCTGACGGCAAGTCATAGGCAAGCTATAGCATCAATAAAGTCAAAGTTTTCATGCGGAGTCGATGGCGTCCCTCCTTTTGTGGTGAGGTTGTCGGTTAATAGTACGACTGAGATATTGGCACATCTTGTGAACGGTATGCTCTCGCAGGGAGTTTTTCCCGATGGACTTAAATCTCCTATAGTGTTGCCAATGCACAAAAAGGGATCGAAAGACAAAGTAGATAACGATCGTCCGGTATCAATTTTGTCGGGATTCTCTAAGGTTTTTGAGAAAATATTGTATAATAGGCTCTATGATTTCTTTGCGGGTTGCGGTGTCATATTGCCCAGCTAGTTCGGTTTTTTGCTGGGATTGTCGTGTGAGTCTGCATTGTTTGAATCAAATTGCAGGACTTTGGACGATGATGCGGTGTGGCGGCGTTATTTTTTGATATGTCCGGTGCGTTTAATACGGTGGTACATGAGAGGTTGTTGAGTAAATTGAGTTTGCAGGGAATTAGGGGAATTGCAATAAAGCTTTTAAGATCTTATTTACAAGATAGGTGTCAGACAGTGAGTGTTGGTGGCTTTTGTGTTCGGAATCATCCATGTTAAATGTGGGAGTCCCACAGGGATCAATTTTTGGACCCCTGCTGTTTTTGATCGATATGAATGATTTACACAGACATATGAGAGTTGGGCACCTTTTTCAGTTTGCTGACGATACCAGTGTGGTGGTATCGCATGAGGATTTTTCGGGACTCTCTGCACTGGTGGCGCAAGCGGTTGACTCGATGACCCGCTGGTGCGATCAGAATGGCATGCTCTTGAACCATTCAAAAACAGCATTACTTCAGTTTTCTCTGGACATGACCCAGAGATCAATATTGGTTAGACAATCGGGCGTTTCGATACCGCTAAATTCTTCTATTGCTGTGTTCTGTTGCGACTGTGTGTGGGTTTCTGTTTGTATAATTGTCTTGCACTCACTCGTTTTTGATTACTACCAATGTATTTTTGACCATTGTCTATATCTCGCAAGATCGTATGGCAAATAAAGATTTATTTATTTATTTATTTATTTATTTATATGTCATGCATATGCTTTTAATGCATTGCTTAGCAAATTTAAACTAAGGACGATAATTCATTAAACTATCAAAAACTCTGTAAATCTGTGTAATCAATTGTTATTATTTATGGGTTAACATACATCTTATTAACATAAATAAGAATATTCCAATAAACATAAATAAGAATGTCTGCTTTTTCGATTGCACTACCTACGTTTAAAGATATTCCCTGAAAAGATCATTTAGATATTCGTGAAACTGCCAGATAGAATTTCTCGGTAAAGTAGGGCTATGGTATTTTGCACAAACAGGTCTCAGTAGATTCCCTGAAGGAAACTGTCATGCCCCTTTTTTATGAATTTTATGTTGAACAGAAGATGAAGATAAAGATTTGTTATTCTTTTTACCGGACAACAAACTTTCTTATTTTCAGGTACACATTTTAAGTTTACTTATAGTTTCAAGCATTTGTGTTCTAAATTTACACTAGCATTAGTTGAAATTTCAATAATTCAGTCGTAACAGTCGATACTAGAGTAAAATGGCTTTTACTATGTAAAGCGCATTACTGCAGTTTTCAGGATACATTTTGCAGGTCAACATACTTTGTTAATGTTTATTTGAACTTCAGTCAGAAATCTATCAAAGAAGATACTATCAAGTAAGTGCGCACTCGAATATTTGAACTACAGGTAACCCTCGGATCACGCCGCAATTCCGTTCCGACAAATATTGGCGCAAATCAAATCGGCGTAAAATAAACCCATATTTACAGTGAGGAATAGGACATCAGTGAAAAATAACTTGTTAATTAATGCAATATAGGTAAACTAAAATACATATATTATAAACCTAATTTTTACTACATTTTCCGGAACAAAGTATCCAGCTTTAATTATTTAGATTTTTATTTTCTTTCTTTAAGCGTTTTGAAATATGATCGAATGGTTCCGATGATGCTTCTTTTTACAATTGCACTTCGCTCCTAATCGTTGTCTAACTCATAGAGTTTTTACGTAAAACTTTCCATAGTTGAAAGAACACGCTTTAGATCGGCGATTAGTATCTTACTGAAACATCTCTCCAAGCCGACTTGATGTTTTTAATTTTAAATGTATAGGTACATACCCAAAAGTTTAAAAATATAAATATATCCATAATAATATATCCAATAAAAATCTTTATTTTAACGAAAGCACAACTCCACGGGTGAAAAAATGCGTCAACACTGAAATGAAAATTGGTCTACCAAAGGGGGAATTGGGGAATTACTCGTGCGAAATTGAGAATTGCGCAGATGCGTTATTGTAAGTTGGCATCAATTGAGCCGACGTCAATCGAGCCGGTGTAAATCGAGGACTACCTGTATAACGTAAATGCAATAAGTAAATAAAACAATTAAAACAACGAATAAAAGTCATAAGTACGCGCTGAATAAACTATAAGCGTAAGGATTTTGAGAGAGAGCTACGTTAAATTGACACTAAAGCGTTAATTACCAAACTTGGGTATAAGCTACAAACTTCTCTTTAAGCCGGTAAATCAATATAAAATCCTGTCGTCGAGGGGCATTAAATTAAACCTGAAGTGCATCGTGAATGCGAATTAAGTTTCACCTGCTGCGTTGAAGTTTTCTCCCCAATAGAAGTTGTAGTTGTTTGCTCGCCTTTCTCAATGTTTAAACCGGAATACAACCGGAAATACGAAAGAGAAATGTCAATTGATTTAGAAACTTCTTCTTCATTAGTTAAAAGCACTTTTTAGGAGGGTTTGAGAGTTCAAACACGTATTTATTAATTAATTTAATAGTAAGTTAGGCACATTGTGTTTAACATTTGTTATATTGCAGAGTAATGCTGCCTTCCGAGTTTTTGTTTCAGTTTACATTTATTTTAACTTTTTACTTTATCATACGCAGTATGTAAAGTATTGTAATCGTGCCAAAAAAAATTTTTGAGATTTTAGCGGAAATATGTCTTTTTGGGTCCCCTGAACATTTTTGACCAAGGTACAAAAAAATGTGTGTGTGTGTGTGTGTGTGTGTGTGTGTGTGTATGTGTGTGTGTACCCGTTTTTTGTGGCGACGATTCCGGAGAACCTACTAAAGGTATTGGGACGAAACTTCATATTTAGAAGTTTCATAACCAAACTTAGAGCTGAAAAGCTTTCTGTTGAAAAGGGTCCAAAGGAACTGGAGGTTTAGTCTTAGCATTTTTTAAAGATTTTGCAAATAAGCCGCCATTTCTGGAATTTCGTCGAAATAGTTAAATAATAAATTAAAGTGGAGGAAATTCTGAATAATTTATGACTATGACATTTTTTGGTACAATCAATAGTTTAGCTGCATGAGCAAATTCTATTTCATCGAGATCGGTCGTACTGCATTATAACTAGTAGCCAGGATATGTCAGATTATATGTCAGATATGATTCTAATGACAGTAGATAGTGTCAAACGCTAATATTTTGACAATACCGTCAAATATACTGTCAATATAAGCTACGTTCGGATATTGTACATCGTTACACTTTTTACACCCAATAACACGTGTGTCATTTGGATGGTGTACCCGGTGTCAACGGAGTACAATATCCGCACGCAGCTTTAATCGACATATCTGTCTAGTTCTACTAGTTTTGTTTTAATGCAGACATAGCCGATCTCGATCAAATAGAATCTCATGCAGCTAAACTATTAATTTTATATATAGTATGATAAAGTCATGTGCCTGGCCACATCAGATTTTTTATTTCTCCTGTATAAGCAAACAATTTCGCAGAGAGAGACAATCTCGCGTTGGAAAATCAGACTTTATGTTTTATACGAAACAGACGCGAATATGAAAACTATTGGCAATTGTGAGATGTATCTAAAAGTTTCCGCTATCTCGAAACAACACCAGAAACTTTGAACGTAGAAATTCTAGGACCCGCTTCACTTTGGTCTCTCTATTCACCGCCGCCCGACTTCGGTGCATATCTTTGGTCGAGATGGGAAGAAGTGCATCATTCAAAGCCCTCCTCGTTCCGCGAACCACCTAGTACGGCACAGTCTCGACATCTCCATTAAAAGTGTCGACTTTTGTCTGTCTCTGTCTCCTATAGCATCACTCTCAACAGACTCAGAAGTGAATGGGCCTGGGTGTTAATGAACCGTTGAATTGCGACTGCGACCGACGGTGACTTTTTATTTGTGTCTTGTAAAGAATGGTGGATTTCGTAACCTTTCTTTCTTATGGTCCGTTCTTGACAATTTAATTCTGCCAACGGTTTTTTTCTAAACGAAAATTAAAAAGAAAATGTTTTGATAGTTACGAAGTTGTGTATTTTTTGCAATTTCATTATAATTCTAGAACTTCTTTACGTCTTAAAAGACTGCTTATAATAGAAGATTTAACCTATAATTGAGAAAGAAAACAGGTTTGAAATCACCAAGTTGGTTTTAGAAAAAAATCATTTAATTCAACTGTAGATCCATAGAATAAGTTCGTATAATAACGGATATAATAGAGAAACTATGAGAAGAATGGCTTATTTGCCCAACAATCTTTCTTGATGACTCGTATCGAAGGCGTATGCCTATTACAGTTGGAGAATCTACTAGGTATCTCTAACCAGCTAGTAATCAAATACATTAATGGACCAAGAATACAAGATTAACAACGCTATACTACCAAATGCTTTGGTGACGAGCAATCCAGTGGCGCGCAATACAGACAACTGTCAAATTCGGATGTTAGCTTTCATCCATAGTTCACTAGGTTAACAATAACACTAGCCAACAAAATTTAAAAAAAAGTTTAGTTGACTAATTGGAGCATATCTCGAGTTCGGAACATCCAATTTGGTCACTCGGCACATCAAATTAAAGCCAATTGAATCACCAATAAAAGTTATTAATATTGTTTTCTAATCACAATTTGGAAAATGTTTGACAAATGAAAATCGAACAGTTTCTAATTTTTTACGTAGAGTTTGCACTTTTCGAAGAGAACAAGGTATTTACGATGAAAATCTATGAATAAATAACGAAGTTATGATTAATTATGATTGATGGGTATGAAACTACCAGAATTCCGGACGACGAGTACATCACGTGATTCTGGCCAAGATGCGCATGTCATTTTTACAGAACAACTTTTTGAATTGCAAATCATTGTATTTCCCTGCACTGTTTACATCAGTGTTTAAGAGTTGTGTAAATTGTGGTGTGTCGCATCATTTAACATCACCCGATATTTATAAAATGAGTAAAAGACAACAAGCCTTTGAGTGCAAAAACAACCCAGATGATTTTTGTTGTGTTGTGGTGATCATGCCGTCAAGAAAAGTCAACGGAACTTTACAAATTCGCCCCGATACATCTATTCCGAAAACAAGTTCCATGCATCTAGGATGAAGCAATACAACTTTTTGGCTCCGAATGTTAAAACAACTTGCTACAGAGACCGCGACCAGCCTTACGCCATGTATTATACGACAGAAGATAACATATGCTTTTTCAAGGACATTCATAGTTTGTTCGAGGAGCTTAGACAGCCTTATAATGCAAACGAGTAGCGGCTATTTATTGACGGTAGTAATGGAAGTTTGAAAGCAGTAATTTTACATAACGGAAACGAGAAACCATCGATTCCCATCGCACATGCAGTCAACACGGAATCATACGAGACTATGGTCAGATTGTTGAAATTTATCAAGTATGAAGAACATGACTGGAAAGTTTGTGCCGATTTGAAAGTGGTGGGCATGTTATGTGGAATGCAAGCCACCTTGCATACAAAATATTGTTGTTTCCTATGCCTCCGGGACAGCCGTGCTCGAGAACATCATTATTTCAATGGCCGGAAATAAAAAAGGAACGCAGTGGGCGAAGACAACATTAAAATTAGCCACTCATCAAAAAAGAAAACATCTTTCTTCCACCACGACATATTAAACTTGGACTCTTCAAAAACTTGTGAAAGCAATGAAGAAAGAAGGCCAAGCGTTTGCTTATTTGATAACCTTATTCAAAACTCTTTGTTTTGCGAAAATCAAGGGGTTTTTGACGATCTACAAATAAGGAAGCTGTTGAAAGATGAAAAATTCCAAACATATTTGTCATCGGATGAGGTAGCAGCCTGGAATTCTTTTAAGCTAATTGTTTCTGATTTCCTTGGAAACAATAATACCCCGGGCTTCCAGACAATTGTTGAAGATTTGCTCCAGGTATAGAATACTGTTATTCTATTCATTTTTTTGTATGCTTTTAATTTTCCTGTCTCAATTCATTTCTTACATTCGCACCTGGATTTTTTTCCTGAGAATTATGGGGACGTTAGTGACGAGCATGGTGAGAAACCACCAGGAGATGAAGACCATTGGAATGAAAGAATTATGGGGGATTATATCTGGTTCTTTAAGAGAAACAGATACCGACAAGAACAGAATGCGAAGCAGGAGCCAGAATCACGTGTAATGTCATTGTATATCGCAAACATACAATAAAAATAAACGAAATTAATCAAACTGATAAGTAGAGAAAAAGTTGATTTTTGGTATTTTGTTACCTATCAATCATAATTGCTCACAACTTCGGTATTTTTGCATATATTTTTATCGTAAATTCCTTGTTGTCTTCGTAAAAGTGTACACTATACGTAAAAAATAATAAACTGAGCATATTTCCACGATTTCTACTTTTCACCGGTGATAGAGTAAATGTTCGATTTTCATTTTGACCTCTTTTGGCCTCTTTTCTTGGCCTTTTTTCATATTGTGACCCATTGCGGTGAAACTACTGAAGCGATTGAAAAACTATGTTAATAACAAGAAGTTGTTTTCCGAATATGTTAATAACATTTGTTGGCGATACGATTAGCTTCAATTCAACGTGCCGAGTGACCACATTGGACGTTCCTAACTCGAGAAATGCACCAAATAGTGAAACTACCTCCGAAAAAAAAACAAAAGACAAAAAAATCATAATTCGAAAACCATTGAGTTGGGACCTAACTGGCGGACCTAAATACATAAGAAAAAAATAGCCGCATCCAATGTACATATTGATTGTTGACTAGTGTACCTTATTATTAACCCAATATTTTTCTCTATTTTCGTGCTTTAAACGACATTTCTATGCTACGATTTTCGGCAAAATATCAAGTATTTGGGGTTATTGTAATGTTATGGAAAATGGTATCTGTCGAATAATCAGGATGCACCCATAAACTACACGGAAAAAATGACTTATTGGCCAAAAAGCAATAAAATCGCGCTAGAGGGCGCCAGTAATTAATACCGGCTAAAATTGAGTGGTTATTTGACAATTTTCAACAATTTTCACGAATTCATAGCCATTTAGATTATTTAAAAAAAACTTATTTTTAGTGTGGTGATAAAAATTGACGATCGGTATGTTTTTGTGTTCAGAATGTCATCCTGATTGAATATATGACAGAAATAATATAGAGTGCCACAAATTTCAATGACGCCATTTCCGGAAAACCGGAAGTCATACTAACGTCATGAGTAGGTATCCCAAAAAATTGGAGTTTTCGGTAAAAATAACGGCGTGCCTATGGCGTGGGTCACCCGGTATACCATCTACCCATTACTTTTCCGATAGCTACAAAGTGTTACACCGTAAAACATTAATCTCGTTCAAGATATTATATCCTTAATATCGTCAAATTAACAGTCCGATCCATGCTAAACCGTAGCCTTTTAATTGTTAGAACTTAACGTTCCGGGGTACACCTACTTCGGCAGGTATTAAAATGCGACTCGCAGCCCTACCGCGAGTAATTTTCCGGCAAGCAAATTGGACGATTATTACCGCAAAGGCCGCCAGCGCCATCCAGCGGTAGGATCATAAAAGTTAAATAGTGCCGCGAACGTTCAAATTTGAGTTCGTTGCCGGGCGCCGGGCGTTAATTGAGGCACGTTATATCCTCACGTAGGACAGGTAAATTCCCTTTGGCATACTTAACGAGATCTTCCAGTTGTATGTTTCACTTCTACGTATTATCTTATAACTGCTTATTTTTATACTATTTTTCTAGTTATCAAACGGCTATTTTAAATTCATTTAAAAGAAATTCGCATTATTTGTTCCCCTTCAAGTTTAATGTTGTTCTGTGTGCGTCAGATGAAGATCTTTGTGTGCCGTGCTTCAGCAGGAACGTAAATCTGTTGGTCGCAGCAATCAGTCAAACTCATGTCATTGTTGCAAGTTGCAAATGAGAAATTCCAATGGGCATACATAACGAGCTCTTCCCGTTGTATTTTTTACTTCTACGTATTATATTATAACACTTAACAAAAATTGCAATTAATGCTGAGAAAACTGGACTGAAATACACTACATTACAGACCATTAAGGCTCAATCTATTAACAGTATCAATCATTAAATGAGCGAACTTGGTCTAAAGACGATCATGTTATAAAGTCCTGCTAATCGTTCTACTCTCCCCATATATGTAATAGAACACAATAAATTCAAAGCTGGGCAAATTTAATAAGAAAGTTTACTTTGTTAAGCGTTAATAAGTTAACGAAAAAGTTAAATTCGTTAACCGATAGTCCGCTAATTTGTTACAAATGTAAGTGAAGTTAACATTAACCGTTAATAGTTAACTTTTTATAAAAAATGTTGAGTACCGATCTGCCGGTGAGTATGCAACCCACATAACTGCGGACCTTTCGGCTGCATAAGTTTGCCTTAGGAATTTTTCCAACTAGGGACAGTTGTAACTAAAATATCTACATTGTAAGATGCAAGATTTATAAAAGTCATTGAAAATATCAACTGGTTAGCTGGTTAGATTAGAACAAATAAAAACAAAACAAATTGCGCGCATGCTTTATATACGGACTCCGCGTCACACAAATTAGTACTTCAGTCATGTAAACTAAAAGTCCAAACTTGCATAGAATGCCTATACAGTATCTTGAAATGTTTAATTATATTTTCGATTTAGCGGACTTGTATTAACGGATGATGAATGTAACGGAAGTTAATGAATTCGTTAATGGTTTTGAAAGTTAACTTAAAAGTTAATTCGTTAACGAAAAATGTTACTTCACTAATTAACGATTAACGGATTAACGATTTTGTGCCCAGCTTTGATTAAATTGCATAAATTCAATAAAGTTAAGTTTTAAGTAAAAGTAAAACAAGTATTTTTTTGTGTTTGGTTTTATATTGTAGCAATCGATTTCGAGTATTCCATCATCAAGATCTTCTAAAAAACTAAAAATAAACAGAAGTTGAAGATAATGTGCGCCAAACACTTACCTAATAATATGACAAATTAATATTTCAAATAAATTTAACATGGTGATTTGAATAATTTGTTATAAGGAAAGTTCGAAAAGATCATCGTTAAATTCGTTGTTTTTTAAGTTAGTATCATCTCGTATGAATCCATTGTAATAGATTTTTTAAATGATGTAAAAGGGTAATGTTTTGAATTTTTGTTTTATGTTTATTTTCAAGTAAATGTGAAAGTTTTCTATTATTAAGTTCATTAAATCTTACTATTTCGCCCTTTCTGTCTCATATATTTCGAGTTGCAATAAGAACATTTTAGTTTGTAAATTAACTTAAGGCTCCGTTGTAAAAACATCGCAACTACGAAATAAAATGTTTAGATTCGCTGTTTTTCTGTCGGGGTCCGTGTCTATGCCGTGGTTTACGTATCGATTAAAGCCTATGGTGTCAGCGATGAGCTGGCCATACGTAACAGCCGAAATATGGCCATGGTTTACATATCTGACAATTATCGCATTTTTCGGTTAGCGGAAAAGTTATAATGTTTGGGCTGAAATTGTACCTAGATAAAAAACCTATTATTGTATTGTGACTTTGGCTAGGGGTATTATATTTGAAAAAAGAGAAAGATGTAGAAGTAAAATTCATTTCTATCTTACCAAAAAAATTATTTTTGGCCTAGCCAAAGTCCTTATTTATCTAAGAATTGGCACTGAGAATTTCATCAATTTTGAACCATAAATAACGCAGTTAATAGAAAACGCGTTTTAACACAGGTAGAACTGGGTCTTAATAAAAAAATCTGTCTTAACTATTTATTAATAAATCTGCATTAGTATTTCTTAATGTATTTGTGAATTTAATGTGTTATAAAATTTGATAAATTTGTTTTAATAATTGTTCATTTAAATTTAGATTATCCATTTGTATATATGTATTGTCATGTATTGTGATATTCTAACATTTATTGTAATATTGTGGTTTTACAAAAATAAATTTTTTTTATGAATTTGAAATATAAATGTTGTTATATTTTTGCAAACTTATGAGCGATTATATGCAGGAAGTAACTATTGGAAGTAACTATTAAATAGGTTTGTCTATTTTATGGAATTTTATTAACCTACATAATATAGGAGTAGAAGAGTTCATTTCAAGAATATTTTGGTATTTATTATTAAATTTTAGCAATGGATTTTCACCTGTCTAAAATTTAATTTTTTAAATTTATTTGAATTGTTATTCATAGGATTATTTGGTAGATGAGTTATGTTATTCTCTGTAAAGAATTCATATTATTGAATTAATATTAACGGTGAATGCCTTTTCGAATTTTTCTTATAACAAATTACTCAACTCACCATGTCAATTAAAAATATAATGTGTTATATTATTAAGTAAGTGTTTGGAGCGCAAGTTTTTAGAAGAGCCTGATGATGAAATACTCGAAATCCATTGCCCCAATATAAAAACAGTCTAAAGTCAAGCTGAGGGGAAAGGCTTGATGTTGTTACTAAAATACTTGTTTTACTTTTATTTAAAACATTCTTAAATGGAGGTTTTATAACTGATAGTTATGAATTTATGAAGTGTTTAATGAACGTGTGAATACGCTTATCACTACTATAAATTTAAAATTCAGAGGGAGCATAAATAGTATGAAATTAATAAGGGTATATCGCAATACTTTGTTCCTTTTCCAACATCGCCAGTCCGTCTATTAAATAGTCGGGTCGAGCTCGGTAGAATTTTAATCCGTACAATATTACGTTTGTGTTAAAATTCACATTCTGGGCGAATATTGCCGGTGGTTTCTTCGGTTAACGGTACGGAGAGAATAGCGGTCGCATTTACGGCCTCTAGCGTATTTCCTCGCCTCAAATGGCCGCGAATGACCAATAAAAGACGTTACTGGAGGTATCTAGCACCTAGTTATTTCGCTGCACCGCTACAAGCTCCCTCTTTATATTATTTTAGAGGATGGTTTCAATTTAAAACGGTTGGCAATTAAAACTTACAGCCGACTCGAGGAAGTTTTACTTATTATTGTTTTACTTAACTCTCGAGAATTGATGAAGACATTGTTGTTCTTAGAACAGCATAGAATAACATTGTTGTAGTTGGATTTTGTGGACTGTTGTTTGTTTGTAAAATTCTAGTAAATTGGTTTTTTGTTTCAGGTGAGTATCCAAAAAATTTTATCAACTATGGTGCGACCGTCCCGGTAAGTTCTTTGAGAGTTTAACAATCATAAATAGTCAATAGTATTTTATTTGTGCTAGGTAATTCATCAAAGATCAAAAATCATTTAATACAAAATCAAAGAAAAAAGCTGACCCGACAAGGAGAACTTTTGAGCCCAGAAAATAACAGAATGAACAATATGTGGACGGGATTAAAACTAAAGTCATCATAATGGTACATGGAAAAATTCACGTTTATGACATTAACGTCACACTATCTCAGAAATAACGGAAATAACAAATTGCGATCAGAAAAAAACATGCGATTTTTAGAGATTCTCAAAGATTGTTTGTTTTAAGTAAATTTAGCCATCTGATTGCATTAAACATATGGCGTGTGCCATATCAAATTACTGAAAAAATAATACTGAACCCAAATATGTAACTATAAAACAAATATGACTATAATAAGAACAAAAGTTTTGTTTGTTTCCAGTGAATTAACTGGCGAAAAAATCAAACTAAAGTTAGGCAAATAAATGAAAATTTGCCTGTAAGATGTCAAAACGCCATCATAATCAGACAACCTAAAAAAGACTATATTGAGAAACTAACATTTGTTGTTTCCTGTTTATAATATCTCTGAAACCATTAAGTATTCAACAATTTTTACAGCTTATTATTGGAGAACACACAAAGATGCACTACTACGCAATCCAACGTCGCGTGAGGCATACTGTATAAAGGGTTAGTCCGTTAGTCAAAACACATAAATAATTCTCCAACCGTAAAAGCATTCTATTTTTTTTTAAATAAAGGTTTCATTTCAACAACCTCCCGCTTAAAATTTGTTTTCAATATACCGGTAATCATTTTAATATGGAAATTTGGTGGTAACCTTTTGTTTTCAAATAGACCACCCAGGATATTTTTACACTTTTTAATTAATTAAGATAATTTTAAGCTTTTTTGTAGTAATATATTTTTTTTATAAAATAATTTGTGAGTCTAAGCAATTATTCAAAACTCCTGAACTTCAAATTCAGAATATTTTACCACATACGTACACATTTATTTTAATTTGGTAGTTTAAACATTGTAACGCACCTTCTTCTCTGGTGCGGTGAAGAAGCGTTACACAATAAATATGACAATATTTAACCCTGTTGTAGGTAGCTCGTAGGTCCTGGGTTCGTCGGAATGAAATACGATGATTTAATAAAAAAATAAATGTATTATTCAGCATTACTCTTTTACATACATAGAGAAAAATACCATAAACAGGAAATATTGGATACGGGTATGTTATTTCTTCGGCGACGGGGTTCGGGTATTAGTTCAACTAATTAGTACAGGAAATAGGCTAACGGCACCGGAAAATATTCCCGATTCGGTAACGGCTGGGTTCGATAATATTTAGTAACATATATCTCGTAAAATTAACATATCTGGAAAAAACTACCTCGCCAACTACGGCCAGCCGAGGTAAGCAGTTCGATATATTATCAACAGCATGCAAATGGCCAGTAGGGAGGACTCTGAGGCTATTTTACCAGCATTCAAGGGGCCAGCAAAATAGACTCATCTGGGAGTTCTCCCGCCAGCACAAGGGGCCAACAGGGAGACTGATCTCTAGAGGGAAATACGCGGGCTTATATACCGTCAAAACGACCCCCACTATTCACGAAACTGGTCCGTCTGGGCGGCTCAAAAACATTATACGAGAATCACATACCAAACCAGTCTCGGAACTAGCTTACGTATCGGACGTTCAGACAAGTTCAAAAATATACAAAAACAGGATTCTTCAAAATAAATGCACACAAGTAAAAGTTGTACACTCAATAAAAACTTATTACTAACAAAATACACTGGCATTTATTTATAACGAACGGAGTTTTGTTACAACATTTAATTTAATTCTATTTAATTGTTTTGTTATTTTTCTTGGATTTGTTGTTTTTTATCCGTTTGGTTAAAATAAAAGCTCACGAGTTTTGATTC
The DNA here is from genome assembly GCA_963966075.1 of Aphodius sticticus. Taxonomy (NCBI): domain Eukaryota; kingdom Metazoa; phylum Arthropoda; class Insecta; order Coleoptera; family Scarabaeidae; genus Aphodius; species Aphodius sticticus. The sequence continues at coordinate 63,318,195 of OZ014507.1, forward strand.
GTCGACTCAAAATGATGCGTTTTATAAAAAAATCATTACTGCAATAAATTCTTACAATTAATCTTAGAAATAAAAAATGTAAAAATATACAGTGTATTCTATTAAAGGAAGGAACGGTTGCCAAGTTTCCATAATAAAATCAACACCCTGTATATCCAAAATATATTTAGACGATAGCTTGTTTAATACCAAAAAACTTTTGTAAATTTTCTTTTCCAACTGGAATATTTAGGTGTTCCGGTAATTTTGACTAACCCTATATATCATATTCTTCTATTATTACTTTTTATAATTTGATTATTTCTTTATGATATATGTATAGGCACTGCGGAGATATAGAACACCCTTTTTTAATCCTGCATGCCCGTTTTAATGAAACAAATTTCACGCCGTTTCTAGAGAAGCGATATTGTGTACTTCAAACATCCGGAGAGACTTTTTTCAGGCAACATCAAACGTAGTAACTTCATCCCCCTGAAAAATATTTTGTTTACGTCGCGTCGGTCGGTGGTCCCATCAGACATTAATTAAAGCAAGCCTCGTTATTTTCCTCCGTCAAAAATATCAGCACTGATCCGCTGAAGTTCTTTTTCCGATTGAGGATACTAGCGCCCCCTCTAATCAATGAAGTACAATATCCAGGATGAGGGGTGGAGCACAGCTCCTTCCCTCAGGTACTTTGTTTCCACAACTCACTGAAAACACGGCCACTAATAATTCATCTGCTGAAAAAGCACTCAGCGCGCACGACCAGTCCCTTTTGTATACCGCACCCTAGGAACAAGTCAACGTTACGTTGTTTGTATTAATACACCTAAGTTGGAGCTTGGAGAGCGCGTTTCACTCCCCACCATCCATGCAAAAATCTCTGCTTATACTTGGAATAGGCTTCTTCATCTCCTAAAGATTAATTACAATAGAAAGGCGCCGGAAGTATATATGAGAACTGAGATTTCTAGTTGTATGGACAAGAATGACGGATAATGGGGAATACTTGTCAGGTCGTTGGTGTATGCTGTGGTGTAGAATTACACATACGTTAATTTGTTTTGCATAAAAAGAATCGATTTCTCTAAAATGTCGCCGTAATTAACTATTTCCGTTAGGAATGTATGGAAATTGTGAAAGAGCCAAAATATACCTAATTCTCTGAGAAAGTTGTGGAGAAAATACTTAAATCTCTTATTAGTTTTTCTAACGTAGTCCTTAGGGTTGACAACATTCCACTTATTCTGACCCGGAGAAAAATAATTATATTATGCAACATAAGGGTTTAAATTAATAACGGCCGCCACAACAATGTGCGACTTCGACACATACGTTTTAGTAATGCTTTGGTGTAAAATTTGGATATAGGTAGTATAGAAGACGATGAGATCTCGATTTTAATTACTAAGTAAATTAATTTATTTCAATTGATGTATATTATTTTTCACTCTTCTCGTTTCTGCCTCTTATTGTGGAATTTTTTAAGACACAACCAACATGAAGCAAAAAAAGACTGTTTTATGGCAGACCAATATGGTACTATTTTGTAAACTGCCTTGGACACACTCAAACATATTGTTAGGATATTTCTTATCATCTGAACGACATACATAAGAAAATAATCAACGAAAGTTCAAAACGTATTTTGTTAATTAATTTATCAATATCGAATGTTGATTTCTGACAAGCAAATTCCTAAATTCCTTTAAATAATACCCGTCTTTTTGAAAGCCATTTTTGATATTAGATTTGTCTCAGTCTATGATCTGATCATCGAGGCAGGATACAATCTTCTCCGTTCGTCGTACCGGTACAGAATTCCTACTTTATTCACTAGACATGTGACAAAATCTAAAAATGCTACAATTGCTACTTTCAAAGTTTCTCACATGCTCTCAAAAAGTAAAATTAAATTGTTGTGAAGATTGAGGAATAGTGTGCTTCTTGTTTTGAGAAAAATTCTTTCTTTTCAACGGAAATCGCTGCAATCTGGGTGATTAGAATAACAATTACTGTATACCCATAATTTTTTTAAAATATTTAGTGGTAGCTACAATTTCTCAAAAGATCGATGATTACCTTTAGTTAACCCGGAGAATTTAACTAAAAACCCGTAGCCCGGAGAATAGTCGCCAAACCCGAAGTCTCCGGGTCAAAATGACCATGTTGGCAACCCTAGTCCTCGTTTTCATATGATAGTCAATCCAAATGAAATGGGCCAGAAAAAAAAATAAGTTGATCGCTTGACTATTTTAGAGAAATTAAATTTTTTTCCTAATGACACGCTGCTGACACACATGTTCTGGGACTGCAAAATGAATTTTATTAGTTTTTTATTTTACTTCATTCAGAGAGCAAAGCGACTAGTGGCTAACGTCACTTAATAGCCAAATCCTGACTATTGAAGATATGTTCCATTTTTGTGCTGAACACCTTTGAGGATAAAGCACATCTTGATAAAAAAAGAAGAGGTTTCACAAAAAGAAAACACAAGACCATTCTTCATAATAGGTTTCCAAGCTGCAAAAAATAACTGGAGCTAAAAGTTTTCACAAATGCTCTCGTCAAGAAACGGAATAGAAAATAAGAAATAGTTGCCTGTGTTTAAGACCATCAGTGGTGAATTGGTGAGGCATTAAATTTGAGAATAATGGTGTACACCTTCACTTTTACCATCCCTTTGTCCCAAGAATTTCTTTCAAGAAGTCTGTAGAAGACAAAGTAGGGTTTCCCATCAAGAATATTTTGAGAAATCACCTTTAGAATTAACAACTGTGACCACCAGTCACAGTGGTGGCTCCCACAAAATTTCTCAGCTCTTGGTTTCGCATAGCTCTCTGATATAAAACTCTTCAAGTACACATTACACGTTAATTGTACAAAAAGAAAAACTATTCATTTTGGAATATGTTAGTGTTTAGTATATTTTAAAATAAATGTGCTTTAACGTCATCTCTCATTGTTATGGGACTGTTATACCTAATACAGTGCAATACACAAAAATGTTTTTATTTATAATTTATATTTATTTATTATTATTTCATATTTTAAACCTTAACTCACCTGGGATATTAGACCATAAATATAGTGGAAATTAAAAACGTAAGATTTCTACAGCTTCTTAGAAAAAAGGGGGGCTAATGTTTTTATTGCAAGCTCTTTGCATACAATGTTATAACCCAAAATTATACAATAGGGAAAGTAAGTACCCCATCATATCAAAAAAAAAGGAATTATTGTTAAAAAATTAATTTTTTTGTTTATTTTCGTCTATTAAACCATGAGGAAAACTTAAAAACCGGATTTTTTACTTTAGAATTTATTATTGTACCATCCAGTCAATATATATGCAGACATTCAAAAACTATCTACTAAAATTCCCTAGATAAAAAATTACTTTCGGCTTAAACATTTACAAAAACTTAAACAAATTTACCTATGAACTGAACTGTATATACGTAATCCTTATGTCTTCTCGAACGTAAGTCGAGCTTGTATTATAGCTTAGCTCTTGCGGCGCGGTTAGGCATAAAAGTCAATTTATTTGAGACCAAAAAAATAGAATGCAAATAGAATTTTTACTGAAACGGGTGCGAAATGTAGGGGAAAATGAGTAATTTAATCCGGCCGCTTTTCGCGTCGAAACTAATTAATAACGGCAATTGTCCTTTCGCTCTCCAATATTTACCAAAGAAAACCGGGGCGTCAACATTGGGAGTGCCGGGTTTGATCAATAATTAATAATTGCTATCGCCAATTATAGTTAACTGGCCATTCTTGCGGTTCCGGAATTTGAGATAGGCTTTTATGTTGTCGTAAATTAATAACCACTTAACCTCACTTGTCAACCGTTGTTTATTACGGAAAATGTAATAAAAAGAGAATAGAGGGAGAGCCCCCGACAAAATTCCTTAAAGCCACTGGTTTTTATATAGGTGATGTAAAATAATGTGGAGAATAAGAAATAGCTACTGTGCCTCACAAAATCTTGTTGAAAAGTGTTGAGTTAATATCGGTTGGGTTAGTACCATCACACTGTATATGACTGACCATTTCTTATTTATATAGTAATATATGTGCCCCATTAATCATTTGATCTGTATAACTCAATTTCGTCGGTAATATTTTGTAGACCAGTATGTTTAAAAGCCTTTCTTTTTTGTGGAACCGATTTTGTTAATATTTACAACGGGAATTTATTTTTTGCAATTATAACGGGTCATGTCATTGAATTATTTATTAGTGCGCAACGCATGAGCTCCAGATGACGTAATAGGGTAAAGCTTCTTTATAACAAGGTAGAAATATGGAAACAAAATTCTAAAAATAGGTTTGTATCTTATATTTTTGTCACCTTGCACCCATGTTTTGCGCACTTATATGGTACAATGATATCATCACAAATGATATGTTCTAACATCATAATTTATTGTTTAAAATCAGCGCATTCGTTACAATAAAACAATAGTTTTTTAAGAAGGTAAAAAAAAGTTAACTTAGAAGCAGGATAACAACGAAATGAAAATGAATTGCTTTTAGATAATATGTGTTAACTAGTTTTACATTCGTTCCAAGAATCTGTAGTGAAGCCATGTCCATCGAATTACGGGACAGCCTGCAGACGCCAAAGTTTCATAGGGTAAAATACAATTGGGATGAATGTCTCCATGGTCATTGGAATGTGAAAATGTTGAAGTAAAGCAAATAAAAATTCCAAAGTCCAACACTTCACACCGAAGCCATAAACACCGCTTGTCGCCACGCTACCTGCACGAGGCATATTTAATTTGACGTGATTAACTCATTGGTTTTGTATGTGTATATGTTGTAACACTTATATTGTACTGTTTTAATTTTATACCTTTTACTGCAACATAACCTATGACACGTGACATACCAGCATTGTATTACATGACGCGTGGTCTGATGACGAGACGGTAATGTCTCGAAACATGTAACCATGAATCCAAAAAAATAAATACGTTGGAATTTTTATTTGCTTTACTTCAACAATAAAATACAATTCATAATCCTCGTGCGTCACTGGTGAACGATGACGTTACAGAATAACTGATATTTGTAATACTAGAAATATAGTATACCTATACTATCCCGATAATGTACCAATACACCAGTTTCCATTTGCATATGTGAGGTTATGTTAAAGCATTAGATTTGTCTTCGTGGTGCATGACTCGCACTGAAAATGACTTGCTGACAGCTGAGATGAGCTAAAGCAAATCTACATATAATCGTTAACCCTTCATTATACAATTACAACGTACTTTATGTAGAATAATTCTCTATTAAAATTTTTGCCAAATATGTTAATTTTTTATTGAGACTTCATAATTTGTATTAAATAATATCGTCCGTTAATACCGCTTGTATCTATAAATTAAAATACTGTTTCAACATATTTGCTGCAACGAGGCCAGCCTTAAAAAGCTTCTTATTTTATTTATTTATTTATTTATTTATATATGCATATAACATTTATTTACATATACAAAAAATAAAAATACCAATAGTATCTGCTACAAAAAGGATACATCATTATTGAAAAACAGCGGTATGTAGGAAATCCATTTATTTTTCTTATTGCTGGCAGATATGTTAAAATTCGTTTGTTAAAGTGTTCGATTGTTCTATAATCTATTACATATTAGCAACGCAATGTGTTATAATTCCATGAGTCCTCTACGTATAATGAAGATTATCCTTTTCAAACAAAAACGTTATTAATTGTTCAAAGTTTATGACATTTTCAGTGTAACTTCTTAGATAAATAACGAGTTGGGCTGGAAGAAAAATAATTTTGTGTAAAGATATAAATTAATTTTACTTCTACATCTTTGGCTTTTTTCAGTTATAAAACATCTAGCCCAGCTCATGATACAAAAATAGATTTTTTATTTAAGTACAATTTTAACCCAAACATTATAATTGCGACAATAAAGCGTAATTGCCAGAAATGACCACTCCCAGCAAAAAAGAACAATGAAACGAAATATTTCGTTTCGGAGTTGATGTTTTCAGAACGGAGCCTTAACGATACATCCAATTCTTTATCGTAGTCAGTTTGACATAAAATTTCACCAAGATCTGTTGTACCACGTTTTGCAACATCCTTGATTTGTATCATCTAGTTAATAACATCCATCTTGCTAATTATTGCAATTCAATGAAGATATTATTGATATACTCAATAAATGTTTAGATGTGCATACATTAGATTAAAAATGAAAACATCTTATCAAAATGACGACAGTGACGCAACAGCTATGACGCACGCGCACTCTCAGTTGAATTTAACTGTAATGTAAAACAAAAAATTTGATGTTTCATTTTTCATATTGAAAAAGGTTCGAATTGCTGTTGCGAATAGATAAGTAAATTAGCTACAATAAAAAACAATATTTTTCTTTCAAATACTTGTTATCTAACCTCAAAAATCTCAATAACTCAATAGCAATTTCTTTTCCAACGCCACAAGTGTACCAGTTATTAAGTTTGGAAGTATAACATGGCCGACATACCGACAATATCTCTCTAGAAACTTCAGTCCCCAGTAAGTTGATTTCCCAGCCATTCATGCCTCACGGTACCGTTCCCTAGGGTGCATATATGATGATCTGCATTAAGTACCGTGAAACTCGTCCCTTGCAATTCCAATCGTAAAACTTTTAACTCGCCCCATCGTTCCGGCGTCGGTTTTGATTTAGAAAGCTCGCCCGGAGCTTTCTCCCTCCCTCTCTCTCTCCCTCTATTCCACTATACTCCCGATCACGATGAAGCGCGTAACTTCTGTAATATTTTCCGGTGCTCGTGACGTGGAATCCAGTTGCTCTTTCAATAACGGTTCGAAATCAGGCAATCGCCAATCCTCACACCCAGCCAGTCTGATATCTGGACGATTATACCGGGTAGAATAGTATAGTTTTAGATGCCCCGAGGTTCGTGTCCTTCGGTAATCTTCCGGAAGGACGGAATGAAAGGATGGCCTATATAAATTGAATGGATTGTTGTATATTGTCCCCTGTTGCTTGCAATTGATTGTAATCGTAAATATTTTAATTTTAATGTATAGCTGTCAGTCATCTTAAGAACATGGTTACTGTTGTATTTTAATTTATAAACATGCACGTTTTCTTTGAGCTATAAATATGTATTTGGTGACAGATGATACAGAATTATATCCTTGTCTTCAACTAAACAAACTACGTTTCCCTAACTACATTTATATCTTTTTCATTATTAAATTTACTATCTCAACATCCCCCTGTAAATTTATAAATCCATAACTATTAGTTTTCTAAATTTTTCAAACTTAGCGCGAAAGATAAAAAATAATTAAATATTACTGTTCCTCCTTTTTCAGTTATTGAGCTGACTGGTATTAAGTTTTTACGTAAATCTGGTAAACTTTTTCTAAGGCACAAATATTTCCTTCGATTGAACCCTGTCTTTTTGACTCCATCGATTGATTCTTCTTAGCAACACAAATCTCCGTATTTCTTTTTTCGAGAAGTTTAACTCTACACTGTTTGTCATATGTGAAGAAGAACCAGAGTCAATTACAAAGATACTTTCTTATCTTTCAGTTGTATTTTCATCTTTGGTTAATAATGCTACCCTTTTCCCCTGTTTAATGTTTCCGTCTTTGTTTCTCAAATACCAATCCTTCTCAGTGTGATTATTTTTTTTGCATATTTTACATTCTTTGAATTCGTTTACTGGGCAGTTTCTAGCAGTGTGTCCTATTTTACTGCATTTGTAGCATGTTATTTCTTGATTTGTTTTTGATTTCATTCTGCAAAACTTCTCAATATGTCCTTTTTTGCATTTATAACAAATTTTATTTTTAGTGGTAAATGCGACTGGTTTCTCAGTTATGTTGTTTCTGGTCCTTGCTTCTTTTGCTACAAGTCTGGATGTTAGATTTGTTAGGGTACGGTCATTTAATGGTGTTAATAACTAAGCTGTACGAAAATGTTTGGACGTATCGGGTAATGTGCTTAAAATTTTTGAAATAATCGTCTCTTCATCAATAGTTTGTTTCAATCTTCTTAATCTGAACGCGAAATTTTCCAATTTACTTATGTGAAACTATCGTGCGTTGAATTAAAAAATTCCTGCAATAACGTACATTTTTGTTGTTCCGTATCCTTTTGATAAATGTTGCATAACTTTTTGTACATTTCTGGGGAGCTTTGACAGGTTATTATATGCATCAATACCTTTTTATCGATAGAACCAACTATCACGGTCTGTGCTCTTGCATCCTTTTTCTTCCAATCCAGTTTTTCATTATCCTTTTTTCTAAGTCTTCAAATTTTCCTTCTTCTGTCACCACTTCGTAAAATCCGTGTGCCTTGAATAATATTCCAATTTGTAAATTCCATAGTTGAAAGGATTCTGCATCCCTAAGTTTTTCAATTTGCGATGTTTCTTCATAAGTGAGGCCCCTCGACGCCATTTTTATTTCTTCCCCTTCTCTTTCTATTTTTTACTGGTTTTTACTTTTAAATGGGCCCATAACCTGTAGTATTATCTTAACTGTTACAAAATTAGGGTTGATTGCGTTGACACCTATGAATATATGAGAATTTTTTATAGATAGTTTAAATTGAACATTTTATCAAGTTAGTAATAGATATTTGGCCGATAGTATAGGATTTTTATACATTAAAAGCCCAATCTGTTGCCCTTTCTATGCCATCCTATCCCGTAGTCAACACCAGAGGTTGATGATGACCAGCATACGCTCTCTGTGCAAATTGTTTATTGGTCACTCATCCTTCCAGCTCGTACTGTTAAATAGCGTATGTTTGATCAAAACTTCTCCGCTGTGAAAGCTGACTGTTTAATTTATATAATTTTCTAAAATATGTATTTTTTACTGCCTGAGGAATCCATTGTTTTAGGTTAGAATGTTAAATAAATAAAAAATATAGGTAGGAAAATATATTTTTCAATTATGCCATATTTTACTAATTTCACATATATTTATAGTTAAAACATGTAGATGATCAACATAATTGATTTTTTAATAATAGGAATTCCCTGGTGCTTGTTATTTTGACAAAAATCATTTTTAAGCATGACCAGAAAAATGTATTGTATTTCTTACAGTATTTCTTACAAAATGCAACAAAATGCTGAAACTTATAGGATTGCTTCTTTTATGTTCATTGTATAATTCACTTTTATTTTTCTTACTTGTATTTGTTAATACATTTAAAGAATGGTTCAGATGGAATGGAAACGTATTCTCGAGACAATTTTATTACTAAAAAATTATTTTGTTCTTAAGAACTTCTTTTGGATAGTAAAATATCGCACTTTACGACAGTTATTATTGATTTGCGATTACAATATCACCCATCCCCAATGACTAAAGGTTTGCTAAATGTCAAATAACTTAAGAATTTTAAATGGAATACCCTGTATATCTTGACATACTTCGCAAGATCAGTTAACCAGCTTTCCGAAAATGCCTCAACAGCTATAAAGTGACTAAACATCTAGTTTCATTTAACTTATGCACAATTATTCATTGATATAAAATATTTAGTTACCATGACGAATTTCAACAAAGGCACAAATATACTCTTCTCTTCATTCAGCAACGTTTAGTAATTGCAAACTTCAATTATGAAATATACAAACAACTATAATCATCCAAAAATATGTATTTTTTAAGTAACAATCGAAAATTGTTTAGAATTTGTATTTGATATCTGTGGTCCAAATTGTTTAAATATTATTAATGAGTTCTTGGTTTTGTTGTAGTGGTCCAATACTTTAGCCAGCTAAATCGCCTATCCTATTTATTGGGAATATCCCCAATGGGGATATTCCAATTACTATAAATCAGGGAGTGAATTGGTAAATATGTCGTGTTTTCTCTAGACACCCTAATATTTTCGTACACATTGCCACAGTGACAGTAATACTATCACAGTAATCCTATTTCATAAGATGAAATAACTAAATAAAAGGATAATTTTGTATAAATAATAATTATTTCAGTACGATTTTCATGAGTGATCATATTTGCCCTCTTAGGTTAATGTGTTTAAGTCTTTTCCTTTTGGATTCTCGGTGGACATTTGACATTTTCCATAATTTCTACAGAAATTAATTGATAACGCTCCCTTATTCTTGTTGTTTATCGTAGTTGTGATACAACCATAAATTTCTTCTTTAATATGTCTCCAGAGTAAGAAATCAAACGGGATTAAATCAAGCAATCTAGTTTGCCAGAACGTTGGACTACATAAACAATTTACAGTCATTTATAAATAATAATTAAACAATTTGGGATTTGAACATCTTTAAACATGCTGAAGAGAAGAATTATTACATTTGGGAGATTGGTGAATTTTGCCGGACCATCTAGATATTTAATGTTGATTTATGAATTATTGTGTTATAAATGTCGAATTAGATGCTTAATAACTTTTTACTGATTTATCGATCATTTGAAGTATGTTAAGACATATTATATCTAATTTTTAAGTTATGTGACATTTAGCATACCTTCAGTTATTCGGGATAAGTCATATAAGAATAGCAAATCAATAATAACTGTCAAAAGGTGCGGAATTTTTACTATGCAACATGAATCTTAGTTTCCTTATTCCTTGTAAGTTACCTAAGAATATTTTTTATAAAAATACAGGCTTCTGACATTAATTTCTGAATAATTCAGAAACAGTTGATAACAGCCTAATACAAGTTGTTGTGAAAACGATTAGGATACACATTTTAATCAAAAACTGCAATAATATACCTAGTGTTCCATTAAAAAACATTAAAACCACGGAACATAAGTTTGTGTTGGTAAGTCGTTGTGGAACATCCTGTATATATGAAAATATTGTCTTTCTGTGGAGCGAATGATTATCCACAACGTTTCTATATGGAAGAATCGTGTATTTCTTACGACCATGAATATACATTGTATCTAGCCACTCTGTATATCTCGAAAACTAAAAGAGCAAAAAAATATAGGTTGTTCACAGCGGCGCACCCCTAAGTGTCGGATAATAACAAAGCAAACTAAATCTTTTTTTTTCAAAATATCTTTTTTGGTAAAAAAATTAGCAAAAAATTAGCAAAAGAAATATAAGCTGCTCACATTTTTCAAATTCATTTGCTTTTACATAGTCTTGCTTACATGTTTTATCAAAATATACTCATAATTATGTACAATAAATTACTAAAGTATAAATATACTAAAGAATAAATCACTTAGGCAAAATAATAAACTATTAGAAGGTTGTTATTATAATTAAGGACGAAATAACTAAATAAACAATAACACCACATCTCCATTATAAGTTTTTACAAATATCTGCTGCGAGCAAAGCGTTCTCTCGAAATTATTATTCTATTAGTGACCAAACAGCTAAACTGAGCTTTCTCAAAACATATTAACTAAATCTATACATAATTATATACTTACATAGTTCATAATAGTCTTCACCTAATAGTCTTTCAAAGTGGTTGGTATATCTATGTTGTGTATACTGAAACGTCTTGCTTTTACCGTGTTCCAGGAATGTGTTTTCCGCCGATTTATTTTTTTTTCTGTTCTTACTTGTTAATATGCATACTGTGACAATGTCAATATCTCTTGGGGTTTAAAGTGGCAAAGAATTATTATTATAGTTTTGACAATATGGCTTTAGCAAAGGTATTTGTGCTACTATAATTGTAGAACGCAATTGTTTCTTTTTACTGTAATATTGCTGTTTATTTGGTATAAGCGATATTTCTGTATTTTGTTTAAATAGTACTGCTTGTGGCATTCAAGTTACTGTTGCATAAATTATGTGTGTGTACCTAGGTTTCGCTATCCATTGCAAGCCATGAACAAAGGCTAGAAGGCTCGTTATCTGTGAGACGTACGTACTTTTAAACCAAACAGGACAGATACCCCATAACAGCTTAACACACACGTCACCCATCGTGCGTAACGCGAGCAAAGTAATAAATACACGAGGATATAATAAGTCCGGGTGCCCGCTTAGGGCCTCCGGTAGACGCGAAAATATGCCGGCCATAAATTTCCCCGAACAGAACGCGTTTTAAAATTCCATTCGCCCCCTAACAAACGGCACACGTGAATACCGAAATGACTGTATATTATTGTAATATAGCGGTCGGCGTGAAAAAAAGCATAAATTTTGAGCGGGTAGGACGCGGGATCACAGCCAGCACCACCTACCGTTGAAATATCCAAGCCGTCACTGCTAGATATATCGTTGCTGTGCGTTGAGACGTCTTAAGTTTTATTATTTAGGACTAACGTAAACGGCGTCCGTGTACGTCTTAACGCCTCGACGCGCGAGCATGATGAGCACGCGGCGTAGAAAGTCTACCACACTCAACGTGAGGACGTGGAACTAAGGGCGTATTAAGGGAATCCAACCCGACCTAACACAGGAACCGCATTGAATACTTAATGCGGTGTAATAGGAGGAAGGAAAAGAAATGGTGGTCTGGTTTGCGTGAAGGTTTCTCTTTACCACTTTTATGTGCTTTTCTTTTATGTGTTGACTACTATAAAGAATAGTTAAATTACGGTAGCCAAATAAATCTGTCCATAATATTGTTACAAATATGACAGTTGTAGTTTAGTACTTAACTTAGGCCCACTCTTACCTCCTGACATCTCCTTGGGAATTTTAACCTCCTGTCATCTCAAAAATTCGATGCTACCAACGCAACGTGGTTATCCTTCCGCCATGCTATTCCATTGCTAAGCGAGGTGATATCAGAGACCGCCAGAAAAACTTGTTGTTAAGTATAAAACCTGCTTTTAATTTGCTGTCAGTGGATTGTTTATTCAAAGTGATTTTTCGGCTAATTACGGTAAAGTACCGTGATAAAAAATACAGAATTATTAAAAAAAATATTATTGTTCAACACAGCATGCATAACGAAGAGTACGAAATGGATGTAGAACTGGTTATGAAAGAAATCCGAGTTCATTTTTCCATACGTGGTGAAAGTATGTTACATCTAGAATTAATCATGTAGATAGACATTTTGATTTTGAATTTGTTAAAATATTCCGCTTATCAAAAAAAATCTTTAACTAGTTGCTAGCTAGCTTAAATTACCAAGTAATAAAAACTTTGAGTTAAAGGTAAGCTTCATTGAAGATCAAATAAAGAAAGGTCATTCGACTTTTTCAAATTTGCAATTTTCAAATATTTGAAATTTTGCAAAGGCATAAGCTACTCTTCCTTTAATGCGATGGTAGTAAACAGAATCCTGCTATCCCCTTGGTAAGTCTTATTCCCTTGGCATCTAAACAAAATAACAGAGAATTGGTAGGACCGGGGCTTATTAGATTAGATTGTTTTGGCAGTTATGTGTAAAACTGCAAATGTTGCCATGGTGATAGTTTGCTTCACGAAAGAGATCTTTCTTTATCTTAAGACATACGGTGACATACGGTACAATTCAGAGAATTTTAGAACGGGGTATTACGTCTACAAAGGGGACCAAGATGTATTTGCAAATCATTTGTGTCTCAGATACATTCAACAAATTTGACTGTTAATCAGGCCAATTCTATAACGCAGTTGTTACGTAGCAAGTGGTTAAATTTCTTTACAACGTTGTTAAAATATAAAATGGTATTCTGTAACATATGCAATGGTTAAATAGTTTGTCACCAGTTCAGTGACGAAATGAGTGACTACGAACTACGTAGGAACCGATAAGGATGTGGTGCTGAACACTCTTCAAGTCTTTAACATTAAAACAAAAACGTTTTTTTTTTGTTTATGGTGTATGTATTGTAAATAAACAAATGGTAAATGAAATAGAAGATTTACATGGAAGGTGATTGATTTTATTTTTACTATTAAATAACTATGATAGGTATTTTTATTTAATTTATAGTTTATTTTAGATGTTACCTAACAATTTGCCAGAAGGAACTTAAGGGATACTTCCTTTGGCTTTTACCTAGGCTGTCTATCTATGTATAAGTAAAAGATAAATTTATAGTCAAATACAATTTTGTATTCGTCGACTATTAAGACAAGTTTGTTAAATTTACTAAATGTACGATGACCACAGTAAAATTAAATGATCATTGTTAATAGTATATTATTTGACGAGCACATAACTAAGCATATAAATCGCGAGCATAAAGTTTATACGCGAGCCGTAGGCGAGCATATAAACATGCGAGCGATTTATATCAGTTGCGTGCGAGTCGAATACGACGTTTTATCTACGACTCATAAATTCCATTTTATATCAAATCTTTTAAATGTATTCGTCAATGGTGGCGAGGCGAAATGTCAAATAACTCTCATACACGTAGGTTTAGACTGACTTTGACAGTACATTCGTATAATGATGACAGTTCCTTCAAATAATGAAGTCATTATTTAAACGAACTGTCATTATTATACAGCGCTAGTGTCCTTATAATCATTGGCGCGTATAATGATGGGGATTATATAGTCATAGATACGAACGCAATGAACTTATTATATGTGAGTCGTAAATAAAGAATTAAATTAGTATCCAATAAACGAGTAAACCTTTAAAACTTTTAACCAGTACTAGAATTTAACCAGTTGTCGTATTAATGAACCCCTCCAATTGAAATATGTGGTTATACATATCCGAATAACCTAACCTCACAATTCAGAAATGCACTCAGACGCATTATTAATTTGCATATTTTCAACTTCTGTGAACACAGCACCTCGAATGGTACTGATCAGCTGATTGAATGTTTTGTACTCAGTGCGCATGACCATCACCAGTTAACCACTGTTGTTACCCGCATGATACTTAACAAGTGGTTAATTTTTCCGATATAGAATGCGTAATCTTATTAAAGTCGTTAACAAGGTAGCTATTTAATGAAAGTTGCTAACGTAGTTGCTACGTAGCAACCTGCTACATAACCACTGCGTTACAGAATTGGCCTGATTGTCAACTAGTAAGGTTAGAGTATTATGATGTCCACAAATGATGACTAAAAAGTTGAAATATGTCAGTGTAAATGGGATAGTGTAGTCCAGTCATTCTAGATTTTGATTCGGAAATTCAAATGCGCTTGCTGAATTTGATACCAATCGATAGCCTATGGTTCAAGTAGTAACATATTAAAATGATTAGAATTATGGTTAATAGAAAATTTTTTAATTAAACCCATTAAACCCATTCAAAAATTGTGTGTCAGTCGTTAATCCTTCATTCCTCGAATCTCGCCCACTTAATTGCAGAAATAATAATACCACACTGTCCGTGACAAAATTTACCATCCAAAGGGTCCGGAACCTATACGAGAAAATGAACGCTTAATTTAGTATAATAGGTTGAAGTAATGTTTTGCGATTCCACGTCAATCGATCAGTTGACATTAGAAATGTCCGCTCTAATGTCAAACGATTGTCTGGTGATTAGCGGTTGACATTAGAAATGGCCTAATGTCAAGCAATTGGTTGACGTAAATCGTTAAAAATTAATTGAATTATGTACTTATACGAAATTAACCATTCATTTTCTCGTATAGGTTCACAAATCATTTTGATGGTAAGGTTTGTCCGCTACAATAAGGTATTTGACTATTATTGGAAAACCATCTTAGTGTGTTTATTCCTTCACTCTACATTGCAAATTCATTATTTTTCGTAATTATTTCCTCAATATTTCATAAAAATCAGCGATAAAAATTGAATCACAAAAAGTCCCGCCAAAACGATACTTTCTGTTGTGTGACGTCACACGATACTAGATGTCCAATCCGCCCATATGGTCTATCAGCATCGGCATCGTCGCCGTTTGGTAATTCTTTTGTATGATGTGTAGTTTTCACAATTTCTACATAAAAATGGGTTATAAATGGTGTATAAATCCACAATGCAGAAATACGTCAATAAAAGCTCCGGATAAACTATTTGTAGCTGTGCCGCAAGATTTGAAACTGCGAAGAAAGTGGTTGGCTCGTAGATATCCAAATCAAATAAATAGCGGCCAGTACAAGTGTTTTTTGTTGTGAAGATTACTTCGACATAAGTAAAACTGTCTAGAACAAGTTATCTATTGTATTTTCGAACCAGGTATTATCTGACAGCGTAAGGTTAGGGGTAACCTAACCTACAAAGTTATGCTTACATGGCACTAGTGCTATTAACTTCAAACGGGAGAAGCATAAGAGCGCGTTCGGATAATCGGGTAGGGTACGGTGAGAGTGACGCGCTGCCTAATCATACGGCGTTTATCTGCATATAAGAGAAAGACAGCCGACCCAGGTTATCTGAGCATCTCCCCATACCCTATCCTGACAAACCGAACGTACTAACGAATGACGTCACTTGAGACTGAGCCAATTACAGACCGTTTTCAATCATGTGATAGGACGTGAATAAAATTCAATTTTAATTTTGGTTTTTAATAGAAATAAAGCATATTTCTTTTGAAAAGTAATAACAAATAGTTTTCTTAAACTGTAATCTATTAGGATGACTATAATACAAGCCATATTTTTAATACAGTCAAATACCCTATTTGGTGTTTTTAGTTTTACGATTAAGTACAATTTTTCGACGGTTTTTAAGTAATAACATATTTCAACATATGACACTAAACATTTTAATATGTTACTACTGAAACCATAAGCTATCGATTGGTATCAGTTTCATCGACTGCAATTAATCTTCCGAATACAACGTATATCAAAAATCTAGAATTACTGGACTAGTAATGCCAGTGTGATGTGACAATATGTTGGCAGTACATTGTAATAAGCTATTGTTACAGTGCAAAATTTAAGAACAGAAACGAAATATATTTCGTCCAGCAGTATTTCGTCAGCAAATAAGACGAAGAATAACGGAGTTACCATACAGTCTGCACCGTCAAACCACGGAAAGGTTCCCTACAGCAAACGTTGCCTAAGATTTCCCATGTGAAATGTGACAACTTACTTAGCACTGGAACTAATTGTTAGTCTAAACAACTAACGTACCGGGGCGAACTTTAGTTTACATTCGGAATAAGCCAATTATCTTTTTAGTGCGGTGGGAAGCGGCAGCGCCAGCAGCAGCAGAAGACTGCTCGCTTCCGGTTTTGTAGTTTTAACGCGAACGTTACACGGAGATATTTGCATTCGCGCCAAGCTCCGTTGGCTGCACTGTTTCTGATTATTGCACCAGTGGGGATTTGAGTTCCAGACGCCATCAACGGCAGCCCACTCTCGCGGAAGCCACCCTAACCGACCTACTCGGCGCCAGATAATTGATAAAACTCATAACTCTAGGGTTAGGTTATAAGTCACATAAAACGGAGTTTGAAGTTTCTATTATACGAGATAAAATAACATGCGAGAGTATATCAGGGTAAGGTATCAGGCATTATTCTAACGTGCAGTTGGACACAGAATGTGCATTCAAAATTATGTAACTAGACATTGGCAGCTCCATTTGAAATTATAAAATCGGTGTAAAAAACCTTTGTTTAGTATAAAGCTAAAATTTGGCATTGCTATAAAACTCACTCACTTGCATATACTCCAATAGTCAATATACTTACCTGTAAGATATTTGCAACTTAATTTTAAGGGATCAAGTAATGTACTTGGCCGTATTATGTACCTTTATACACATGATCTTCCACAATCACATGGTGTTACCGCTGCCACGTTGGCTGACGACACTGCTGTATCATGTTTATATATGCAAATGTTGAATGAGCATCCCTTAAACTGCAGAATAGTAGCAACAGTATTAGTGAATGGATGCAACGCTGGCTAATTGCATTGAACAAAAAGTAATTCGTACACATAAGTTACTCGAACCTTACTCGAACACGGCAAAATACATTGATTGGTATGACGCTGCACAGCAGGCTTAGCTAGAAAGCACACGTTAAAAAGAAAGGAGAAGAATTGGGCATAAGATATACAAAAATCTACTGGCTTACTGGTAGTAAGTCGACCTTGTCGACATATAACAAACTCCTACTTTACAAGCAGATACTGTGTACTTTACAACAAACCTGTGTGGACCTATGTTATGCATCTGTGGAACTACTATAAGCCAAACATATCAGCATCATTCAACGCTTTCAAAATAAGAAGCTAAGAAACATCGTGCAGCAACGTGATCTCTCGAACAAAGAGAGAATTACTTGGATGAAGTAGTTGGTAGGTTCGTATATACGCGAGAGATTATTGACTTCAACCAAGACATTTTATTGCTTGGAATAATTACTAGATTTAAGAAAGTTGTTACTCTGGTGAAGGAAGTAAACAGTCTTCAATGAAGTGTATATTTTTATTCCCGGTAAATATTTTCAGCTACTTAATGTAAGAATTTTAAAGATTTGGCACAAATACGTTTTCTATTGCTAATTAATAAGATACGTATGTTATATTTACTTACTCGTTCTAACCTGTTGCGTGCCTTACATCAAATTATTCCGTGTTGAAGCGTTTATTGTACACTAATCACAAGGCACTACCCGTGGGGGATATTGGTTTCGTTGTTGTTTTCGTACTAGGTTTCGCTCCTTTACGGCGCCAGCCCTGAGCGCGGGCGCGCGAGCCTTGACAAAATCACGATGCGCATATTTATTCCAGAGAAAGGGATTACTTGAAAGAAGTGAGAATCACTTCACTTAAAAATTGGTGGGTTTTTATTCAGTAAACAATACTTACTTATATTAAATGTCTGATATTTTCTTGGATCAAGTAACTACGCACTTGGATGGATTTACTTTTACTTCGTTGGAGAAATTGATATTTTTGGGACGAAAAATTCAATTACCTACTTCTTTCAATACAATATTGGTTCTTATAAAGAAAGAATTTATTTGTCGACAGCATTTATCTGAGAAATTATTTTACTTATATTGAGTATGTGGCATTTGTTGTAGTTACCTAACTTTCTACATCCAAGCATTTGAATCTAGTAAATAAATTCAAGAAATTATGTTTTCTCGTTCCAAATAATCACTTTTCTGTGTGTGGGTACCCGTTGATACATTAGAAATAGCAATCTCCACAGGAATATTGAGATGGAATTAGTAACAAACCAAATTGCAGAGTTTTTAGAGAATCATCAGAATAGACTTCTTCAGCTCACGAATGGCGACGCAATCCAGGTCCTTGACAATAGTGACATAGTGCGAAGACTCAAAAGAACTAAACCTTTTGAGTTCGTGAAGAGGTGTTACAAAAGCAGAGCACAGTGTGCATGTGAGTGATTGTGACCAAAGCAGAGCAATGTGCAATGCGTGAAGTTTACAGTGTCGGCTGTCCAGCTAAATTTAAGTTAAACCAATGTGGAACGACCTCTTTATATCGTTTTTATGCTTAGTAATTTAAGTTATATTAATATAACTGGATAGTCATCAGACTAGGTGGTATACAGAAGTGCCAAATAGTGTTATCCTAAAAATACTTTTAAAAGAATTATATTACGTGCTTTTCCAGAGTACAAAAAAATAATGGGGAATTACTTACGGTTGGAAAAGGCAAAAGTTTTAAATAAATCTCCTCTAAATCATCAAATCTTGCAATCTAAACTAGAAGCACAAAAGCTACCTACCGTAATATGATTCACAAAATTTGTGTTTAAAATAATTGTACTGATATGAAATTACTACACCGATCGGCTCAATTAAAGGAACCCCAGATACATATTTTGCTAAACTTTGATATTCGGGACCTTGTAAAGAATCTCATCAAGAATATCATCAATGCAAGAATATCATCATGCCATTGTAATATTGAAACAAAAATTTTGCCACTGATTACACCAGGTAAACCAAAAAGTAATGTAAATTTAAGAAGATACACAATTTCCAGCACAGTTGCAATTTGAAATACGATTAAATTAAACATTTTACCTGATTGAGAATATTAGAATATTGTTTTTAATGCCAGCAATGATTTAATTCATAGATTTAATGACCACAAAAGTACTGACCAACTCAGTAGTAGGAAATTTTAAAGTTTGGATAAAAGGATTAATTATAGAATGTTTTTGCTTTTTTTAGATGAACAGAGTATTTGAGAACTTGCACAAATTTCATAACCAGCAAGGTGTGTGTCTCAAACTTATACAAAACATATAATTTTTCTTCTCCCAGCATAATCAGCTGTAACGTTCTTTTCTTTCAAAGTTTTTTACAATATCTCGAAAAGATATTAAAAAACGGTCAAAGATTACAGAAGTTACTGAACATCAAAGTTCAGCAGAATTGGTTTAAGCCTTCTGTCAACTGTACCGGCCAGTGTATTAACTATTGTGGTTATTTTACAAATTTGACTTATAAATAAAAAAACAAAGAATAATGCCTATAAGATATAGATCATCAGAATTTAGTGCAGTCACGACAAAGCATTGAACACCGAGGGAAGATATACAAAAACACCCAGATAAGCTACCATCTACGATTTCTGAGGTCTACCACTACTTATTTAAAGTAAAACATCACCATTATATGCAAGTCCATTCAAGTGGCATTGTAGAATTTCATTTTACAGAAAATTATCGAGTTATCATAACATAAACTCTCAGGAAAGAACGGCGAGGTCTTTCTGCACGGGGAAGGGGAACTCAGGCAATTGCCCTCGCTTATGATGTGGTCGGATGGCTCCACTACTCAAAAATGCTAATGTAATGGGCCGTGTAATCTACCACAGAGATTATGGCGGATGCGTTTCAAAACGGCGCGGCGGTTTTTTTTATTTATCGGGAGCCCCTACACAAATTGCCTTTTCGTGTACCGCGGATTAGCTTGCGAATTAATTTATGATAACGAGGCGATTTGTTTGATCGAGAATTTATTGGTAATTTTTAACTTTTTGTGCAACTGTGAAATGATGTTACTAGAAAATCCCAATTATTGACTCATTATGGAATAGAAGTTGAAATGTTGGCACACGATGTAGCTCTAGATAGTCTATATCAGCCTTTCCCAAGCTTTTTACCATTGCGAAACCCTTGACATTGGGTTGGACCACGAAGGAACTCCAAAAAAAATATTATACAAGGTGTATATTTATTCCACATTTTGCTAGAAAGTAAATATCATTGTGAGTACAAATGTGTATGCATAGAGAATTTTTTTCAAGCAGCTTTGCTGTATAATGTAACCAGCAATGTCTGTAAAGATTCGCAGTTCAATTGTAAAAAATCACTTCTACGGTAAAATCACCGTACTTTTCCAGTGAAATTGCAAAAATATCGATCCGATAATGCAATATATTAATTATGATAATGAAGTTAAAAATTATCAATATTAATAATAGGTTTCATATTGGTTTTGGATTTCTTAAAATATTAGGGCCGTTTAAAATAGGGTTTTGTTAATATTTCAAACAACTGTCGGACGGCAACCGAAAAGTAGTGCGTATGAAACATTTTACTCAAAATGACAATTACGTTCTGTACAAGAAAACCTGAAAGAGTAATTTTGTATATTTATAATGATTTCAGTATTTATTCAGTATTTATTTCTATTTTAAGTTTTTAAATAAGAAAAAGCATGCCCATGCATACAAAAACTTGAAAGCTGCACTAATGTCGGGTAGTTTATAACTCGAGACGAAAATTAATTGTTACACGAAACTTCGCGAAATAAAAATTGCGAAATAATTTTTAATTATTTTGCTTTGCCAAGGTTTTATTGGATATTCTCGGGGAATGTGAAATAAATGCCGTAATGTGAATAATAATTTACAAAATAATTAATTTCCGGGTTATACCATGGCCGTGGGGTTTCTACAGCTGGTTCTAACTTCTGCATGCTAATATATAACATAATGTCAAGTTAATCAACTTACCGATTGATTCATTAATAGGGGTAGGCAAAAAATCGATCGATCAGATCTATCGTTTTGATCTTTTCGATCCGACAACGATCAAAAGATCGATCTGATCGATCTTTTAGGTCTTCCATATACGTATGACACGTGTTCGGCCACGTACAGCCGAAGAAAATAAGAAATTAACATGACCGCACCTAGCCTACACCAAGCGTAGGTCGGAGATTGTCGGTCGTCGTATACCTGCCTGCTAGTCATAAAACCGAAGGGTCACTTCTGTTTCATTTAATTTTAAGTTTTCTGTATATACATAGAATACATGAATATGAGTTTCAAAAAATTATATTCAACCATGAAGCCACAGCCACCTATCTTGAAATTTTTCTTTTTTTGTTTTTCTTACTTTTATGACTAATATTAGTAAATGCCAGTGATACTAAAATGTTCGCTTCAATCAATTTTTTAGAAATTTGAATACATTTATTACATTTTCGATTATTTTGGTACCTATGATAACTAATGTTTATTTAGAACTGGCGCAAAATTACTCATTTTCTTGATGCAAAGGTGATATTTCACCCTGTAGATAATAATAGATCATACAATAACTAATACATGAGCGTGACTTACTTTTAATTCAATTAATATTAATCATTTTGGATATATTTATAATAGTAGTTATCCTTCTACAGAAAAGATGTTGCTGATATTTTCAATGAATTTTAATTGTACTTTGTTTTTCAAAGTTATCGACATATCGGTTTGATGTGATATCATTCAAATTGGATTGTAAATCCTGCCCTTACATATCACACATAAAAGAAAATTGCGTATGGATGCTATTATAGAACGTCAAAATATAATTTTAATAAGCTCAAAAATATCAACATTTTTAAAATTAAACTACTATGCTGAACAACACTGTAGTATCAGTTCTAAAGGGCATATTTGCAGCAAAGTAGAAACCGGGACAAATAAGATTTTCAACTACATGCAAAAATGTAGAAATCTTTTAAAAATTATTTACGCCGGTTATAATGTTCGGCTTTGTGTTTTAGACATACGCCGGCCGGCGGCGCCCTGATGATCAAGGACTTAAAAATGTGCTTTACACAATATTCAACAAATTTGCAGATACGACCTTTAGAACTATACCGACTGAAACTGTCGGTATACCTAGTTACAATAAGAATTAATTTATTGTGTGTAATACATTAACTATTACAATGCACTTTTGTCAGTTTCGTATATCGGAAACATATATAAATACACGAAAATCGATTTCATTCCATACGTTTCATTACTTTAGTAGGTAGGTATCCGACGACCGACAATCTCCGACCTACGTTTGGTGTACGCTAGTGCGGTCATGTTAACTTCTTATTTTCTTCGGCTGTACGTATCATCAAAAGATCGATCTGATCGATCTTTTAGGTCATCCATATACGTACGACACGTGTTCAACCACGTACGTATCATCAAAAGATCGATCTGATCGATCATGATCTATCTATCGATCAGATCGATCTCCAATTGTGATCGAAAATCGATCAGAAAATTCCAAGATCGCCCTCCCCTATTCATGAAAGACTTCGAGCGTAAATAGAGTTTTTTATAACTTCTTTTTGTTTACGTATTTTCTTTTATTAATTGCGGCCAGACAATTTTTAACTTCACTTTAAAGTTTCCTGTCCGATTTTCGGAAACAAGCATGGATTCATGCAAATAGTTTATATTCATGCTAATAGCTTCTTGAATTTGTACAGCATTAATTCTTGTAAATTGATTGTTCATAAGACAACTTGTTTGAAGTTCTCCATACATAATAAAATTATAGGATTTTGATCGAGGGAACAAGCTGCCAACTAATAAACCAACTAATGAATGGTTTATTAACGTCCAAAATTATGAAGAAAAAAAAACACATTACAGAAGGTTAATAATCTCAAATCATATTTATCCTTGCAAACAAATGGCTCAGGTAAGATTGCGAAGAGTGATCTGTTTTTATAAATTTTATTATTTCCTCCAGAACTGTATAAAAATAAACCTGTTGAAAACAGTGACTCGCGTGTACTTCATATCGATGAAGCAATAATTAAAGAAACATATCACAATCACCGACCATACCAACTTTCCACTCTCGCAAACAACTTATTCTCAGCGGTTTTAGTCGTTTTTGGGTCCATTATTAATCGGCCCTCTTTTAATTAAAGTTGTTGATACATTAAGAAAATGCAAATGCCTGCATGTTCGAACGACTGTGCAGCATTTATAACCTCCTCGTTTAAGAGCGGCTCTGTTAATGGCGCCAGTAAACGACTTTTTGCTCCAGGGTTGTATCTCTAATTGGACAAGCTAATAAATGAATCGCTTAATAGGGTGGCCCAGAGATTATATTATACTATAGCCGATTCAGTATCGTGGCGAATGCAATCGAGAAGAATATGGCATCTTCTAGTAATATTTTAGGTAAATCGTTGAGTACAAAAACGGAAATGAACATGAGCACACGAGCCTTCATGATATAGCAAAGCTATTTATTATGTATCAAGGAAATTTGGTTAATTACAATTGACCTACTGAATAATGAATTCCCCCTTGACATATTATTATGATGTGTATATTATAATTAATGTTAACCAAATTTTTCTGTAGTAGATATAAAAACTAATTCTAACAAATATGCATACAAAATAACATATTTACGTTCAATTTACCTCGAGAACGTTACCAA
This sequence comes from Aphodius sticticus, assembly GCA_963966075.1. Classification (NCBI taxonomy): domain Eukaryota; kingdom Metazoa; phylum Arthropoda; class Insecta; order Coleoptera; family Scarabaeidae; genus Aphodius; species Aphodius sticticus. The sequence continues at coordinate 63,342,743 of OZ014507.1, forward strand.
AATGTTACCAGAACGTTACCAGATCAGCGTTGTTGATTGTTAGAAATTCACCAACTTAATAACTGTAAAAAGTTATTAATAACTCGTAGCATGCGTAGCATAACAAAAACCGATGAACGGTTTGTGAAATGAGGGTATTTTGTATCAATTGACTTTAATAACACCGTAATGACTAATATCGTAAGATCTATCAGTAACGGTCGAAGCAAATTATACGCTATAAGTGCGGCAATGACATGAAGCGGGTATATAAATAAATCATTATCGACGGTATTACTATTCAATTTGGATAATACACCATACTGAATAGTAACGAGTTGTTCGACATTCGTGGTCTATATATGGCATATCTTAATCACGCGTACAGATTGTAATTGCATTAAATATTCTGATATCATCTTAACACTTATTTTATTCTATTACACTTTTAATGACAACCTTAATACACTTCACTGCCACGTTGTGGATCTGTGTAACAAAATGTGATATTATGTGAAGTGAATTGTGTAGAGTAGTTTATGAATGTCGTATGAATATGAGTATGTACAGTGTACACCATTAAACTTAAAGCGGTATTATCAATTTCAAACCTGCACTTTTTTATCATGTTTCATACTGATATATTCGTAATAAAACTCATAGAGTGTATATCTGATGCTATTTATTATGTACTATTCGGCCTAATAGTACATTGTGGCGGCGCACATCTTACAGCAAACGCCATCAAATTAATTTGATGGTGGAACAACGAACTGCCGATAATTCTTTTGGGGCTTCGTTGCTCTCTTAAAGATCTTGGTTGTTCTTCCGCCGAATTAGTTTATGGTCAACCATTACGTTTACCAGGAGATTTTTTTCTAAAATCCCCCAATTTCTTAGAAACAGAACCTTTGCTTACTGGACTACGACAAACGTTTTCAAATTTAAAACCCATTTCAACTTTCTTGCAGTGTAATTTTAAACCTTTTGTACACAAACATTTATTTAAATCAGATTTTGTTTTTCTTAAGTTAGAAGTTATGAAGAAGGCCCTTTTAAAGTTCTCAAAAAATGTAACAAAGATTTTATTATATTTCGAAATAATCGCAATTACAGTGTTAGCATTGACCGTCTTCAACCTGCCTTTATTTTAAATGAACCGTTAAAAAATTAAATTTTTGTAAACATATTCGAATTATCTCAAATGAATTTCAACTCTCTCTTTGTCTGGTTATCTTTCGTGTGAGGGGGAGTATCTGTGGCGGCGCACACCCTACAGCAAACGCAATGAAATTAATTTGTTATAGTACGCTGTGACTACACAATGTTTCGTTGCCATGTTATGGTTGTTTGTTTATTGGATTATTAAAAATTGATTCAAGCAAAAGACACGTCACTTTACTGCTACATAATAAGTTAGTCTAAAATTAAAATACCTTTCATAGACTCCATACATAATAAATAACCAGATATACACTCTATGAGTTTTATTACGAATCATTATAATCTGATAGCATGGAGTCTTTTATATCAACACTACTGATATATAGTTACAAAGAAGCATAGCAAATAATAGAAACTGTTTCTTTAAATAAAATTAGAAATACAAAGTCTGCCAAAATGCAATAGTGTGAATTGTTTTAAATCTTATTTACTTCATGTCATCCTCAGATTACTAGGTATTAATGCAAGCATAAATGGCAACAAATTTAATCGTCTTATTTTATTTAAGATATGACACGTGGAATATCAAATTACCACGTTATCAAACGATATAGGGAATATTGTTATTTTCGGTAATAGCACAAAAACAATGTTAGTTTGTCAGGGAATTTTAAGAAAATTCTTAGCTAATGTGTATCTTTTTATCTAATACTTACAATTTTTATACTTTAATGCTTACTTGGTTGTTAAGTCATCGGGAACGACATGTTGCAAAATATCCACTTTGAACATGTCACTTAACGTGGCAATGTTTCGGGATCTCGTTTATAAGAAGAGAAATTGTTCTATTGGCATTTTTGTGGTATTCAATAAACTGACAAGAAATCTAACCTAAAAAAGAATCTGAAATTTTTGAAAAAATCTGAAATCTCATCGTTTGTTTATTACTAAGAAAAACAATGTAGCTATAGGTATGTTATCAAACATTTATTAAACATTTTTATTGGATTGCTACTAAATAGATTTAGAAAATAATTACAAAATTCTATTTTATATACCAGCAAAAAATAGAACACAAATATATTAAAGTAATGAATAGTTTTCATCACCATGTAAATCATAACATGATTAATTTCCTCATTATGTGACAAGAGTGAAAAACTGATAAATGAGTGGTATGATTAAAAAAGGTATTTACTTTTACTTCATGTAAATGCTTCATGATGTAGCTTCAAGTAAATCAAGCATTTACTCTACATTATTCTCGACTGAATATGTGAATGAATTCTGAGACTGAAGTAAGTACTAGGAGCAATTACTTCATACTTTTCTTTATA